>OZ018338.1:42934800-43232300 GCA_963969495.1 Ceratothoa steindachneri
AGTAATTTGAATATTGAAGGTTAGTTTATCTTAGCTCAGGTAATTTTTTCTTGAACTATTTAAGGTTATTTATCCAAATATGTCTTCCATTTTTGGCGGTCGCACGGCGAAATGCGGCAAAATCGAGGTTTACTCCGATTTCGAAAGAATCGGAATCACTCTGGTTTTTCGTATTTCGCCTTCCAACCACCATAAAAGAAGAAAGATTTGAACAAAACGCAGGAAGAAGAAGTAATAAAATGTACAAAAAGGTTATTGCGGTAAAGTAAATAATAACCATATCTTTTGCTAATGTAGTCTCAGCGCGCTTTAGCTGATACACTATTTAAAATGCCCAGATTAACATTTCTACAATATACCCAACTCTCTTTCCTACCCCTCTTTAACTCACTCTTTCTCCTGTTCCTATCTCTCTCTCTCTCTCCTTCTCTCTTCCCCTTCTCTCTCTTCCCCTCTCTATCACCCCATTCTCTCACCACCCTCTCTCTCCCCAACTCTTTCCCTTTTGTCTCTATGCCTCTCTCACCGATTACATGACAGGGATACGGGCAGTTCTCCGGGCTGTTTGGCAAAGAAGATGGGAGACGGTCGAGGGGAACTTAAAGTTGCGTGTTCCCAGGGCCCTACCCCCCAATGCCACGACGGCTTCAGGTTGCTTTCTGTCGTCTCCGAATTGGACGCACCGCCATTTGATGGAGCGTTCGCCTGCACCTTATCGCGACGACTGCGTTGTCCCCAAGACTGTTCGGCACATTCTTGTTCGGTTTCCCAGTCTGGGCGATCTTTGCGCACGTTACCTGTCCCGGTACCGGGACCAGCGGGGTCGCTACCGCTTGTCCCTTGTGCTCGGGACGAGTTCGTGCACACTGACTTGTGGACTTTACGACTTTTTGGAGGAGGCCGGCCTCCTCAACTTTATTTGACTGTTTGTCGTGGGTCACACGCTCTTGCGGGGGGGGGCTACCCCCGAAGCTGGAGCGAGCTTCTTTCTTGTTACCTTGTTTTCTTTTTTTGATTTTAGCCTATGATCTTTTTACCCTTGTTATTTGTTTTTTTTTAATATAGCCTAGTCGTAGGGTGTAGTGAGTACGGCGACTTATGCCCAAGTATGGAGTCGCCAGATGGGATCTTAAAGTACAAAAAAAATATCTCCCCCTCTCTATCTCCCTCTCTCTTCCCCTCTCTCTTCCCCCTTTATCTCCCCCTCCCTCTCTCTATATCCTTGTATATTTCACTGTCTCTCTCCCCACTCTCTCTCTTCCCCCCATCTGTCGTCTAATCTCTCTTTCTCTCTCTCTCTCTCATCTCTCTCTCTCACTTTCTCTCGCTCTCTATTCCTCTTCCTCTCCTTAATATGAAATCCCTATATTTGGTAACTAATTACCCGATCCAATGTTTGTGGTACTCGAATATTTAGAGTAGTTTTTAGCTATATAATTTTGCTCTTAGGCTCAAAGTCCATTCGCATTATAGAATCCATTACGATTCCGACCCACGAACATCGTTGTCTGCTTCTTCAAACAAAAAAATCATTAATGAAAGAGATTATTTATTTGTTTTACGGTGCCACAAACATGGACAACTGCGCCAGGAAGTTTTGGAAAAGTTTGTGAAACCGAAGGTGAAGTTGGAGATGAAAATGCGTGGAAGATGCATAACCCGATTAAACAAAAGAGAGTACTACATAGGGTCCAAAGGTCCCGGATTCCCCCCACTTTTCTAAATTTGGCTCCATTCTTCGAATAAAAATTAGTTTTTACCATTTAAAAAAAATAAATAGTTCAATTAGATCTGGAGAAGAGGAAAACGTGTTAGAGACCTTAGAGTGCCCCTATATTTGAGGGCCAACAACTTCCCCCTAATGTGAGCCCCATTCCGTAAGGAAGCCAAATCCTCTTATGGGTCCGTATCAAAGGAAAGACCTTTTGTGGGATAACTTGACGTAGCTCTGTTCTATATCCGATTTTTTTTTATTACCATTTTTGTATCCTCCGGTTACTCTTGGGAATGAAATGCAAGGTTTTTTAAGCTGCAGGGACATCTTAGGAATCCTTCAAAACGATTAACCATTTAATGGACTCATACACTAGGTCAAATTCAGGCTATTGTCCTTGGTCCGTTTGTTTACCGAGCTTGATATAGGCTTTCCTTCGTCTCCATAATCCCATTCCAATCTGAGAGGACCGGGCGGGCGGGGGGCGCCTTCCCTTTTACCAGCTGCTGCCCTCAAAGACCTCAATCTTCAAAGCAAACGAGCCACAACGAGGATATTTCTCACATTTACACCATATATAAAACCTTGTAAACCCTTGGGCTATATTCATTTAATTAATCACTTGAGTTGGAAGAGGGATTATCTGTTAAACTCCTTCACATTATATTTTTAGGGGCATGACCGCGACACTCTAAGTTACTATATCGGTCGGGTGGTAACCATTTTACTTTTCAATGAGCTTTTGAAAGTTTTGAAGGTCGTAAGGTCAGATGATATATTTGATAATATGTTTGTTAATTAAATCTTTTATTTTCAAAATTATGGAAATAATTGAGAGCACGCGACCTAGGCCTGTTGACCTTGTTCGATAAACAAAAGATTTTCTCGAGGAATCTTTGATCTGTTCACTGTTCTCCAGTCAGCTGTGAACTCTTTGGGCCACTTTGATTTGCTCACTCACCATTGAACCCCTTTAAAAGGCTTCTTCCAAACCACTTCTGACACATATTAAACGTATTCTTACGATTACACATCCCTGGTAGAGTTTCTAATATATTCAGAAATATTTTAGTCTCGTGCGACTCTTTATCTCACTATGTCGACGGTTGGTCAGTCACCGTTTTGCTTGTTTGTTTTGGTAATAACATCCTAACTATTCAGCTGATTCTAACGAAATTTGAAACCCTTATGTTGTTTTACATTCTCTTTCGAATAATACAATTGCCAATGTCTTTCCAAGGTTATTCCGGGATTTATTGAAAGTTTTGAAGGTTGTAAAGTCATAAATCAGAATAGGTGAGAGCACGCGACTTTGGTCAGCAGACCTTGTTCAGACTGCTAGCATTTTCTTTAGTCTACCCTTGTAACCTGCCGTATATATTTATTGACCATCAGATACGGATTTCCATCGATACCTTCATTTTTACCTTACCTCTCAGAATGGAATTTGTTACCTAAATTACTCTCATTCGCGATATCATTTATAATTATTAGTGATATTAAACGACATTCATTATCGCTACTTAAGTTTGTTTTTTGTTTTTCGCTGTTGGAAGTATGAACGCAAGGGCGCCGAGAGCTGAGAGAGAGCCACCCTCTCACTCCGACTGTGCCGCCCCACACACCCAACACATTAATGAATTATGCGATCGGAATTTGCATTTAAAGTCTTGCCAAGAGGAGGCAACTAAGCCTCGTATGAAATACCTTCGATCCACGTGAAAAGGCTACCGGACCCAAACTCTCCCTATCTCTCGCTTTCACTCTCCTTCTGACTTTCTCGCCCAGTCTCGATTCTATCTCTCTCTCTCTCTCTCTCTCTCTCTCTCTCTCTCTCTCTCTCTCTCTCTCTCTCTCTCTCTCTCGTCATATTTCGTCCTAATGAGCACCGCCTTCCAGCCCATTTTCATGAATTTGTAACGACGCAATCTCGCCGCCCCAAAATTTCGAATGGCTACTCCGTTCAGGTGGATAGTTTCCTTTTTCTACTTCAGCTTTATGACACCCATGGGGCTAAGTTCCCAGAAGCACAGCCCATTTAAGGTGGTTATGCCCTATTATAAGCAAAAGCCACTCATATATATATATATATATATATATATATATATATATATATATATATATATATATATTAGTGATGGAGTCGTTCCTTGGGAACCTTATTCGTAGCAGGAATATGAAGACATATGCGATGGTTACGATACGAACATTTAATTTTCGGGACGTTTCGGTCTTTAACGATGACCATCATCAGCGAATTCTGAATACCAAGAATTATTTTTTATAAGAATAACTAAACACAGCAAAAACAAACAATGAAAAAAACAGGACAGGAATCGAAAATGATAACCGAAAGCAAGAAGTTAAAATGAAATATATAATCCTAAACCGTTGAAAGCAAAGGGGTGAAAATCTATTGATAAGAATTTGATTAATTTCGTAAAAAATAACTGAATTAAATAATAATCCCATGAGTATAAAATATGCATAATAAACATGAATTAAATTCTTATTGGATTCCAAAAATTATAAACTATAGCAATAAAGTCGAAAGCAAGGGGTGAAAAAATCGATTAATAAGAGTGACAAAAAATGATTAAATAATCCCATGAGCACAAATATTGAATAATAAACATGAATTAAATTTTAAGTGGAATACAAGAAATTCACTATAAACCACAACAAGAAAGAATTGTAAGGGCGGGAGGGCGAACAATCCATAATAAGTTAGATCAGGGGTTATGTAATCAAAGCGGATATTAATAAATGGAGCAAAACAAGTAATTCAATAAAGTTAAATTTTAAGTGCTTGAACGTTCAATAAATATGAGTAAACTAACGCACGAAAGTTTAAATAGTAAATAAGCAATAATGGAGGGGCCGAAGAGGACAACTAAAACATTAAATTATGGAAAAGTCATTTGTAAACAAGATCATTTGTATATAAACGGAACAAACTAAAATAAAAATAAAAATTTCTCCGCACGAGCACTAACCTTATTTCGTTGTAGCTGGGAGTATCAACTGATATTACGGACAGAATTAGGCAGAAGGAAAACTATTAAGGAGGATGTGGTTGGTTGTATATTTGTCTATATAGTGAATAATTTGAGGGATGATGAATAATCATTGAGTTCCTGGTTTATTTGTTTAATGAAAAGTGATTCAAGAATTTTTAAATCCAGAGAAGAGGAGACAGAAGAGAGTATACTAAAGGAATCAGGGTCAAGCGGGTGGTTATGTTTTAGTGAATGTTCTCGTATAGAGGAGTGTTCGATTTGGGAGATAGGAATGTTTGTTCTATATGTTTGGCCTACATAGCGACTGTGGCAGGTCGCACAAGTGAATTCATAAATAATGGAGGAACGCAGACATAATGGGAGCGATTCTTTGTGTCGAAGGAAAGTATAAACACCAAGAGGATTAGAATTAATTAGGAGAAACTTATATTGGGGAAAGTATTTATTAAGAGTCGAGAGTAAAGCTTTGTTGAATTTGGTGTTATCAAGTTGGAGATAAGGCAGTTTTAAGAATATTTTTTGTTTAGGGACAGTTATTTGTTGGGTTTTGTGAGAGAACATTTTAAATAAGAAATTGGAAGTAAGTCTGTCAAAAAGGTGGTCTGGGAAAAAAATAGAAGGAAAAAAGCT
This sequence comes from Ceratothoa steindachneri, assembly GCA_963969495.1. Taxonomy (NCBI): domain Eukaryota; kingdom Metazoa; phylum Arthropoda; class Malacostraca; order Isopoda; family Cymothoidae; genus Ceratothoa; species Ceratothoa steindachneri. Next base: position 42,940,165 of record OZ018338.1, read on the forward strand.
CCTAAGATATTCTATTTCAGAATGAAAGTGAAACCAATTTGAACTTATTTTGTAAGCTCTGTGTATACTGTTTATGATGGCGGAATGTTTCAAATTAGTAGGAGTGCAACTAAAGAAGTGGGTGCCAATTTTGGTGGTAGTGGGTTTCCTAAAAACTGAGGTGTTCAATTTCGAACCAATTTTTGAAACGGTGACATACAGAAAAGAGATTTTATTGTTTAATTCTGTCTCCATGAAAAATTTAATATTAGGGTGTTGTTGATTTAAATAATTTAAAAATAATGGGGCATGGTCTTTGTGTTTAAAAATGAGGAAGCAGTCGTCGATAAATCTTTTAAACACTAACGGTTTATATTCAACGGGACAGTCCCTAAACCAGTTTTTTTCGTGGTAGGATAAAAAATCATTAGCAAAGCTGGTTACTAATGCAGAGCCCATGGCCATTCAATCGTGTTGAATGCACAAAATCTCATTAAAAAAGAACACAGTATTTTCAAAGGACAATTTTAATAAAATAGAAAAAAGAAAACTTGGTTAGACCTAAAATGTTATCATTTGATTGAAAAAGGGTATCGGTTATGATTTTGCAAGTTTCCATGACAGATACATTTGTAAATAAAAAATCTACATCGATTGAAGTCATAAACGAGTGGTTTAAATCTAATTGAGAAACGTAGCTAACAAATTCGAATGAATCTTTCAGAGTGAATTCGTTGTGAGCGAGAGGTTTAATTATGGGGACTAAAAACTTGGCTAAGTTAAAGCTAGGGGTGTTAATGGCAGATAATATTGGACGGAGAGGTAATCCTACCTTGTGAGTTTTTGGTAAACCATGGATAATACTTGGCGATGTACCAGAAGCAAACAGTCACAGATAATATTTTTCTTTTTTAGAGAAGGTAAAAAGTTGTTTATTTTGTCTTCAATTTTCAAGATGTGTTTAAATGGATCTTTATCCAGTTTAAGAAATTTAGAGGAGTCAGAAAGAATTGTTTGCATTTTAGAAATATAATCAGCCCGATTCAAAATGACCACACCTTTCCCTTTATCCGGTTTGGATATCACGATAGAACGATCTTTACGGAAGTTGGACAGGATATTAAAATCTTTGAAACTGAATACAGGGCAGAAAACTTTAAAGCTGTTATATTTATAATAGAATCTATTGACTAAATACTTAATATCATCTACGAAATTAGATCCTGGTTTTAACATAGGGAGAGGATTAAGTTGGTGCCCCAGTCTTTCGAAATACAAAAAGTAAGGATAGAAATCTAATTTAAAGACCGGGAGTCTAAAATCTAGTCCCAGAGACAGGATACGTTTTTTTCTGAGGGGTCAGAACTTTGTTGGAAACATTAAAGATAACATTATCCATAGAATAGTTTAAATTGAAATTTATACCCGAGTTAGATAGTTTATGATTTTGGCGACAAATGGTAGCAGAATTATATTTAACAACTTGTCTACGTATAAAGCCATATAAAATAGTGTAATCCAACAAAGAAACTGAAGACTTAAGAGACGAGGAGAAACGAGTAATATCTGAAGAGAATTTAGACACGAGACATTGCTTGTGGCGAATCTCTTGCAAAAGTAATTGAGATGTCCAAGATTTATAGAGCTCACCTTGCATTGGAGCAGATCGATAAAGTTTGGAGCACAGAAACTACGGAACATGCTATAGCTCCTACATGTTGAGATAAATTGGACATCTGCTCTAATGCAAGGTGAGCTCTATAAATCTTGGACATCTAAATTACTTTGCAAGAGATTTTTATATATATATATATATATATATATATATATATATATATATATATATATATATATATATATACACTTATACAGCATGGCGTTTGAAAAGTAATTCTCTATCCTATTTTAAAATACATATAATTTATTTAGATATTGTAATATTTTTCTACATTTTTGTGTATGTTGCCTTGATGTTTAGGAATTAAATCTATGCTGTTGTTTTCCTTTCAGATCGATTATTTTGTTTGAAATTTGGAAGCTCTAAAAACATGGCTGGACGTCTTACCCTACAGTAGTGTTCCCGGTTAGCGGCACGTTACGAAGTTTGGAGATCCGTTGTTCAACTGTAAAGATGGTGGAGGACCATTAAAGGAAGACATGCTCGAAGAAGCGGTCGCCCTTCCAATTCGAGTGGCCGGAGTTATGGCAATCTCTTCATGAAATGTTTACTCATAGCAAGAGAAGGTGGGTTCTCCTTTCACTGTGTACGAAATGTCCTCAAAAAGGAGCTTAACTACCGTACTTCGAAGCAGCACTACTGTTAAGCACTATCTGCTGAAGACTACGACATTCGTATTGAGTTTGGAGGGGTAATGCTGGCTTAGTGTGAAGATTGGTAAGATCTCTTTAAAAATATCCTCTGGAGTGATGACTCGGTATTCCACATCGTTAAGTTTGTGAACCGTCACAACTGCCACTACTGGCGTGAGAAGATCCTCCTATTACCTCTGAAAATGCAGCCCAAGGTAACGGTATGGTGTGGAATGACTGCGGATAGAATTGTGGGTCTCTTCATCTTTCTCGATACCATGAATGCCGAAAGGTACCTCACCATGCTACAAGATGAAATCTGGCCAGTTATCAGTACTTTGGAGAATATTGAAGATTTGATTTTCAGGCAAGATGGCGCTCCGCCACATTTTGCTATTGTTGCTCGCGAATGGCTGAATGCCCACTTCCCTGGGAGATGGATGGGTCGCGTGGTCCGCATGAGTGGCCAACCAGAAGTCCTGACTTAACACCTTGCGACTTCTTTCCTTGGGGTTGTGTTAAAGAGCAAATCTACTCTACCATACCAACGACTTTGGAAGAACTTGAAGGGCGAATAGGAGAAGTTATGTCTTCAATCCCACAAAAGTTGCTTGTGAAATCAGCTGATGAGGTTTTCGGGCGGCTTGAGAAGCTGATGGCAAATGCCAGCGCCCATATTGGATTTTAAATAAAACTCCAACATGCTATACATAAATTACAAGAATTTTAAAATAGGAAGTCACTTTTAATCACCTTATATATATATATATATATATATATATATATATATATATATATATATATATATATATATATATATATATATATATATATATATATTTTTTCATCAACGCGATAGAATGATGAAATGAATCCAGAAAACGTAAGAAACAGAAAAACAGGATAATTTTTGTTGGGAAATGTTATTTCCTAATTCATAATATTCCGTACAGGGGTGGGATTCGAATTATGCACACTGAGGCAGTGAGCAACCACTTTGATCTCAATTAAACCGTCCGTTAGACCACTCGGATACACGGATGACAAAAATCTTCCGAATAAACAAGCTTTTAAGGTGCTTCGCAAGGTCGATTGGGACTATGAAAGTGAGAGTGAGAAATTAACAGGGAATTCAAAGGACAAAGGAGAGTTGAGGTAAACACGCGGCGAATATACAATTTATAAATCTTTCACGAACGCGAAAGAATGATGAAATGTATCCAGCAAACCACAATAAACACAAAAATAGGATAATATTTCTTCGGAAATGTTATTTTCTAATTCGCAAAAATTCCGTAGAGGGGTGGGATTCGAACCGTGCACACTGAGGCAGTGAGCAACCGCTAGGACTTGCGAGAGTGTGAACAGCTGAAAATATGATAAAGTCTGGTGCAAGACCAGGAACGCCAGCAAAACCAAAAACAAGATTAGCGACATTGCATCTCTGATCCCCAACCAAAACTACCTGAAAAAGATCTTGGTGACTTAAGGCTAAATTATTTGCCTACCTCCAACCGCCAGATCTTTAATAGTTGCTTAAAACTTCTCTATTCCAGTCTCCTCGAGTCCTACTTCGAAAGACTAAGTCCGAAGAGCAAAGAAGCGTGAGTCCTGAGTCCTTTTTTTATCAGGGAATTCCTTGACTGACTCAAAATTTGTGACGGTTTGAGAAATTGCGATTGTATCGGACGCTGAGGTTCTAAAAGAAGAAATCTTTCTTCCGCCTAATCCATAACCCTATATTTTAAGAACGAGATTTTTTGAAGGTTTAAATAAGATTTTTTCATTTAGTTCGGTTGTAACCTATCACCTAATAGTTAGTTCCTTTATAATAGAAAAAAATAAAATGGTGAAGTTCAGAAATAAATAGAATTATCGAATTTTTGTTCATTTTAAAACTAAAAGAATTACAAATGGTGAAGTTCAGAAAATTTATTAAAATTTGGCATGGAAATTATTAGAGCAAATTTGGATGGAGAAACAAAAAAGAATCATGATATGCCATAAGACACAGACCGAAAGTCTGCCAGAGAAGCGCAAGCTCCTTCCATAAGAAGGAGTGGCGAAACTGCTCCTATTGTTAAAAATATAAAGTATCAGCGAAAGGCTTTAATGTTATCAATTACTCAATAGGAGGTGAGGTGCTTTGCTTTGTTTTGATCTGGGTAGTCCATCGAGGTCAATGATGACGGATGATCTCATATTGAGGGCATCAAACGTGCATCAGATTTAAGAAGAAGAAGAAGAAGAAGAAGAAGAAAAAAGAAAAGAAAAAGAAAAGGAAAAGGAAAAGGTAAAAGGGAAAAGGAAAAGGATGAAGATGAAGATGAAGAAAAGGGTGTTCAGAGTGTTAAAAAAAAAGAGTATAAAGGGGATTAAAAAAGGCGGTTAAGATTAGCAAATAAGGCGGTAGGCCATACCCCGCAGGGGCGCCTATGTAACCAAGCTCTTCCTGTTAAGGAAGAGAACAGCGGCTTGTTTGATTTATATTTTTATTTTAATTCGACTTGAACTTTTATCCCTCCAGTAAACTTTTACTATCTTCTTTCTATATTTACTGAGTACCAGCGTTACACAGTAAAAATATAGATTCTAAGAGCATAGAGAAGAATTATAGGACACCGTTCAGAATATGTGCCCTCACAGATTACATATTTTATATTTAGAGCGAAAACCAACGAGGGAATCTCCAGCTGTAAATTTCTAAGGTTAGATCTTGTAAAGAAAGTGGAAATGTGAAGAATATCTTTAGATGTAGATACACCGGGCGTTGGGACAGAGAGGACAGGCAATACTCGAAATATCATCTGCAATATAGTTGCCGATCTTACACCTGACCCCCCTTGTGGGTAAGCCTCCCGGAACACACTTGTATTGTAATTGGAATAAAGAGGCTGTAATTGAAGAATGGAATGATACTTCGGCTCATTCACATGGAATTATTTCAATCGTGTCCTTTTCACTTTTTTAAACATTTATTAACACTTCAAAAAGTTTATTAACAATTTGTAACATTTTTAACATTTCTTCACATTTTTTAACACTCTTAAGGTTAAGTAAAAAACGGGAAACAGGGTTAGTTAGCTACATTGGAATGCCCTCATAAACTGCAGGTGAAAAGGTATTCCATCTTATTCATGCAGCAATCGGGTAATGGCCATGCTAACTCCTCCTCCTCCTCCTCCTCCTCCTCCTCCTCCTCCTCCTTCTTCTTCTTCTTCTTCTTTTTCCTGCAGGCGCTGGAGAAAGGGTGGTATATACAAGAAATCACGACACATTCGAAGAGGAAGGGAAGTACGAGGGGCGGTCAATAAGTTTTGCAATTCGGATATAAGGAAACGAGATATGAGAAAAAGTGTTTTATTATTTTTCAATATAACTACCCTCGACTTCAATGCACTTGCGCCACTTGTCCCTGAGGCTTCGAATTCCCGACAACCAGAAATCTCCCGACTGCTGTTCAATCCACTCCTGGACGGCGAGCTGGACATCTTCATCGTCCCCAAACCGGCGTCCACGCACTGCAGCCTTGAGCTGGCGGAATAAAAAGTAGTCACTAGTGGCCAGATCTGGACTGTAGGGGGGATGGTTGAGCTCCTCGAATCTGCACTCGCATAGGGCAGCTTGTGCAACTCTGGCCTTGTGGAAAGGGGCATTGTCGTGGAGGAGCAGGACACCGCGTGTCAACCTGCGGGGCCGCTTCTCACGGATGCAATTCTTCAACCTAGCCAGTTCCTCGGCGTAATATTGGCCTGTGATGGTCCTTCCACGAGAGCATAGTCCCCCATCAACACTGCCTCAGAATCCCAGAAGATGGTGGCCATGATCTTCCCGGCTGAGGGCTGGGTCCGGAACTTAATGCGGGTCGGAGAGCCCCTGTGCTTCCAGGCCATGCTTTCGAGCTTGGTCTCGGGATCCCAGTGATGGACCCATGTTTCATCACCTGTCACTATGCGTGACTCGAATCCCGCCGGTTCTTGGTTGTACAGGAGCAGCATCTCCCCTGAACTTTGACGACGTTGAAGTCGATCATGGGGCGTAAGGGTTCTAGGGACCCAACAGGCAGATACCTTGGTCATGGCCAAATTGACGTGGATGATGTTGATAACACTTCCATGTGATATTCCAAGTTCTCGCTTGATTTCTTCGACCTTCACCCGTTGATTTTCGAGGATCATGCCCTCCACACGGGCCACATTGTCCTCGTTGGTCACGTCTGACAGGTGTCCTGGATGGGGGTCATCTTCAAGGGACTCATCACCATGGCGGAACTCCCTATTTCAGTGAACAATGGTTGCATAGGAAGGGGCAGTGTCGGTGTACACTGCAACCATGCGTTCATGGATCTATTTTGCATTCTTGCCTTCCTTGGTCAAAAATTTGATCACTGCGCGGTACTCAACCTTCTTCATTGTTGAAAAATTTGTGACTGACGATCTGCGATCAGCTACTGTTTCTTAAATAGACGAAGCAGGAGAAGCAGCTGTATGTCCTGACTTGTCATAACTTGTCCTAACATCCTCACAAACAGCCATCCCCCTTCCTCTGTTTTGCCCTACCGATAAGCAAAACTTATTGACTGCCCCTCGTAGCTAGACACTCCCGCTAGAGCTAGGAGTTTGTTGGGGGACCATGCTAGTAGAATATTGACTCTTTTAGAGTGGCCTGGGGGTTCGGGTTCCATTAGGTACCTTGGGGTATGGGGTTTCAGGACAGGACTGTTGGTAGAAGTTTGGAGAGAGGCATGGTTGATGGAGTTTTATAGAGGCGCCTGAGGTATGGAGTGTCGGGAAGGTGCTGATGGTAGGGTATTATAAGGGAATTTTATGTTATGGATTTGGGGTAAGGCATGGAAGCTAGGAATTCTGAAAGAAATCTAGACCACCATTAGCCGGAGCCAAGGTGGAGGGGATGAGCCACCATCCTTTCTCCAACCAGGGATAATTGGATGGTGGAAGCTGGTCTGCGATTAGCCTGTAAAGTTAGCTGCTGGCCAAGGTACATACTAGAAGAGATAAGGTGGATAAAGAAGTGCTGAAAAATGGAAAGGAAAAAAGTGTAAGAAATATGGCTCGGTAGTTTATGTACTTCAAGGGCCACTGGGGTCAGAATATCACGCTAATCCTCCAGGTATCGGCTGTAGCTGGAAATTCACCACTGCTACACCCTTTTCACCCTTACAAAGGTTTAAGGATGCGTTACCAGACGGGTTCAAGGTTTGGGCAGTGATTCCTGAGGTGTTGTTTGCTGTGTTAGGTGTTTGTGGTAATCAAAATATGGGTGGTGTCCAGAGCCAACACCCATTAAGTGGGTAGCCGTTCCTTGTCTTTGGCTACGTCCAATGGGCGTGCCCATAGTATAAAGCTGCTTGGGAGAGAGTGAAAATGTTTTGTGACATATTCGGTATGCATGTGTGTGATATCTGTTAGGGCATGCTTGAGTGTAGGTAGGGAATAATGTAGTAGTGTGAGGAGGGTATAATCTTGTATGTGGATAAAGGGGTGATTTGTTCTAGATTCGTAGTATGTGCGGGATGAGGTTGTGAATTCGTAGTGTAGAATTGTGTGGCGGGCATGTTTAGGTCTGTCGATGGGGGGAAGGTATTTTTGTTTCTCTGAGATTAATTAGGGTGGTTTGGGTGAATCTTGCGATTAGATGAAGAGTTTCGGTTTTTTTGTGAGACGGAGTTTGTTGACATTGGGAATGGCTAAGGGTGGGTGCCAGGCGGGTGAGGTGCTTAATTGCACATGAATTGTTTGTACACTGTGATGAGTGTTTCTTTCTGTCGTCCGAAGAGGGTGGGTTTGAGCGCTAGTAGTGCGTTTAGTTTTTGATATTTTTCAGTAGGTATCGGTTGCGTGTTGCCTGTAGGTGGGAGTATTATGTGCTTAATTGAGTGAGATGAGCATGTTGTTTACAGTGCTGTTTGTGTGTCTATTCGATCCTTTTTGTGTGATGGGTGAACAAAGTTATGAGGGATTGTTTTAGTACGTCTGTCATTATTTTATCGTCTAACAACCATTTTTCTAGCTGTCGTGTTTATGTTGCTATGTAGCGAGGTTATGGTAAGATACTTATTGTATGCTTGTTTGGCGATGTTAGTACATGGATAGTTTGAAGACAGTATGAGACATGATGGAGCCTTGGGGCAACACACTAGTAGAAGGGTATGTGGATCGAGTCAACAAGGTTTGATTTTCACTCTTCCTTTTATGTTTCAGAAGAAATAGGGTTATTTGCCTAACATATACCCCTTTTCTCCTACGAAGAGTCGACTGTCCAAACTTCGTAAACAGTGGGAAGGGGGCTCAGTTTGAGAAACCTTGGTTTACCCTTCTCTTTTGCCTAATTCTTTTACTTTCTACAAATGCTGATCTTATTTTAGTGTCCCTCCTTGCACCATTTCTGCAGACACGCTTAGGTTCAGTGGTGGATCCAAGATAAAATTGGGGTGTGTGCTAACCAGATTTCCTTCCTCTTGATTAGTCTGAGAAAAGGACATTTATCATGTTAATTTTATACAACATTGATAATAAATAACATTAACTCACACAGGAGTGAGCACTAACACTCTCAGATCCGAGTTTTTTACACATAAGAAAATGATGAATTGTAGTTTATTGTAGTTTGGGACGTCCGCTAAGGTATAATACTGAATTTAATAATTATTTTTGAGATTTACCTGAATTTTAGACATTTTTTTTATAAGGTATCTGCGATCGCAACGGTTTAAAAAAGTGTTTTATAATATTCTGTATTATCACATAACTCTTTTTGAATAGCAGAAGATAAGTATGGCTTAAAAAATATATATAAACATAAACGGGTCTGAAATTTTTTTTTTGGGGGGGTCAGCCAGCCCCCCCGTCCCCCCTGGATCCGCAACTGCTTAGGTTCTCCTGCTGCCGGTCACGAGCAAACTCCAAACTCCGCAAATGGCCACATGATTCTGAAGTTGACGTCTAAGGAGGATACGGTCTTCGTCTTAAATGAGACCATTAAATGTTCCGGGTGCTTCTTCGGTACGCTCTGAACTTTTTCAGGGTTCCATTCGACAGTTGTTTACGAGTTAATATTCTTAGCAGCAGTTTTGGTGGCCGTTCGAGTTATTTTGGAGGAAACAATTGTTAACAAAAACAAAGTCAATGAAGTCTGTTTCTAAGCTACTTCTAGTGTTATATACGTAAATGAGCACGTAAGGTATCTTATCAGCTTTCGCCTAAGACTTTATTACGCTGTTTACCTTATCACATATTCTTTTAAATGCTTTCATTACAGAATTAAATATTGTGTTTCCCTATCAAAATATGGGCGGGAGTCCTCAACTTTAAGAATTGTGGTGAAACTTCAGAAGACCTACGCCGTGTTTTTTGTAGTAAAAACAGTACTAATGATGTTTATAGACATTTTAGTCGCCATATATGGTTTCGGTTTGGCGCGGAAAGTACATATTTTTAAGATACTCCGCCTTGATGGGATTAAAATTGACATTAGACTATGTCCACCTTGCCTTCTCTTAATGTGAAAATAAACCATTATTTACACTCACTGGCAACACTTAATTCGAACTTAGATCAAACATTGGCAACTCTGGAGCCAAGCACTTATAACATCGCTGATTTCGAATTTAACACCAAAACCCGTTTGACAATCGTCCCGTAATTATAGCGGCTTGCGATTCTTGCGCAATCAGTTTGTTGAACTTTAATACGACTTTTGTTAATTCTTCAGTAAATTTAATAGACTTTTGTATAACTCATTGCCTCATCGGAGGATCACATTGTATTGTAAAAATTGATGAGAGTAAATTTGGGCGCCGTAAGTACAACGTATGGAGGTTGGTAGAAAGCCAGTGGGTTTTCGGGGGGATTTGCCGACAGACTCGAGAGTGCTTTATAGTTCCAGTTGAAGACCGATCAACGTCAACTTTATTACCTATCATAGAGGCTAAGATTTTTCCCCAAACTACCATAATTTCTGATTGCTGGAAGGCATACGGTTGTCTTTCGGAAGAATAATTTATTCACATGAGTGTTAACCATTCGATCAATTTCGTCGATCGGGAGTCTCTAGCACAAATACAGTCGAAAGGCTGTGGTCCGCGACTAAAGGAAATGTTCCTCTCTGGGAACGGCGGAAGAAGCATTTTGCGGGCTATCTGGCCGGCAGCATGTTCATGCTTCGATTCCCCAACATGAACAGCCGCCTTCATCACTTCCTATTACCAGCGGCGAATCTATATAACCCCTCCAATCCTAGATATCCGCAGCCCTAAATAGTAAGTTTCGTCGTGTGATTTTTGCGTATTTAGTTTTACTAGGCTTTCAAATTATGTACTACTTGTTCCTGAGGCGCGAGGGAAGCGAGCGGAGGGAGAGTATAGGGGGGCTCCGCCCACCCGCCTAATGGCAACCCATAGCTAGGCTCGATAAGGGTTTCCAGTAAACAAACGCCGTGTTTTTTAGTAGCAAAAAAAAACAGTACTAATGGTGTTTTTAGTCATTTCAGTCATCATTTATGGCTTCGTTTTGGTGTGGAAAGCAGTTATTTTTAAGGTAGTATGACTGCAAATAGAGCCGTACTCAGAGTGCTAGTATCTTGAAAATAAGTGCATTCCGCGCCTAACCGAAGCCGTAAATGATGACTGAAATGACTAAAAACACTATTAGTACTGTTTCTACTACAAAAAAACACGGCATAGATCTTTTGAAGTTTCACCAGAATTGTATTTTGTTTGCGTGAACTTAAAACACTGTCCTTTCCAAAATACAGTTTTTTTTGCTATTTATGCTAGAAACTTTTTGTTTTTTAAAGAGTTCTATATAATTATTTCGCAAATCCTTCCCCCGTTCCCTCGGCTCTTTTCATGTCTCTCAGAGTAGTAATTTTCAAACTTTTCCCACTTCTAACTTTTCAAATTACTTTTTTTTTGTCAATCTTTGGCCGGAGGATTTTTGTCTTTGAAGAAACTTCGACAAAATTAGATCAAAGGGAAAGAATGTGTGAAGGATCTCGAAAGTAGAGACGGGATGAAGCGATTTGAAATGACTGTGGGAAAGTGTATGTGATCTTTTATTTCTAGCAATTCTGCTTTTAAGATGTGAATACAGTAATACATTACGGAAATTTGAGCGGTAAAGCAATCGAAAGATTATGAAATTCCATGGCAAGATATAGTGAGGAAAAAGAATATGTATTAACAGTTGAATAATACAAAAGATTAAAATGAGTAAGAAAAGCTAGAATTTAAAAAAGCCGGCAAAGAGATAGAATAATCTGATGACTGCATGATGAACGATAGTGAGCAAATAGGAATTTAAAATTTAACTCAAAGTGTGCAGACACTTAGTGAAATAAATAGGCAGGATTACCCAGAATACAGCAAACATATTTGGGGATTTAAAGAACATATAATTAGTCGAGCAGCAAATAGAAGAAAATTGTCAATGAACAGAGAGAGACATGTAAGAACTAAATCGACTGCACAAAGTTTGCTCTAACTACTGAGATATTTAAAGCAGGAAAGGTTTGCTGGCTTATTTTACCAATTTAACTGCAAGAGTTTGTCTAAGCATAGGTTTACTGAGTTTTGAAAGTGTAGATTAGAGTATTTTGACCATGTGTGAGGTAAAGGATTCAATGAGGTTGCTGTTTTGGGGGCATTTTGATATAAAGTCTTACAACTAAAGGCTATTTTGAAGATAATTTTATTGATGACAAGTAAAAGACTAGTTCGGAGTATCGCCGTGAGGTACATCCCTTAGACAAAAAAAAAAAAATGGAGTGAGTTATAGGGTACGAGTCAGCCTTGCCAACGCTTGTCATTCTAATTTTTATGTGTCTCATTATCCAGTGTTGGCTAGGCTAGTTTGTTATACCTATTGCCTCACTTTGTGTAGCATCACTCACAGTGTGCAAACTTACATTGATGGCCAAAGTTTTTAAGATAAATATTTTTTTCATTTGTTTTTAAAATTCGCGCGATGCGAATAATTATTCTGATATTTAAATTGTTGCAGGTTTATTAAAAAGTCAACAATTCAAAAATAAAAATACCAGGCAATGGTTTCACCACTCCCCCTACGAGGAGGGGGGGGCTGGCGCTTCGCTACTAAGATTAAAATTTAAAATCTAAAAAAAAGCAGCCATGGTTAAATTTTTATAAATTCTCTGAACTTCACCAATTGTAATTTATTTTATTTTAAAACATACTAAAGCATTGGATAATCATATATTTTTTTAATGAACTTAACCATTTTGTATTTTCAAACTCTAAAGAAATTCATAGAAATTACCTTGATAAAAATTTTAAATATACTTACATAAGTCATAACCAAACTAAAATGAAATTATTATTCAAATACTCAAAAAAATCCCCTTCTTAAATTATAGAGTTAGTGATGATGATTAGTAAAGCCTTTGTGGAAACAGTTCATGCTCCATACTTCCTAGTTGTCCCTGAGGGTACTGTTGATTCTGGTTAACTCTTAGTTCAGCCATTCTAGCTAAATCGTTGAAAATATGTGCTGTTGATACTGTACAACCCTTAGTTAAGGCATTGTGGTATTCTTGATAATGCTTATCCCCAATAATAATGAAAATAGTACTATTAATAATATTGATAATAACCATTAAAACAATAACTTCGAATATACCCTCCCTAACCAACCTCCAGTTCATACCAGATTGGGAGCCCTACAGGATGGGCACGGGTCCTTTACCCTTCTTCTTTGGCATGGGGCTGCATGCCTTCATCAGGGATAGGGCAGCTGTTTTTAAGTCACGGATAAATGAACCCCACAAATTATACTTTGCTGCCCTCCCTAGACGTGGGAAAAGGAGGTGACAAACAAATATAGGGAATGTCTCCCTCTTAAGTGCGTGGGAATTAAAGACGAGTGCAAATTCTAATATTGACCGACTTTAAAACTATTTCAATAGGCTTCAAGTGGTTATAGGATACAAACAAGTGAAACAAAATAATCTTTAATATTATGCTAACAACGAATGAGATTAACAAGAATGATACACTTTAACAATTACGTTAATGGTCCGGCAAATGAAAATTGAATTGAATTTACAAAGAATGATATTGTCTGAGCCGTACGAGGCACAATAATTACCTGAGAGAGATCGAGAGGAGACTATGAAGCGAGTCTTGCGGTCGGAGAGCGTCACGCTTCTTCGACGATGAAAAAAAAAAGGGAATGGCTTACGATCTTCTGGAGGAAACCTAGAGTAATCGCTCAGGGGAGTATTCTTTTCGGTGAAGCGTAGCTAAGCGCGTTATATTTGTCTGAGTCCGTCCTTGACCTCCGTCGTTCCGAATAATGGTTTCTGCCTGCGAGCCCTTAGGGTGCCTGGGGTCGCCCGAGAAGTCCGCGTCGTACTTGGATGATTCCAATGACCTCTCAAGATACTGCGTGAGTACTGTGGGAGTACTGCGTGAGCACTGCGTGGATCATGCTTACGTGAAAGCGGCGTGGATACAGCTCACGTCTTGAAAACTTTGAGATACTCGTAAGATCATTCCCGGGCTGGGGAATATATACGACTCCGCCGGAAGCTCTTTTGTTTGCCGACAGAAGCGATTCCTACTCTTTCCCAAAGACAAGGCGGCGATGGTTTTAGCGCCATATCAGTAAATAGTGTCCCAGCTCCAGTCAGACGTCGATATCGCTCCGGAAGTTTACCAAAATGTTCCGATGGCATGTTATTTGTCCAGTCCGTGATACTCCTTTTTCTCTTTGTCTGCGCGACTCGCTTTCTCTCTCTCTCTCTCTCTCTCTCTCTCTCTCTCTCTCTCTCTCTCTGACAGTAAAATATTTCGTTTAATTCATTTTACTGATAAAAGTCCTATCTACCATATTTATAATTAAATATACATACATCAAACGCTCCGTCTCTCATGAAATAATAATAATATATGCAATTGTCACTAAACGAAACTAAGCGTAAAGTTTGACATGAGTATCTGTGCCAAATGTACGTAATCCACTTTTCCTCTCATGTAACAATCCTATTAAAAAATGGTTCACTTTTTATTCGAGAAAGGACAGATGAATGAATGTAGATTTTTTGTTGCAAGTGTAACTCTTGACAGGTCGTGAGGAATCCATTGCCTGAATCGTGAAACCTCGTCTCTCTCATTTAAATGACGATGCACAACAGAATGAGTTGAATTTAGTTTTTCAACCAATTGTTCAACAGTTACAATCGGATTTCCCTTCATTGTTATTTTTAAAAGATCTTGATCAAATTCCACTGGTCATCCTGAATTGAGTTAATCTCTGAGACTAACGGTTCCACAGCAAATTTGGCACTGTTTCACACTAATGTTTCCTTCACCAAATTCTTTACAAACATTCTGGTGTTACACTTTTTAAGCTCCCAAAGCATGATTTTGCGAATGTGTTCTTTTTTACATTTTAATAAAATTCACCCTTTAACGAATAGGCACATTAAATTAATAAAAATACTAAAAAATTAATAGCCCAGAAAATTATGACTAAAGTATGTCAAAATGTAAACCTTGGGTTCTAAGACTTACAGATACCTAGGCTGTGAGTTTAGTAGACTAGGCTAGTCTAAATGCAAAGCTGCTTTCAATGTCATATTATTTGTTTTTATGTATTTTCATTTAGAGATGAAATAATATGATAATAGTTTTATTTATTTATCTGAAGTTGGCATTCTACAGAAAATGGCAAAAAGTTTAAAGTTTTGCGACTAATATGTATTTTTACTTTTTTCTCACTCGGTTTTAAAATTCGCGTGATATGAATAATTATTCTAATATCAAGGTTAGTAAAAGCTTATTATAAAGTTAGCATTTTCAAAATAATAAGAAAAACAGTGAGTGCATTCTTTTGTTGAATCCAAAATCACACTTTGGTCCTCTTCCTTTAGAAGATCAGTTTCAGCCACTGGAGATTTGCTATTCTATCAAGAAGATAAAATGATGACAAATATGTGTTAAATGGATGATATCGTGTAATTATAATCTATTCCGTAATATTTTTTGTAAAAGTAAATGTTTTCATTTTATTCAATTACACCAATGGTTCTTTCCAAAGAAAAGCGAGCAACCATTTTTGCTCTGCACCAAAAGTGGCCTTAAATCTGAAAGATAGTTACTAAGGGTATTGTATCAAGGAGTACCATATCTTTAGGATCATTAATCTCTTTAAAATAAATGTGTACACTGCTGTGAAGAAGTCTTCTAGACGCCCAAGAGTTTCAAATGAACGCCAAAATTGCCTCCTGGTAAAGTCCTATCTCAAGGATCAGGTTGCCTCCAGTACCAAACTTGCTCACGATTGGAAAGAGGCAGGTGTGGAACCTTCAGCGCGCACCGTGAGGCGGAGACTTTTCGACGGAAGACTCGAGTCGGGAAAGGCTGCGAAGAAGCCTCATCTTACGAAGAAACACTTTAAGGATAGGCTCCTCTTTTATATTAAATGCAAAGAATCGCCTGTTGAAGACAGGGGCAAAGTGATATTCTCTGATGAAACTCCCTTCGGCTTTTTTGGAGCTTCTGGAAGATCCCTCGTTAGGAGGAGAAAAGGGGAACGCTTTCAGGAGTCCTGTGTCGCACCAATGGAGAAAAACATCCAGACATTATCCATATCTAGGGTTGCTTCTCATCTAACGGAACTGGTGCATTAACAATTTTGTCTAAGAACATTGCCATGAGCTCAAAATGGTACCAAAGCTTGCTTCATTAGCACCTTTCCTAACAGTTCAGGGCCAATTTAGGGATGATAATTGTATTTTTCAACACGATGGGGCACCTTATCACAAAGCAAAAGCAATAACACAGTTCGTGGCTTAAAATAACATAGAACCTCTAGGACCTTGTCCCAGGAATTCGCTAGATTTGAACCCAATAGAGAATTTCTCGGCGATAATCAAACTGGTAGTTGATAAACAGAAGCATTCCGATTGTGAGCAGTTGAAGGTGCTTATTGAACAAAATTGAAAAATATCAGTCAATATATGATCGCAACTTTTGTGTCCAGCAGGCCAAAACGAATTGAAGCAGTCTTCAAAAAGAAGGGACATCATTTAAATTTTTTTACTGTGCGTATCATTTCACCGTATCTATTAATACAATGGGTTTTTATTCTATATTTTTTTTTATATTTCACCTTGAAGTTGTAATAAAAACATAATAACACAAAATTCAACGTTCGATTAGTTCAATTAATTTTCTTATAGGAAAAAATATAGTAAACTCAAAACTTTTGCCCATTACTATATGTATAGGTCAGAAAGAGAATGTTACCTTCCCCTCCCCTAGAACTTAGCGTCTACCCGTGGCGCCTGAGAAAGATGCACCTGCACTGCCAGACAGCCCCAAGGGAGCAGCGATAATTTCGCGCGACCGTGTGATCTATTTGGGTTCCATTTCTTTCCCGTCTTATCAGCGCCAGATCTATGGCGTGGGGGACCTTCGCGCGAGGGTGTAATGCCCGACGAGAATATCCTCCCACCCATCCCTGGCGCGCCAAGTCTAATGAGATCCCCGTCCCCCTTTTGAGGTCCTCTGGCGACCCGCTTCCACCGATGCAGTATAAAACTCCGGAAAAAGCTTTGAGAAATTAGTACCGTACAGCTCCGTCTTAGTTAGCAGCCACGTACAGTCTTGTACGTCGTTCTTCGCCTCCAAACGGCTTCCAGCTACGAACGCAACACGTCACCCCTACCCGGCCCCGCTGGTACCTGAGGCCAGAGTTCCCGCCCGACAGACGATAGACACGGACAGGCACAGTAAATATTCTACCCGGCAAACTTGTTATTCATTTACTAATTTCTTCTTTTTATTAATTAATTTAATTTTAACAATTTTGTTTCCCATAATTATATAATATTCTATTTGTCGTGGACTGATCCGTTACAATTGTTTCAAGAAACCGACTTTTTTATGAGGAAGAAAACTAACAATTTTGCAACGAATTGGGAGATTTTCAAAGTTGTATGTAGTCTAGTTAAAGCAAAGTCTGAAGAAAAAGGAGCACCTGATAAATCATTCTGACTTCGCATCACTTCGCTGTGGAAAATTGATTAACTCAATGGAAGTGGGCAGGTCGATGAGAGTGTTTACCTAAACAATCTCGTACACCACGCTGGCTTTAAAGGTTGGAAACGAGTGGATAAAAGGCAAACAAGAAACGGGTGGAGAGAAGGCAAACAAACAAGAAATGGGTTGGAGGAAAGGCAAACAAGTAAGAAATAGGTTTTACAAGGGGTCGAAATAGAATGGTAGGTAAGAGCTTTTCACAAGAAGTGACTTTCAATGAGCCTTGATAGTCAATTTTCTTTTATTTTTGCTGTATTTAGAAATTAAATGCCGATTTGGGGCTCGTCTTAATTTAATCAAAATAAAAGCCAGATAATTCATCCCCAAACACTATATATAAGCATTAGGCAAAAAAGTAGCGAGAGGATTTAATAACTTATTCAAAAGAAACAAAAACTGGTATAACCAACGAAAGCATATGTAGTCAGTGTAAATTTTTCGAGATTTTAGAGCAAATTGTCAATGAAGGCATCTCCCACTAGATAGTTTGTAAAGAGAAATGTATAAAGAAAGTAGTGAATCTAGAGCAAGTAAAAATGTGTTGAAGAAATATATCCGTAGATCCTCATGTACACTGTAGAATAGTTTTTCAACCTTTTTTTATTTCACTGCACATCAAGCTAGGGAATAATATGGACGAGGCATACCATCAGTATTTAAGAAAATATTTAATCATATAATAATAAATGTTCATCATTTAGGCATGCTAATCATTTATTAATTCAGTGGCCAAACATATTATAGTACGAACATGAGTAAAAATTAAAAGCCTTATCATATATACCTAAAAATATCAATGAGAAATTTGTCCTTGGCGTTGCTTCATAATTTCCCTTATCTGGTACCAAATGGTTGGGTAGGCATACCTGCAAGTCCTCCTCCAGTGTCTGAAGCCGCGACCTGTTCTTATTTTTTGGCTGTTTTCATTGCAGAGAATCCAGCCTCACATAGATATGAAGTTGATAAAGGAAGAAGAGATTCAATTGCCTTCTTTGTAATTGCGGAGTATTTGTCTTGAATGGACAACCAAAAGCAGTCATATTTGTGTATTCGTGCTTCAGTTTTAGTCCTCTGTCGTTCCTGATTTCCGTCATCTCATCCTCTTCGGTAACAGTTAACTCTACTGAGTAGCAAGCACTTGCCACAAACGGATTTCTCAGCCAGTCCAAGGACGATGTTTCAAATTATGGAAAATACTTTGCAATGTTCTTACTCAGTAGCGACAAGCTTTGTAGAACTAAAGTAAGAAATTTTTTGTCCAATCTTCAATCTTTTGTTAATTCAAATATTTCAACTTTGTTCTCTCTTTTCTTATTCTAGATCCCCACAATGTTAGTTTTTCCTTAAATGAGCTAATTTTGTGTGTAAAAGTAGGAATGTTTTCCTTCTTTCCTTGCATACTCTTATTAAGAATGGTCAAGGCTTGAAAAATATCAGCCAGGAATGCTACTTTATTGCACCAGGATTCATCACTAAGTAGTTCAGCCAAGTTGGACTTTTCTGATGTAAAAAATATAAGAATCTCCTCCCTTAGTTCATAAAATCTTGAAATAATTCGCCCTAGAGATAGTCACTCCACTTGTGTATGTAATAGAAGTTGTACGTGAGCAGATTCCATGGCAGAACAGCCTTGATTTTAATGGCCTACTTTTGATATAATTTACTATTTTGGTGGCTCATCTAATACTTGCTGAAGCTCAAGTACTACTAACTTTGAAATAAGGGTCTGGCTACGCAGGAAACACTGTGTAAAAACAATGCTAGTTTGTTTTTTTTTGCCAGTGCGATGAATCATTTTAGGCTTCCTGACATAGAGGGGGCGCCATCCGTGCAGCTACTAATACATGATTTCCATGACAAATCGTTAGAGCTGAAATAATTGTCGGCCACCTCAAAAATGTCTTGACCTCTTGTTCCTGGAAGTGGTTTGCAAAAAAGAAATTGTTCAATTATGTCTTCATTACAAACCAACCTGATGAATGCTAAGAATTGAGCTTTTCCAGTGCCATCCGTTGATTAATCCAACTGGATGGCGAAATTCTTGGCTTCTTTTATTTTAGCTGATTTTTTACTCAACGTTTTTTGAGACATATCAGAAATACGACGACTGATGGTGTTATTTGACATTGGGATTTTCAAAATATCGTTTTTATATTTTACGTCTAACATGATGTTCACAATTTTACTACATGCTGGTAATATTACTGACTCTGCAATTTTATGTGATTTCATATTTTTGTCAACGATTTCTGCAACAGTATAACTTGCTTCTTGAGTCTTATCAGATACAGTGGTGATTTTGGTCAGTTTTTGAGACTGGCGTGTTTGGTCAGTGATAAGTCGTTTAAAATATTCAGTTGATTTCTCACATAAATGAGAGTGTTTTGTTTGAATGTGTCTTTTTAGTTTACTTAGAACCATTGCTTGGTTTGCCAGTTTCTCACCACAAGCAACAAAGACAGGACGTGGCTCTTCTTCCCCAGATGAAACGAATCCAAAGGACAAGTAGACTTCTTTATACTGGCGCACACTTGATTTGGAAGTAACACTGCAGGTCCTAAGTGTTTTAATTCCAGAACTAGCTCCAACTTGTGCTTCTTTGTAAGAAATCTATCCATACTTCATAAGACCTAGAAACAAGAAAATATGATTCTGAATATTTATTTTAAAAAATGCAACTAAAACAAAATAAACACTAAGTGCATTAACAAGAGAATTAAAAATATTTTAAAGAAATTAACAATAAGCAGACACGACACGAAAAGAATATAAAATAATAGTGCAAATTACCTAACAGGAGAGTAAATACACTAAACTTAAAAAAGTCTAAATAAATATAAAACGCAGTAAAGAAAAATTCACACTGCATTCCCCCCCAAAAAAATATAGTAAAGATTTTAAGAGATAAACAGCAAAAAAAATTAAGAAAATAAAAACACTCAGTGTACAAGAAAAAATAAAGCACTTAATTTCTAAATACAAATACCATTAAACAAACTTGTCAACTTATTTGATTAACAAGGAATAAACACAATAATGAAAAACAGAAATAGTATTTGCCAAATTTCTCATTTATTAAGCAATTATATTTCAATTCTAAACATCAGATTTAATAACATATCTTCCTTAAATCTTCCCCAGCACACTTGCAGTCGCTTTAACAATTAATCTTCTTAAATTTCTCACATCTAAAAAATTATATATCAAATCTAAATATCATACTTATAAATCTTAATATGCCTAAAGACAAAAAAAATATTGGATTGACATAGTGAAAGATAGAAAACGAATTTATTGATATTAGTATTAGTAAAAATGTGGCAATTATAGCTTTGGTGGGACACTCTGTTACGGCAGGACACTTTATTGTGTCACAAGTACGAAAGTTTTATCATACATTCGTACAGTACCGAAATTTGTTCATCGCTCTTTCTTGTTTGAGGGAGAATCAACTTTCCTCAAATCTGCCGCGACACATTGGTTGGGAATCACTGCTGCAAAATATTGCTGTAAAATTGCCAGTGTCCTACAGTAAATTTCTACAGTAAAATTCTGATGCGCGGTTTACAGTAAGTTACTGTAAAACGTGGGGTTTCATAGGATGAGATTTGGATGGATAGAGTTTTACATTCTAACTAAGGGTTTCTTAATAATAAAATCATAGAATCGTCCGTGATTCCGCGTCAGGAGTAGCTGGATATGAGTACCATCATAGGGGATACGGGTGCTTTCGTCAAGTGCTTGTTCGCTGGTTAATAAGAACAAGGTCAACAGAACTAAGTCGCGTGCTCTCAATTATTCTGACTTATGACCTTATGCCTATATGACCTTACGACCTTCAAAACTTTCAATAATTCCATGACTAACCTTGGCAGGACCTTGGTAACATATCATTCGAAAGAGAATGTAAAACAACATATGGGTTTCAAATTTCGTTAGAATCGGCCGAATAGTTACGAAGTTATTACGAAAAAACTCATTGAAAAGTAAAATGGTTACCACACGACCGACAAAACTAAAGACCGACATAGTAGCTTAAAGTCGCATGCGACTAAAAAAATGTAACGCAATCTAGGGTAACGACGAATGCTTTATGTTTTTATTTAAAGGAAAAGGACAAATGTAGGTGTTGCACAAGTTGGACACTTGTACTAACAAGTACGCCCTTATGGGGAACAACGTCTGAATTAGTCCTAACGAGTCTGCCCTTATGGGGTCCAACGTCTAAATTAGAACCAACGAGTCCCCCCTTATGGGGTCCAACGTCTGAATTAGTCCTAACGAGTCCGCCCTTAAGGGGACCAACGTCTGAATTAGTCCTAACGAGTCCGCCCTTATGGGGACCAACGTCTAAATTAGTCCTAACGAGTCCGCCCTTATGGGGTCCAACGTCTGAATTAGTCCTAACGGGTCTGCCCTTAAGGGGACTAACGTCTGAATTAGTCCTAACGAGTCCGCCCTTAAGGGGACCAACGTCTGAATTAGTCCTAACGAGTCCGCCCTTATGGGGACCAACGTCTAAATTAGTCCTAACGAGTCCGCCCTTATGGGGTCCAACGTATGAATTAGTCCTAACGAGTACGCCCTTATGGGAACCAAGGTCTGAATTAGTTCGTTGTATTCAAGTTTCAAACAAGTGAAAATATTGCGCTATGTTAGTTGCCATTGATAGACTTAGCTTACCGATGTGCGGTGCCTACAAAAGATTTAGCGACCATGGAATGCCATTCATTTCGGGCCTCGTATTTTAATAGGCACTAGATTTGTTTTCATAACATGAATTGCATCTACGATGAAACTAAATTGGCGGATATAATTTATCTTAATTTTAAAAAAGGCCTTTGATACAGTCCCACACGAAAGTCTATTGATGAAAATTGAAGCGATTGGAGTGAGGGGAAAAATACTTAAATGAATTTAAAACTGGCTCTCAAATTGTTTATAACAGGTTGATGTAAATGGGACGTGCTCAGAGTGGGCCCCAGTTACCAGCGGGGTTCCACAGGGATCAGCCCTGGGCCCATTATTATTTATTGTTTACATTAACGACCTGGATAATGGAGTGATTAGTAAGATCTCTAAATTTGATGATGACACGAAGCTAGGAAGCCGAGCCCTTTCTAGATCCGATGTAGAGCAAATGCAGAGACACCTTGATAAAATTGGTGAATGGGCGGACAAATAGCAGATGGGTTTCAACATAGGTAAATGCAAGGTTATATGAAAGGCCAAATCCTCGACTCCGTTAACTTAGAAAAAGACCTGGGGATTTTAATCTCAGAGGACCTTAAAGTGTCGAAACAATGCGCAGAAGCTTGTAAGAAAGCAATCCGAATGCTAGGATATATCGCTCGAATTTCACTCTTAAATCGGAAGATATAATCCTGCCACTATGCAAAGCGCTCGTGCGTCCACACCTCCTCATCAAATTTCCTCTGCTTTTGCCTGGGTGCAACAGGAATCTCAATGTTTCATTCCTTACACACATCCATGGTTCTTTGGAAGAGCGATTCAGCAGCTGCATCTGTGCGTGGATCTGCTAATGTTTTAACAACCGACGTCTTATATTTGACTGCCTTGTCTAAGTCCAGCTTTTGCCCTTGCAGGTACCGGTGCAGGCCTTCAGTTATACCAAGAACTTGTGAAAACATAACCAACATGTAGAAATTCTTGGGTTTGGAGAGCTTGTACAAAATCCCCAGAGACATTGAAGTGGTTATCGCCCGAAGGCTGCCTAAAATGGCAGACAAAGTTTTAGAAAAGCATTGATGGATCGAATTTGGCATGCCCACCTTGTTGTTGACAGCTGGACAAGCTCAGATGTAAGTAATCCGAGGTCTTTCTGCAGTTCTTTGAACTTGTGGTTCACCAAAGAAGTTTTGAAAGAGGTATACACATTCTCCGAAAGTTCAAAGAACGATGAAGCTGCTGGTATGGCCCTGCATGCGTGGCATAGGATAAGGTTCAGCTCATGGGCATAGCAGTTATTTCTTTTGAAATGCTGGTGATCATGTCATCCTGTGAGAAATGAGACAGGTACGTGGTATTATATGTGAAGGTGTAATTTTTTAAAAAGATCGAATTTCTTCAGCAATTTTATACATTCAAGAAAATTGCCCTAGTTTTTGTTAGACTCATGTTCATTGTGTCCACGGAATGGTATGCCTTGTTGGGTAAGGAAACTGGTTACGGCTAAAATTCTGTGAATGTACTGCCGCCTCTCTAAAATTCCAGCTGCGCTTGCTGAATAGGGTTGCTGAAGAACATCTCCTTGCATCTGAGTGGTCTTGATGACACATGGCTGGCAGTCTTTTCATGCTCCTTGAAGGTATCCAAAGCCCTTTTCCAATTTGAAAACCCTGAACCAAAGAGGGCATTTTTTTTGGAACGAATGTTCTGCCTCCCAAAGAGGCGACATGAAAAGTAGAAAGAGGAATTCCTGGCTACAGAGTATTCCAACCACTTAAATTGTTGAAGCCAGTTCTTATTAAAAACTCTATGTTGCCCTCCAAACTGGCTCAGGGGAGACTGTGGGAGGATAACTTGTTTGGGCAACTTTCTGATATACCTAAATCCCTGCCTGATGTGCCACCTTCTGCTCCTAGCTGTAAATCCTGTTCTTCACCTGTGTCATTTTGAACAGTTTCTGCTATCCCTGGATCATTTCCTGTCATTCCACCTGCTTCTGTTGGCTGTGATCCTGCTGTGTTTTGGAGTTCTTTTTCTTTCCTGTTCTCTCCTGACTTATCTGAATGATCACAAAAATGTTCAGTCAGAATATTTCTTAACAGTAATTATTAAATATAAATGTAGTAAATAAAATTAATTAATAAAAACTCTTTAAGAATATCGTACTCAACTCAAGTACATATGGCCTAAAGTGTTACAATCCTATCTGCTTTTTTACCTGGTTCTTGATCTACCCCTGTACTGTTCTCATTCTTGCTTCTGTCTCTACCCTCTCTCATTCTTTGTGTAAACACACAAAGATCAACCAGACAACATAAATAAATATTATTGTTCAAAAATAGAAACTTGATCTCACACACTAATATACTGTACACAAATATAAAGTTATTCGCACATTTGTACTCTGCTTTGTTCTGGAGTGAAAACAGGTAAAAATGAATTTTACCCGTTTTACCCCGTAGGGGTAATTAGAGCTACATTTGAATGTCTGCATGTCGTGGAGGGCTGGAACCACAATATCACAAGTTAAGCTAATTGCTGTTACCATTACTATTATTACTACATTTCTTGCATGAGTCAACATAAATTAACCTCAGACTTCATAAGTTTAACTTCAAAATGAAGTACACAAAATATGGTAAGTGTGTTTTAAAATGATGTGAGATCAATTTGAACCCGGTCTCACTGTATGTTAACCACTATTCACTGACAACTCTTAGGTTGGTGCTTGCTTGAGAACTACTTATCTAAACCGGCTGCTTCAACCTGCACCAGAGATTTAAATACTGAGATTTAAAAGCTGCAAACCACCTATCTCTCTCAGAATATGTGTATTACCAAAAGTAACACACATAAATCAACTTCCCTTTTAGACAATTGCATCCAATTTATTCACTTTTACTGAATAAACTGCAGGGCTATTGAAGTTGCAAGGACTTTTGCAGTGTACTGTATAATGTATATTATCAGTCCCCAAACTCAATTTTTAATCAAGCTTCCCAGGTCAGATACAAACGAACCACTGGCAGGCAGATCTTGTCTTGACTATTTCTTACTTGGTTCTTGTTCCATCTCTGTGCTTTCCTCATTCTGGCTTCTGTCTCTCTCGCTGTCATCGCTTTCACTTTGTACTAACATGCAAACATTAGCCAGAAGCACAAAAATATTGGTAAATTGTATGTTATTTAATTAAAAAATTAAAAGTTCATAAAGTTACATTAGTAAATTGTAACCTTGTTTCAAATATGCCATATTTCTTCCACGACCGATGCTAAGAGCTCACAGTATTATCACTATTGTTCTCAACTATTTTCTTATCTGGTTCTTGTTCCCTATCTGTGCTGTCCTCATTCTGGCCTCTTTCTCTTTTTGTGTCATCTCCCCCTCTTTGTGCTATATCCATACATCCACCAGAGCTAATTATTACAATCCAATGTTATATGACATATGATGTCAACGCAAAATTGTCTTTAGTTGTTCTCTCTCACCTGAGTTGTTTTCTTGTCTTTGTTTGAAAAAGAACCTGATGTCCATGGTTGGCAATAACTAAAGAAAAGTTTTATTTTTAAGTTACTCAATAAAGCAAGATTGGAATTAATTATAATAGGTTTATGACAACTTGTTGGGCTTAGCCTATTACTGTATTTATTTTCCATAAACCACTGCTAATTAGACTACTCAAGGACGCAATAAGACCCAGTGGCACCATATTATCACCTCACTTTCACAAAAACAAATGCATTCATCTAGTTAAAACTCTCACGTCGGTGCTCACTCCATAACAAGTGCAAATACCTGCATCAGGAATTCTAGCGAAGGTTAGCAAAAGTTACGAGGGAAAAGGAATAATTTGGGGACACGCTGTCATCGTTCGTGACAGCTTCATGTTTACACGTAACGCGTGACCGCTACCTACCAGATAAACTTTAGATTTGAGAATCTGATGAGCACTCCTCCTCTGCCCCTCTTCCCGAATTAGCACGGTGGGAGCCACTGTTCACCGATCACCTGAGTACTGTTTAAGCGACTTCCACACAAGGTGCGGCGCGTGACTTGGGACCAGACATACACACACGCACGCGCGCGCGGCTTTGGTCAGCCTGACAGACAAACTCGAGACCGGTCTGCATCATACCAAATTCAGGGGTAGTTACGGCCTGCGGTCGTGCTGTTTTTTTTACGTTTTGCACATATTGTAATTAATGAGAATGCTTTTCCAGCCTGCAAAAAGATTGAAAAAAAGATCAATTGAAAATGATCCAGGGCTTTTGGAAAAACATTCCAGACTTAAGCCCTCAAAGCCACCTTCCAGCTCCGCCACTGGAAGAGGGTTCTAAAGCCCTAGATAAAATCAATCAAAAGTCTCCATTTCATACTTTCATTGAAGACCGTGGGTTGAGGAAGTGAGTTCGGACCTATTTGGGTTCCTGTCAAAACTTCATATCAAATATTTCCCGTGTCCGAACCATGGACTATTTCGTTGGTTACCAACATGAGAAAGCTACACTAACACACTCGCAGAAGCAAATTTTATCGGCTCTCAGAACAAACAATGGGAAAAGGGAGGCCATTCTGTTTTCTGAGCCTGTAAAAATAGCGGCCAGATTTTAGTCGAATCAAACCCAGGTGCAAAACGTGATCTGAAGACGGATGAGTTTCCTCTCGCAGATAAGGCCTTTTACAATAATTTAGATGTGAAAGATGGAATTAGGGGTAAGAAGTGTTTGATCGGTTCTATTTAAACCAGCAACTGATGTTCGTAATAAATACAACTTGAGGAGAAGGTTCCTTTTCAGCGTGCGTCCGAGTTCGGGTTGATTCCTCAAGGAAAACGTAGCCTATTTAGTCATACCTCGAAAAATGGAAATGAGGGGACCCTCTTCTATTTGGTCGCTTATGATCAGGAAACAGCTATGATGGCCCACGCGGGAAAAATAGCTGATCTTTTAAGAAATTGTTTTCTCAGAGCAGGCGGGTAATTAAAGTAAAGTAGAAAAGGTGTGGAAGGTGAGATAAAATAGATCGCCAAGACCCTCCCCCTCCCCCTCCGGTCATCCTAAGATGATCAGAGAGGGAGGGGAGGGCACTAGGCCCTCCCAGTCTCCCCTCTCCCTCCAGAGTCCTGTTAGACTTCTGGATAGGAAATAGGGAGATAGGGAGAAGGACAGGGAGAGGAAGAGGAAATGGAAAGGGGGATAGCAAAGTTTGAAGTAGTGTGGAAGATTAAAAAGGAGGCCAAGGTGGTCGGCGGACCTACAGCTTTACGTGGAATCCGAACCACGGTGTGTACTATATCCTGTTTATTCATTCATTCTCTAGTGCCCCTGTGCCACGTATGCTGTGTTAAGCCCAGTGTGAGGGATAGAAGAAAATGTAGATGGAATTGAAGGAAGTAGATGTGCAGTTGAATGTAAATCTCTGGCATTTAGGAATGTTATAGTTTAGAATTCAAATGAATAGAAATAGTTGCCTGAGTATCAGGTTTATCCTTTATATTCGTTTTATGTCATGTTTTTAAATCTGTGTTATTGTTGATGTGATGTGGCATTCAAACCGTTGTTTTAGTTGTTTTCCTTCACTAGTATAAAGTTTTCTACTTTCTATTTTATTATACCTGTTTCTTGTTTATCCTTTTATGTTTATTTTATTATTTCTAGCTTTTTCTAACTTTGTTTACTTACTCCCTCTGTTTGTTCACATCATGTGAACACTTCGTCCTCTTCTTCATTGATCTTTGAAGTATAGGTGGAGAAGTCTCTACGTGCTCCCCCTTCTTGTCTCTTGGTGATCATGGCCATTACTTCCTTTCCTATCTCGCGTTGCGTGGTTTGGATGAGTTTCTTGGCCTTTTTCTCTATAATCTTGTCGATTGGCTGAATTCTTGCTTCGCGATGCAAATCTTGCTATCTTCTTCTGTCTATTCTTCTTTTGTTCGTGATTATCAAAACTGCCTTGTTCTGTATTCGTTGCAGTGCGATAACATTACTTTTTGAGATTGTATACAATGGTATCACCGGGTATACCATTGTTGACTGGATTAAGGCTTGATAAATTTTCTTCTTGTTTTTCTTTTAAGT
This sequence comes from Ceratothoa steindachneri, assembly GCA_963969495.1. Taxonomy (NCBI): domain Eukaryota; kingdom Metazoa; phylum Arthropoda; class Malacostraca; order Isopoda; family Cymothoidae; genus Ceratothoa; species Ceratothoa steindachneri. Next base: position 42,968,302 of record OZ018338.1, read on the forward strand.
GCTCTACGCCTAAATAGTAGCCCGAGTCTCTTTCTTCCTTTTTCTACTCTTTCTTTCGCATGCTTGGTGTATCCTTTTTTCGTAATCTTCAATCCTAGCACTGTAGCTTCGTTTGTGTATTCGTATCTGTTTCCTTCGATCTCAATGTTGCTGAGTCTCCTCCTGTGTATTGGTACGATTTTAAATTTATTCCTGTTGGTGCTGATTTTCCACTGTTTTTCATAAGCGTTAATTTGATCCGTCGTATTTCTTCTGCTGTCAGTCTTGTTTGCATATCAGGGTTCCTATAAGGGCAGACGACAATCTGTGTGATGTCATATGCGAACTGTATATTTAGGCACCCGTATGTAGCTGGCGGAGGAATGTCCGAGGTATATACAGAGTATAATGTTGGACTCAGTCATCTTCCTTGCGGAAGGCCAGCCGCTATCTTGAATTTATCTCCATGATAGTTTCCCATTTTGATAAATGCGTTTCCTTTGGTTATGTAATTGCAAAGTAGTCTTTTCATCTTGCTCGCTAGGCATAACTACATACAATATCTTATATTACATTCCTTTCGTCCATTCTTTGTCAAAATCTTTGGACACATCCCTACAGGCTATATCAACGCTAGCCTTTTCTCTTTTTGCTTTAGCTATTTTTCTGTTATGACTGCGAGGGTCATCTCGGTGCTTCTTTGCTTTCTGAAGCCGAATTGAAATTTATTTAGAAGGTCATTAGCTTCCAGGTGCTCATGTAGGCGAGTGTTCAAAATTTTATCGAACATCTTCCCGATAAGGTCGAGTAGAGATATAGGTCTGTAATTCTCCACTCGTGTAGTAAGCTTGCCAGCTTTGGGAATGAAAATCATCTTGGCTTCTTCAAGTTCTTTCGGGAAGTAGCCGGTGTTAAGGCTGGCATTAAATACTGAAGTAATTCCCTGCAGTATTTTTTCAGTCGCTTGTTCGTAGTGCCTCTTAGTGAGCTCTGATCTACCTGGTGCCTTCTGCTTAAACTGAGCGATTGTGTTTTTCAATTCTTGGAAGGTAATTCTTGCGTCGTTACCGTCCAAAGTGTCTCTTGCTGCATCTACATTTCTGTAAGGGATTATCCTGTCCGCTTCTAGTTCGAGTTGTCTTGTGATGTTTCGTTCGAAATCCCTGTCGAAGTCTTGATTGTCCTCTTCACTAATGTTAAAAATGTTCTTATAGTGTTCTTTAAATAATTGTTTTATTTTGTCAATATCTTCTATTTTATTGCCTTGATTATCCTTCAGGGTCATCTTCTTGTCCCCTGATTTTCCTTTCATTTGTTTTATTGTTTTCCAAAATTCTCTTGCGGGCGCGTCATCGTCAATCTTCTGGATTGTTTCATTCCATTGCTGATTTTGTTTTTCTATTATTTCCGTATTAACAATCCTTTTTATCCTCTTCATTGCGTTGAGTAGCTCCCTCGTTGGTCCGTTTCTTCTTATGTTGTCTGAAATTTCCCTTAGTCGTCGATGGTTTCTTATCATCTCTGGAGACCATGTAAAGGTCTTAATCGTCGAGTAGCTGTTTCTTAGGATGGCTTTTCTATCCGCCTTTTTTTATCAAATTCCTAATACTTTCTAATTCTTCGTCTATCTCTTCTTGCGATGCGCCGTCTAGTTCTTTCAGCTGATATGTGCTTAATTCTCTTTTGTATGTCTCCCAGTCTGCTCTGTGAAAGGCTTTTGTTACCTTCCCTTGGATCTGGATTGGTCCTTGATTAAGGGTGAGCAGAGTCGCTGTGTGGTCCATACATGGGATATCTTCTGGCCTCATATAGTAATTATATGGAAGATAGTTATTGCCCGAGCAGATGTCTCTTTTAGTGGCTGCGTTTGCCCTCACGTAGGTGGGGTAGTCCGGTACAAGTCTCTGCCTATCCCGTTTCTTCGTCTATATCCGCTCTCTTGAAGGTATGCGTTCAGGTCACCCCAAAATAACACTGGTAACCTATTATTAAAAATTCTGATGAAGTTCTGAATGGGCACTTGGTTTCTCCTTGGCGGTTGGTATCCCGTTGCTATAATGATGCTCGTCAATTCCATTTTGATCCCTACTGCAATGTAGACTTTGTCCAATTCGTTGCAAGTTCTATATTCAATATCCTTTTTGATTGCTATAACTGCCCCGTCTTGCAGTTCTCCCGTCGGGTTAGCCGCTATAACATAGTAATTCCAGATTTTGATCTTGTCTTCTTGAAGATTTACGCCGTATGCCGAAATTAGAATTATGTCTGGGTCTACTTTTCTAAAAAACGTTTCCATACATTATCCTTTTGCTTTTCCATCCGTTAACGTTGAGCTGTAGAATCTTAAGATCTGTTTTATCCATTGTAGTTTATAAAGTCCTAAAATCGATTCCGTTTCCAAAGTCCTTTACCTGTTTCCGTTCGTTGATCAAGTATCTGTTTTGGAGACTAAGTAAAAACTTATTTCCGTCTTCCTACTGGTTTACGAGAACCCTTAGCTTTCGAGTGGTGACCCGTGTTTGTTGGATGTGGGCTTGGTGAGTTTTGTCTAATTTGTGGAGCTGGGCTCTTTCCCGTCTTGGATTTTCTTTTCTTCTGGGTTTTCCTTGTTATTCTTTTAGTCTCTTCTTCTGCCGATTCGGAGCTGGTGTCTTCTGTGTCTGTTTCCGTTTCGCTGTTTTCTTCCTGAGCGTCTTCTTGGTTTTCAGCCTCTGCGTTATCTACTTTGAGAATGGCCTCTGAATTAATCTCTTGTGGCACGACGATGGGTCCTAGTCCATTGGCCTTCAACATGGAGTTGAGTGTTTTTGCATATTTTCCAGGATTAAGCGCATTCTGGACATGTGCATGAATCACGCAAGTATAGATCTTACCAAACATTCCCTTCGTGATGTTTGGCAGCGGTGTGGTGGTTGAGCATTGTCTTTTGGCTACGTTAGTGTAAGATGTGGTGTTTTCTGCAGATTTCTTTGTCTGTAGGTCTCTCTCCTTCTTCTTAAGGATGTCTTTTCTATCTCGGCATGGCATAGCCATGGTACGATGGCTACTGCCACAGTTTACACATTTTTTGTACGTGTTTCTGCAGTTGCGGTAGTTGTGTCCCTCTTCGGCGCATTCGAAACATGTGACTGTTCCTCTCTTGGGGCAGTTGGCTGAAGTATGTTTTTCCATGGCATAGCCATTAAAGCACACTTGAATGTTGACAAATGTGTCTCTTTGTATATTCTGAGGAGGAATACACATTTTAAAGGCCAAGAAACCCCTTTCTTGGGCTTTGGCCACCATTTCAGTTGTCTTGCATATAACTTTAAAGAAATGAGTATAGTCTTTAAATTTTACAATTTCCTGTATCTTGATCCATTTCTGATTTTCCATTATTTTCCTTTTGATTTCTTCGCGTGAGTGAGATCTCACCCATGCTTCTACTTTCCGGCATACGAAGCTCCGGTTTGCAGTGATCTGCGGCGGTGTCTTCGCTTCCAGTTGGAGTTTTCCGAGGGTTACTGATCCACCCGGAGATAGTAGCTTTTCCACATCATTTCCTTTTGGACAAATCGCGATGAATCTGGTGGGGACATCGATGCATTTTATCAAGGGTATGCAGAGGTCCTTGAAGATGATCTGCACGACTTGCTGCGGAGTACATTTGGTTCCGTTGTTTCCTTTCTGATTCCATCGAAGAGGCAGTCTTTTCAAATCCTGGTTCTAGTCTGCCCCACTATTGTGGGGCTCCTAGTGGCGAAATCTGTAAGTAAAAGTTATGCTCCTCAGGTGGGAGAGCCTTCTATCTGTCCTAATTCTACTTCTCCTACCTCCCGACTTTCGTGCTCTCCTTGGTCACCTTACCTATTTAGGCCTAGCCCTATAAGCGGTCCACAGAAGGTTTCGGGCTCGTGGTCGAGAATCGACCCCCCTTTTCTGGCCCTCTAACTGGGTCTCCTGCAGGGGTTCACTATATCCTACGACCAACTGTATCTAAGACCTTGCCGGTGACCAAGTTATGTAGCACTAGTTGAGAAACAAGTTGAAGTAAAAAAGTGTGAAAAAAGTGAAATAGTCAGAGGAAAAAGTAGCCCCTTCGGGGGAAGCTACCTCACCCACAAGGAACAGGAGAAATCTCCAATCAGCGCATATATTTCTTCCTGTAGTAGTCGTTCGTTGGCTGTTATAAGCGTTGAGTGGTAAACAGGCGTCTAACTAAAATTAGCGTGAAAAAATTCACGTTTTGAAGACAATTCTCGAGTCATTGCCTCCTTTTCCAGTAAGAACTTTACCAAATCGTAGAAAATGCGTCCGAAACGCAGAGTAGCAGGTCCGTCTGTACTCAAATTATGTTTTCGCAGAGCAGGCAGGTAAGTAAAGTAAAGTAGAAAAGGTGTTGAAGGTGAGATAGAATAGATCGCCAAGCGCCTCTTCCTCCCCCTATGGTCATCCTAAGATGGCCAGAGGGGGAGGGGAGGGCACTAGGCCCCCCAGTCTCCCCTCTCCCTCGAGAGTTCTGTTGGACTTCTGGATAGGAGAGAGGAAGATAGGGAGAAGAACAAGGAGAGGAAGAGGAAAGGGAAAGGGGGATAGCAAAGTTTGAATTTACATTTTCAAGATTCGTTAAAAATTGTGTGAGCCTGGAATTTGTGTCCTGCTTTAAACCAGGGAAATCAATTTGCTCTGATTCGAAAAAGTTGGTAAAGTTGATATTCCTCTCTACTCTCTGAAAAATGGCAGACCGATTATATTCAAATCTCTTTGTTTCCTTTCAACTTTGCCCCTTTGCCTTCATGTTCAATTATAATATGAGACAAGGAGAAATTCTCAAGCTCAAACATCTATAATATTAGTTAGAAAGTAATTTACGTCAAAATTTAAATTAATTTTTCTCCTCTTAAGTATAATATTTGCAAAGGGTTTGTGAATTAGGGTAAGTTAATTTGTTCTTTTACAAGAATAAGGTAAGTACTTAGATTCATTATTTTGTAGTGGTGTAGCTTTGTACTGTCAAATAGATTGCGTTGCAGGAATCTTTGCTTCTCTGCACGTACTGCCAAATCAATCACATCCCTTTCGGAACTGCATCTTGCACCCTCCTTTTAAATTAATTCTTCTTATCAAACTTTAACACTTTATTTTCAAATATTCAAGTCATTTTTCATCCCTTTCTACAACTAACAAGAGAATTTGAGACTCAACTCGTCTCAAAGTATCCCTGTAAAGGCATTTAACTTTTACAAAACTATCCATCCGAGTTCAAGCCATCCAGGAACTGCGAAGTTCAGAAAAGAACACTCAGCATGTGCGACATTTATTGGTGGAATATTCCAATGTCAGCCAAGCGAAATGATACAGAACTCCCACGAAGGTCATTTCATCGAGTAGCTTGTGAAGATGTGAAGTTGTTCCCATACTGAATGCAAATTTGATATTAACTCGTTGAAAGAGATAGAGCTCGCAGTCTAAGATTTGCTCAGTGGTTTCTTAAAAATTCAAAATGTTTCACGGGCTAGTTAGTGGTTGGAGATGAGGTGGCGTTCTTTACGAATAGTTTAGTGGACAGGAACATCTGCCGTCAGTATACACTCCAAAATCATCAGCCTGGAAATCACATCTACGAAAAAAAATATCTCAAAACAAAAACTGTCTTTCTGGGTAGTACTGTGCGGCAATCGATCGTTAATTGGCCCAGTCTTCTGAGATGCCAATATAAACCGAAAAATCTTTCCGCAACTACATGTTGTTAATGGAAACCAATTTAGACGTATTTGGTGGATGCAACTTGGAGCTCATGCTCACAGGAGAGTTACTGTGAAGGAAATCCTGCAGTAAGAAGTCCACTAAAAAGTCACAGTTGTCGTCGTCAACTCCACTTCTTTCCTTAAGATTGAAGTCCAACGTCCATGGTTGGTATTTCCTACCGTTGTAAAGGTGGGTCCTCCCGAGGGTGGCTGCCCGAGCAGACAAGTTTGAGACAAGCACCTTTTTAGGGCACCTTTTCTAGCCTCTCCCCTACTAGTGGTGAGCAGCGTGAATCCTGAATAGGGCTGGTAGTCGGAACATCGCTGCCGGACTGTTCCTTGTCTCTGCCCCAAAACATGAACGACATTATTGCATTATGTTCCCGTTGAACGTGCCAGTTCTTAACTAGAGGTTTACGGCCCCATGAGCATGCCCCCGCCATCAATTCCTGGTCGCCGTCAGACTTTTCTTTTGGTAGTGATGGTAATGATCATAATGATGGTGGTGGGGAAGTCATGGGCGGACGTCGGACGCCTGGCAACGCGTTTGTTTAGTGTGTACTTGGTGTCGCACTCCACCCAGCACATATTTCTTGACAGAATCAGAAGTGGGTTCCGTATCCAGGAAAGCCTGGACATCCGGCACCTCTAACTCTGCTGTAGCCTTCTTCCGCCTTCACATCCGTTGGGTTTTACAACCTCTTCCGCCTGTTCTGCCGTTGGGTACTTTGTGGTTTGAATTCGGCGTTATCATTCTCCTAGCCTTTGCCCAACCCAAGGACAACCACAAAGCGGATGGGGGTTAGATGGCCGTTGGCTCAGATAGAGCTCATGCACCCTTTGACAGGTCTCGTTTTTTTCTGCTGGGTATCTAGCCACGCTCCTCACTGGACGAGACAGGTCGGGGAGCCATTTTCAGTACATATCCTTGTCTAGTCTGAGTTTGTCGTGGTTGCAACAGCGTTCTTCTAACACAATTTGAAGAGCCTCATCACAGCTGAAATTAGCTTGTTAAAAGAAAATCCAGGTCTTATCATAAAAATTATGAGGAAGATAAGAAATCGAGCCCAGATTTGTATTTATAAGAAGGTAAGCGATGCTGAATGAAAATGAATCTAAGGAATAACTTTTCCAAAATTTGTTTTGTACCTTATTAAAATTAGGTAAAGGTATCCATTATGTATACCTGTTCATTACATAGATTTCTCACAGTTTTTCTGTTGACTCATTACGAGCAATCCATTTTTTGAAACTCTTAAGTTAAAAGCAGAATGTTACAAAACTAATTCGTTTAAACACGATTAAATTGACTACCACTCTTCCCCACCCCATTTTCTATTAAATACAACAAACAGATTCAAATTACCTCAATTTTCGGAATAATTATCAAGATCTAAATTTAGGGTATGTAATATATAAATATATACTATCGCCATAATATCAGGGTCAGTAAGAACAAGTGTATTGAAATATTTATTATAGAAGTTTAACAAAACATTGAGAATATAATTTATATTATACACTTATTTAGATATATCTAATCTATATCTTTCGTGAAAATTTCAAGTGAATGTAATAAATATTTCGTAAGTTTTGACGAAATAAACAAATTATCTTCCAAATTGCAGCGTCCAAAAGTTAAGGGTCACTTAGAAAAACTATATAAAATAGAACAAAAACAAGAAAACAAGAAAATGAGTAAAAAATTAGACAAATATTATTTGCATGTTTTTAAATAAAATTCTTGTATAATGTAATTCTAGTGTGTGTATATATATATATATATATATATATATATATATATATATATATATATATATATATATATATATATATATATATATATATATATATATATATATATATATATATATATATATATATATATATATATATATATATATATATATAATATATATATATATATATATATATATATATATATATATATATATATATATATATATATATATATATATATATATATATATAGTCACTTTGGGGGATTTCGTTTGTCACTCCGGCTCGCGGCCTGCTCCAAAAAGTCTCATCTTGCCCTCACTCTGAAAAGGTTGCCCTCCCCTGCTTTAGGTCAACAAACTCCATTTCCAGAGAACTGTCACATGACACTTTTCACTCCTTTTGTTTATTAACGCCAGACTGTAAAATTGAAATTCTATTCCCTAAACTCTGTTATCGTTTTTCATCGTCTATCTATAAAATTCCTTTGATAGACAATCTCTTTTCTCCTTTTTTTTTTTTCTCTCTCTCTCTCTCTCACATAGTACAAACCAATGGAAAAAACACAAAAATAAGACAGAAAATCCCCCAAAAAAGAACAATAGGCAACTAATAACAGACATATGCATCCCTAAAACGATATACACACAACAACGCCATGTATATGAATGGAATATGGTGGGGGAAAATAAACAAACACAAAACACAAATTTAAAATTCACTGGTCTGAATTTTTTTATTTTTTTATTTTTATTTTTACTCATGGATGTGATCTTACATATTCTTGGGTTGCTGATTTTAAATATTAAGCTATTTTTTCTATCACGTAAGGATTTCGAATAAAATAGAAATTAATGATAACAATAAATGTGCATTTTTAATATATTGTTACTTATTTAAAATAAATAAGTAATCATGGAAAAGCACATTATTTTAGTTTTAAGAACAAATGAAAAACCAAATCAACATGAAATAAATCACGGTTATCATGAAATGAACCAAAATCATCAAATCAAATGAATGTAAAAAAAAAAATGCTCTCATGGTTAGCCTACATACCGATCCAAAGGAATGCGTACCGCTGTAATTTCCGCTTGTTCTGTGCATCGGGACCATCACGTTTCAATGACCAGCAGTAATCCGCCATCATGCTGACATTCCATTTGCCCTGGTATCGAGTTTCCATGGTGCAGATATCCTGATGGAAACTCTCTCCTTGTTCCTCCCTGTAGTCCCCACAATTCGTAGGAAAATATTCAAGATGTGAGTGCAAAAAGTGCATCTATCCACTCATTCTAGACCCAAGTTGCTGGAAACTTGAAATCAGATCTTGGGTCATTTTTTTATATTCTGGGGAGCGGGTGTTTACCAAGAAGTTATGGACAATCTGCTTAAAGGAAAACCAGGCATTTACCTCAACACATGCTAATGCTTCCCGTTAATGCTTGTCCTTCATCAATTGCCGAATCTGAGGGCCAACAAAGATTCCTGCCTTTAGCTTGCTTTCACTAACACGAGGAAACTTTGACTCCAGGTACTTGAAAGCAGCTTCAGTCTTGTTCAAGGCTTTCACAAAATTTTTCCTTAGCCCTAATTTGATGTGGAGTGGTAGTAGCAGAACTTTATTGAGGTCAACTAGTGGCATAGCTCTCACTTTGTATTTTCCGGGTAAAAAGCTGGTTCTTGGTTAACAGTGCTTTTTTTCGTAGTGCTGGCTGTCAGCCCTACTATCCCAGAGACACAAAAAACAGGGATACTTGGTGTATCCCCCTTGAAGATCTAGTAGGAGAGCAATAACTTTTAAATCACCACAAATGAGAAAATTGTGCTGATGGTACTTGATTGCAGTTATTAGCGTTTTCAAATTTTGTAGGTTTCGGACATTTGGATACTATGGCCAATTGGCACAGATGCAGCTCTGTCGCCATTGTAGAAAAGAACAGCCTTTAAACTTCTGTTAGAAGAATCAATGAAGAGCCTCCATTCATCTGCTTTGTACTACATCCCCATGTGTTTGATAAGGCCAGAAATATTTGAACAGAAAACTAAAGAATCCTCTTTCTTAAAGAACTGAATGAATTTCGCTTCACGATGACGGTACCAAGCGAATGTTGTTCCAGAAGCTAGAAGCCTGTGTTCCTTCAGTCTAGAGCCAAGTAACTGTTCACTTTCTTTTGGGAGGTTAAGGTATCGCACCAGGTCGTTGAGCTAAGCTTGGTTGAAGAGTTTGGGATCGTCATTTGTTGGTGGTTCATAGTCTACTTCCACCTGATTAGTAACACTAGTATCGGACTCTGATGAAATTTCCCATATCTTAGGTGGCACAGGCACAGGTGTGTCATTGGAATGTGGAACAGGCCTTATTGCTGAAGGAATATATAGATATATTATGCGATCTTTAGTCTTCTTGTTGAATTCAGCTACTTTATTCATAAAAAAGTAGCAGTCATCATAGTGATTTTTCAGCTCTCGCCATACCATTGGTACTCCAAAGGACATACATTTAACTTTTCCAACTGACCACATTTGGAGCTTACTGATGCAACTCTTGCAAGCTTTGTGTGGGGCAAATGGCTTATCTTGTTCTCCTAATCTGCAGCCAAAATAAGCTAAATAACAACGCTTCAACAAAGGAGTAATATTGCTACGGGAATCTGAAGGGGGGAATTGCCCGCAGACATAGCAAAATACCAAAAGTGAAAAGTAACGTCTCCGTATAACTCGACAACTCGATGTGATAGAGATGAGTAAAAAACGAAGTAAATCACCATTTTTCATATATATTTTGAAAGTGATGTAATACAGTCAATAAAAAAATCATGCAGACCAGTGTTATCATTAGAGCGAAAACATTTAGGGCTAAGAGTTAATCCACAGTCACAACAGAGACACGTGATGGGGGAGGCAATGCGAATGATATTACATTAATAAATAGTGACAACGGGCTGCAATATGAAGTTATTTCATTTTGGACAAGTTTTTTTAAAACAGGGTCGAGTTTGAATAAGTCAGGGGAAATGATTATATTGGGTAAGATGTCAATTAAGGAACACTCGACAACATTTCTTTTTGTAAAATCAACGGAATGATAAAGGAATTTTGCAGAATTCCAGTCAATGGGGTGTTTATTTTTAGATAAAGGTAATAATGAAGCGCTGTTTATTTCACCTCTACTAATATTATACTTATGTTGGTAAATTCCAGTAGATACAGATTTACCAGTTTGCCAGAAGTAAGGTAAATTACAAATAGAACATTCTATAGAATATACTCCATCTTTTTTCTACGTGTCTCTGTTGTGACTGTAGATTAACTCTTAGCCCTAAATGTTTTCGCTCTAATGATAATCCTTGAAAATGTTTTTTTTTCCCACCATATTCTACTCAGAAACATGGCGTTGTTGTGTGTATATCGTTTTAGGGATGCATCTGTCTGTTATTAGTTGCCTATTGTTCTTTTTCTTGGTATTTTTTGGCCTTGTTTTTGTATTTTTTCCATTGGTTTGTACTAGGTGATGGGCGTTCCCTTCGTATCTTTGTACCATATATAAGCTTGTCTTCTCCATTTTCATGTTATTCCTTGAAAACGAACTTGCAAATATAGTTCGAAAGTGCTTGGATTCATCTTTTCATTTTTCCTGTGGGTTAATTTTCATATATATATATATATATATATATATATATATATATATATATATATATATATATATATATATATATCTTGACAGATTGGACGGCAATTTTGGGCGCGTTCCACTCTCACTCAACCAGACACTCTCCCAGAGAAACTTCTGCCCTCGAGTTCATTGCACAATAGCCCAATGCATTAATGCCATCAGGCATCTCCGGGAAACAGAATCTTATTGATGTTTTTCCCCCGAGCATTTATCCTCCCTACGAGGCGCAGCATTCACTCGTTGATACATTAATATGATCCCCAAATCCAAAGTGGCCACCTGAGACCTTTTTGTTAGTCGTTCACACCCGCGATATTCAATGATTGACCATAAAGTATTGAGAAATGCTCGATCAGTAGATCAAGAGTTTGTTGCATTGAAAACACTCTTCCATCTCGGAAGTAGGACCACTTCCGACCATCTAGGAACGTCTCAAGGGCCTAGTTACCATCATTTTCCGTTACATAAATTGAATAGATACCTATAGGTTGAAGGATATCACCAAATAAGTAAATACAAAAATTAACTGATCGGTTAATTTTTGTATTTACTTATAGTTCAACGATGTAAACATTATTCAATCTTTATAAATTTTTCACATTTGATTGGTCCAAACAAATATTCTCATGTTAAGATGATAATGCAATAAATAACACCAATTTTCTGTAATTTTTCATCGTTTGCCCAGATGATAACCCTTGAAAGGGTTGAAAAACGTCTTATCTGATAAAGAAATGCCAATTGCTAGCATTTGTCCGCATTTTCGCTTTCTGAAATTGTCTTTGAAAAGGTTAAAAAGCTGTATCGCAAGCGCTCAACTGCACAGCCGTCGCTGTCAACTTCAACAAATCATATATATATATATATATATATATATATATATATATATATATATATATATATATATATATATATATATATATGAATTGAATCCAGAAAGCCGCAAGAAACAGAAAAACAGGATAATTTTCTTCGGAAAAAGTTAATTCCTAATTCGAAAAATTCCGTACAGGGGTGAAATTTGAACCAAGCAAACTGAGGCAGCGAGCAACCGCTTTTATTTCAATTAAACCGCCCCTTAGACTACTCTGCTACGCGGAAGCCTAAAAAATCTCCGTCCCGTGTTTACCTCAATTTCTCCTTTGTCCTTTGAATTCCCAATTAATTTGCTCTCTCTTTCATAGTCACGATCGACCTTGAGAAGAGTGCCTTAAAAGTTTGTCTATTCGGAAGGTTTTTGGTCTTCCGCGTAGCCGAGTAGTCTAAGAGGCAGTTTAATTGAGATCAAAGCAATTACTCGCTGCCTCAGTGTGCTTGATTCGAATCCCAACCCTGTACGGAATTTTTCAAATTAGGAATTAACTTTTGCAGAAGAAAAATTATCCTGGTTTTCTTTTTCTTGCGGTTTACTGGATTCATTTCATCATTCTATTGCGTTACTGCAATAATATTTCTTTATATATATATATATATATATATATATATATATATATATATATATATATATATATATATATATATATATATATATATATATATATATATATATATATATATATATATATATATATAGTGAAACCAATGTATAGGAGCCTAAAGTTTAATTTACGAGACTAGTTTCAGTAATGTAGTTTATCATATCTTCTTCAGTCGTATACTGAGAATGCAATTTTTACAAAAGTCTATAAATAGCGTACAGATCAGAAAAAAACCCCACAAAGAAACATAAAACGGGGGGAAAAGGTCATTAATCAGGGGGTGTAAGTCTAAGATCGTTGACTAAGCTGTTTAAGATGAGGTTACAGGAATGAGGGCTGCATTTCAATTGCCCATCTGACAAGTTAAAATTAATTGGGAATTTCTCCTATTAGTATAGATCTACTATTTTTCTTTCACGGAAATCTTTACAATTATATATGATTTGTGCATTTTGAATAGTCAATCATATTAGCAATTTCAACTACCAAATTGACTATTAAAAGTCACAAATCATATATTGTCGTAGAATGGACTCTCGACGATATACCATATATAACTATTCGTTGAGGGAACTTCCTTAATTATCTCTAGAGTGCGTTTTACTGTCTTGGCGGCCGATATTATGTATCTTCGATATGCTTAAGAAGTGGAACTGAGCTCAAGAATAATAATATTGCTATCATTAATAAAATAGAGTTTTGTTAATAATAACTATCAACAAACACAAAACGGAAAATAATGACATAAACAGAGAATGGAAAGGGTCGTGGAGGCTCGGGCTAATCCGAGGATTGAAGGATTTAAAAAGGTAAAACAAATATAGAGTTAAAGGGATGGGATGGTTCGCTAAACCATTTAAAGCACAGGATAGAATTGACAAAAGGGTTAAATACTCAAAGGTAACGTTCGGCTTACGTAATTTTATACGAGTTGTGCAGTGGAAGGCGACGTGAAGGAATTTTCGGCCGCTGGCGAGTTCCAGCCAAAGGGGGGGGGGATAAAAGGATCCTGACGTGGCGTCTTGGGAAGGAGAACCGTTTCTCGACAAAAGGCTTGAAGAACAATGGCTGTTCTACGTTGTTCTCTTCTGAACAACAGGGGGGGTGAGAACCGTCTCTTGTCTACGTGCTCAAGAACAATGGCTGTTCTAATGTTGTTCTCTTCTGAACAACAAGGGGAAAGGGTGAGAACCGTTTCTTGGCGAACGGACTCAAAAGAACAATGGCTGTTCTACGTTGTTCTCTTCTGAACAACGGAGGAAGGGTGAGAACCGTTTCTTGTCAACGGGGCTCGAACGAACAATGGCTGTTCTAACGTTGTTCTCTTTCTGAACAACGAGGGGGAAGCCTTGAGGACTTGGCGTCACGAAAGGGATATTGTCCTCCTTCTGGACAAGTGATGGTGAATCTCGAGGTCGAGGTCCCTTGGCGCACAAAGTGAGAGAGGGTCGTGGTGATGTTTCGCGACGAAAATCTGTATCTCTAATCTGATCTTAGTGGTAAAGTTTCCATCTAAATAGTCGAGACACTCCCTTGGCGTGGGGGACAATGGAGTAGGAGCTTCGAGGGAATGCACAGCCGAGCCTGGGAACAATGCCTTATCTGCCCATAAGCCTAACTCAATCTGGCGAGGTCGGCGTATGGGGGCAAACGAGGGGACGATAAACTCCTTGTTTAAACATTGACATCCGGTGGCTGCGATAAGGCGCAAAGCTTCGAAGCGAAGATGCACGTGGGAGCATCGTGGTTTTAAATAATATGTGATAGGAGTTGAAACTAACGCTGCCTCAACCCGTTCTATCACATATATAATTGTAAAGATTTCCGTAAAAGAAAAATAGTAGAATCTATATTAATAGGATAAATTCCAAATTTTAATTTGTCAGATAAGCAATTGAAATGCAGCCCCCAATTCCGTAACCTCATCGTATAAAGCTTAGTCAACGATCTTAGACTTACACCCCCCGTTTTGTGTTTCTAGGGTTTTTTTCTTTTTGTTTATTTTCTGATCTGTAGGCTATTTATAGACTTTGTAACAATTGCGTTTTCAGTATACGACTGAAGAGGGTATAATAAACTACATACTGAAACTAGTCTCGTAAATTAAACTTTTGGCTTCTATACACTAGTTTCACTATCATATACTATAACTCGCCATTGAGTTCTTTTACATATATATATATATATATATATATATATATATATATATATATATATATATATATATATATATATACATATATATATATATATATGCCCAAAAAATATTCCCACAGGAATATGAATGGCGGATTCTAAGTACGTGAGGGGAGAAATAACGTCGCTTTTAAGCATTGCCTCCACGTGGTGGGCCTCGTGTATCTTACAAACAATTTTCGAACTCAAAAGCGTGAGAAAGTATAGGAGCAGGTTCATGGAATGTAGCCCTTATCAAGGCGAGTATTTGAACAAGACGAGAAGTCTCCTCATCCCCCCTTTCAGCCACGCAGGAGAGGTTGAGACAATCGCCACCCGGGCCGCGTTCGCCATGACTCAAACGATGCGCGATAGTCCCCACTTCTTCTATGGGTAAGCTCCTTCACTTCTGGTGTCCATATCTACCCAGGTAACGAGGAAAGAGCAGATTGGTGCGAGAGACGCTCACGAGTGCAGACCATCTTACTCCTCCTCAACTCGGGTTGTCATACGCTGAAGGCAAGTAAACGTTGTGGGACAAAACCAAGCATCCCTTCTTGGATAAAACAAATACCCACCCCCTAGAGTTAGTTAAGAACTCTTCTCCCCGTAAGAATACCCGTCCGACTCCGCTCATCGACGCCATCTCCAAACAAGAACCAAGTCTTATTTCAAAAGGCTTCAGTGAAGATTCATCTTAGTGTAATACCCCCTTGATTACGCATATCCGACCAAACAAACTGTTGACATCTCGGAAAAACTCACCCTCCGTTTTCTTCAAAGAAATTTACACCGGAAGAATTCCCAACCTTCCTTCTCGAAGACTCTGCCCTCCCCCCATCCCCCGTCATCTCAAAAGAATATTTCACTACAAGCAAGTTGACCTTGGACCACGTCGAAGTGACCCAACCATCATCTCACCGCTTCGCCGGAAACGACCATCGTCTTCCCCAACCCCTCCATTTGTGTACAAGGTATCGTAATGAATATTTCTGCTTCCCCACATTTATAATTGCCGTCTACCGTTCCCCATTATCATTTGTGTAACTATTTATCGTATATGCCTGTGTATTGTTGTAACATATTAACTTTAATTATTAATATTTATTAAAGCCTATTTTTGCCTACTCCTTCCCTTTCTGACCCTCGAACTCATCATAGCCGCATAACAACAGTCTGTACCTAAGTAAGATTTGGAACTCTCAGCCAATACCACGATTCAAAGTAGCATCATTTGGACTAGCCCTTCCTTACGAGGATCTGACCTTGTAACCAGACCTCGGCCTACCCAAACCTATTAAAAGGAAACCCCCGCGCACTCTAAAATAAAATATAATAGATGTATGTATGATATATAGAGCTATACCACGACACTATATATATATATATATATATATATATAAATAATATATATATATATATATATATATATATATATATATATATATATATATATATATATATATATATATATATATGTGATAGAACGAGTTGAATCTGTGTTAAATTCAACTCCTATCCCATATTAGTTAAAACCCCGAGGAGGCCCACGTGCATCTTCGATTCGAGGCTTGGAGTCTTATCAACAGCTGCCGGACGTCAATGTTTAAACAAGGAGGTTATCGTCCCCCCGTTCGCCCCCATACGCCGACCTCGCCAGATCGAGTTAGGCTTATGAACAGATAAGGCATTTTTCTCCGGCCCAGCTGTGCGTTCCCTCCAAGCTTTCACTCCATTTTCCCCCACGCCAAGGAGATGTCCTGGCTATTTATATGGAAACTTTACCACTAAGATCAGATTGGAGATCCAGATTTTCGTCGCGAAACATCACCACGACCCTCTCTCCCTTTGTGCGCCAAGGGACCTCGGCCTCGAGATTCACCATCACTTGTCCAGGAGGACAATATTCCTTGAGTGCCAAAGGTTCGAGCCTTTAGTGACGTCAAGTCCCCAAGGCATCCCCCCCTGTTGTTCAAGGAGAACAACATTAGAACAGCCATTGTTCGTTTTGAGCCCTTCGCCAAGAAACGGTTCTCATCCCCCCCCCCCTATTGTTCGAGGAGAACAGTATTAGAACAGCCATTGTTCGTTTTGAGCCCTTCGCCAAGAAACGGTTCTCATCCCCCCCCTATTGTTCAAGGAGAACAGTATTAGAACAGCCATTGTTCGTTTTGAGCCCTTCGCCAAGAAACGGTTCTCATCCCCCCCCTATTGTTCGAGGAGAACAGTATTAGAACAGCCATTGTTCGTTTTGAGCCCTTCGCCAAGAAACGGTTCTCATCCCCCCCCCCCTATTGTTCGAGGAGAACAGTATTAGAACAGCCATTGTTCGTTTTGAGCCCTTCGCCAAGAAACGGGTCTCATCCCCCCCCCTATTGTTCGAGGAGAACAGTATTAGAACAGCCATTGTTCGTTTTGAGCCCTTCGCCAAGAAACGGTTCTCACCCCCCCTGTTGTTCAAAGGAGAACAACATTAGAACAGCCATTGTTCTTGAGCCCGTAGACAAGAGACGGTTCTCATCCCCCCTTTGTTCAGAAGAGAACAACCTAGAACAGCCATTGTTCGTCAAGCCGTTCGTCGAGAACGGTTCTCCTTCCCAAGACGCCACGTCAGGATCCTTTCATCCCCCCCCCTTCGGCTGGAACTCGCCAGCGGACCGAATATTCCTTCAAGTACCTTCCACTGCTCCCTAATGAAGTTACGTAAGCCAAGCGTCACCTTTTGAGTATTGATCCCTTATTTGTCAATTCTATCCTGTGCTTTAAATGGTTTATCGAACCATCCCATCTCTTTAACTCCATATTTGTTTTACCTTTTTTGATCCCTTAAATCCTTGGATTAGCCCGAGTCTCCACGACCCTTTCCATTCTGTTTGTCAATATTTTCCGTTTTTGTGTATCGTTTATAGTTATTATTAATTAAACTCTATTTTATTAATGATAGCAATATTATTATCCTTGAGCCCAGTTCCACTTCTTAAGCATTTTTGAAGATACATAATATCGGCCGCCAAGACAGTAAAACGCACTCTAGAGATAATTAAGGAAGTTCCCTCAACGAATAGTGTTATATATAGTATCGTCGGGAGTCATTCTACGACATATATATATATACTATTTAATTTGGTATCAGGTGTGTAAGGTTTAACGCTATATCTTTGCAAACACTGGTCTCAGTCGAGTAAAGCATAGTGTTATTCGTTATAATAATAGAATATAGTAGTTCCCTTTTGTTTTAACGATTGCTATCCCCTTTTTTTTTAAACTTAAGAAGCTGGAGTAGCTCAAGGAACGGTTATAATAATTTGTTGGTTTTTTTTGTGATTTTAGTCAGTGGTTATTTAGATTGAGAAACCAAGTACGAATAGGTCAGTGCCCATATTTAGGTAGGCTAATTCTATAGAGGCATAATTCTTGTTGCGAGGAATTTTAGTTGGTTGACTAGTGCGCCCCCAAGTGCAAAGATGACTCCGTTCGAAATCTTTAAAGCGCAAGGAGAGTCCTGTGGACTTTCCGGAAAAGAACTAATTAAGTACATTCAAGAGGAGCAAAAAAGAGAAAGAGAGAAACGGATAAGACAAGCTGACCATCAGATTGAATTAGCTCGGATTGAAGCAGAATTTCAAAGACAAATGGAAGTAATAGAAAAGGAAAGAGTAATCCGACGAGAAGAACGAGAAAAAAAAATCCAACGAGAAGAAAGAAGGACGGACTCGCGCCCCTTCCCAGGAAAGCTGACAAAGTTTCCGAGCCCCGTAAAACCCCCAAACTTCTTTCCCCAAAACCAACAACGGGACTCCAAACCTCCCGTTAAGACTTCTCCTCCATCTCTCTTCCCGAAGCGACCAACCATATGCTTCACCTGTGGTGTAGAAAACCACATGAGCTGGAATTGCCCCCAAAATTCTAGGCTTAAAAGCGGACCAGCCCACCAAGTTAACCAGATTAATGCAACCCCGGCTCCCCCGGTGGTGCAGACGCAAGCAGAAACTTCTCCCCATCCGTCAGGCCACCAGGTAAATTTTTTGGGGAATAAAAGTTCAGCGGGAACTTTGAAATATGAGGAGGGCAGCGTGGACAGCTGTCGAGTATCGACTCTCGTCAGGGACACAGGATGTACATGCTTCATCGTGTCCGACGAACTCCTCCCAGTGGCCTCTAACCACGAAAAATTTGCGGTGGTACGTGACTACCTTGGGCGGGCGAACCGATTCCCCGTCGCTAGATGTTACCTGCAGTGTCAATATTATAATGGCTGGGCTGAAGTCATTGTAGCACCAATAAAATTCTGTTCCGTACTTATAGGAAAGAGCCCCCAAGTAAGTTTCGACCCTGTGTTTCAGGCCGCCCTTCCTCAAGGCCGAGATAAGAAAGAAGCCCAGGAGCCCGTCCCCATCAGAACCCCGATACCGTCCGATTTCTCGGAGACCCCTAACCAGGACTTTAGGACGGAAAAAGAGGAATGTGATTCACTAAAACCCTTAGGTGATAAGGCCCCAGACAAGGACACGGAGACTGTCCCTGGACCCCAAGAAATAAAGAACCCCCAACGCGCCCATGGAGATACCTTCGTAGAACTGGACGAAGCATCGGCGCTTGAAGAGGATTGCCCCGCGGAGTCCCTTAAGGTAATCCAGACAGTGTGCATCCGACCTGATGCCGATTACCCTCCTCCTTCCCTACCAGGCGAGTCTTTGGAACCCTCTGACCTGGATAGTGACGCGCAGCTGACACCACGTCAGAAGAGTCAGCTCCAAGAACTAATTAAATGGAATCACCATTTATCCACCCTATTAGCTCTTTTCAAGCAACTGCGTGAAAATGGCCTCACCATTGGCCCCAGCAAATGCCAGTTTGCCCACGAAACCATCAAATATTTGGGTTTCAAAATAGGACAAAGCAAGTCAGGTCCCCACGAGAACAAGATTAAGGCAATCGCCCACATGCCCATCCCGATTACAAAGAAGCCATTAAGATCGATCCTAGGATCAGCTTCTCCCTATCAGCGATTTGTTCCGAATTTCGCTGCAATTTTGGCCCCCCTACGCCCCCTTCAGGAAAAGAATTTCTCCGATCGTTTACGTTGGAATGATGTCGCTGTTTCCCATTTTAATCAGCTCAAAAGTAAGTTCATTTCTGCCCCCATTTTTAAGTTGCCCAACCCGGAAAAATCCGTTGGGGTTAAGACCGACGTGATCAACGAGGGCATTGGAGGTGTACCCCTTCAATACGAGGATGACAGAACGAGTCATCCAGTTGCATATGCTAGTCGTCAACTATTACCACGCGAAGAGAGATATGCCACTAGAGAAAAGATAGCTCTATCAATTATCTGGGTCATAGACAAATTCAAGCTGTACTTGTTATGTAAAGATTTTCAAATAGGAACCGACCACCGTCCGTTAGCCTATATTAGGAATTTGAGACACTCAAACGGCCGCATCATGCGCTGGAGTCTACTCTTGCAAGAGTATCAATTTAAAATAAATTATATCAAAGGTTCCGATAACCAGGTCGCTGACGCACTCAGTAGGAATGCGTTACCGAATAGTGTAGAACAATTGTATTCATAGGATTAGTATCTCCATGTAGGTATATACCGTCTTGTACGACTTAATTTAAGATTCTTTAGTAATATAGTTAATTAATGTATATGTCTGAATTTTGTAACGCTCAATGTCTAATTTTTTTTTGATGTATATATATTTGTTCTTATTAATTTACGTATAAATTATTTTGTCCCGTATGTACTAAGTTTATAACATTTCATTGTTCCATGACCTTTTTTTTTTATTAAGTTGTATTAAAGGTTATTTTCCCCTGTAATCTAAAGATCAAAATAATCATGTACTGAGGTAATACTAGTTAGGTGCAGGAAGATACGGTTGGTACAAGAAAACGAGTTCCCTACAACGGAGCTCTATCGTTGTCCCTTCTCTCTTTTTTTTTTCGAAGTGACAACTTCCCCTGGAATGGAGGGGTGTGATAGAACGAGTTGAATCTGTGTTAAATTCAACTCCTATCCCATATTAGTTAAAACCTCGAGGAGGCCCACGTGCATCTTCGATTCGAGGCTTGGAGTCTTATCAACAGCTGCCGGACGTCAATGTTTAAACAAGGAGGTTATCGTCCCCCCGTTCGCCCCCATACGCCGACCTCGCCAGATCGAGTTAGGCTTATGAACAGATAAGGCATTTTTCTCCGGCCCAACTGTGCGTTCCCTCCAAGCTTTCACTCCATTTTCCCCCACGCCAAGGAGATGTCCTGGCTATTTATATGGAAACTTTACCACTAAGATCAGATTGGAGATCCAGATTTTCGTCGCGAAACATCACCACGACCCTCTCTCCCTTTGTGCGCCAAGGGACCTCGGCCTCGAGATTCACCATCACTTGTCCAGGAGGACAATATTCCTTGAGTGCCAAAGGTTCGAGCCTTTAGTGACGTCAAGTCCCCAAGGCATCCCCCCCTGTTGTTCAAGGAGAACAACATTAGAACAGCCATTGTTCGTTTTGAGCCCTTCGCCAAGAAACGGTTCTCATCCCCCCCCCCTATTGTTCGAGGAGAACAGTATTAGAACAGCCATTGTTCGTTTTGAGCCCTTCGCCAAGAAACGGTTCTCATCCCCCCCCCTATTGTTCAAGGAGAACAGTATTAGAACAGCCATTGTTCGTTTTGAGCCCTTCGCCAAGAAACGGTTCTCATCCCCCCCCCTATTGTTCGAGGAGAACAGTATTAGAACAGCCATTGTTCGTTTTGAGCCCTTCGCCAAGAAACGGTTCTCATCCCCCCCCCCTATTGTTCGAGGAGAACAGTATTAGAACAGCCATTGTTCGTTTTGAGCCCTTCGCCAAGAAACGGGTCTCATCCCCCCCCCCTATTGTTCGAGGAGAACAGTATTAGAACAGCCATTGTTCGTTTTGAGCCCTTCGCCAAGAAACGGTTCTCACCCCCCCTGTTGTTCAAAGGAGAACAACATTAGAACAGCCATTGTTCTTGAGCCCGTAGACAAGAGACGGTTCTCATCCCCCCTTTGTTCAGAAGAGAACAACCTAGAACAGCCATTGTTCGTCAAGCCGTTCGTCGAGAACGGTTCTCCTTCCCAAGACGCCACGTCAGGATCCTTTCATCCCCCCTCCTTCGGCTGGAACTCGCCAGCGGACCGAATATTCCTTCAAGTACCTTCCACTGCTCCCTAATGAAGTTACGTAAGCCAAGCGTCACCTTTTGAGTATTGATCCCTTATTTGTCAATTCTATCCTGTGCTTTAAATGGTTTATCGAACCATCCCATCTCTTTAACTCCATATTTGTTTTACCTTTTTTGATCCCTTAAATCCTTGGATTAGCCCGAGTCTCCACGACCCTTTCCATTCTGTTTGTCAATATTTTCCGTTTTTGTGTATCGTTTATAGTTATTATTAATAAAACTCTATTTTATTAATGATAGCAATATTATTATCCTTGAGCCCAGTTCCACTTCTTAAGCATTTTTGAAGATACATAATATCGGCCGCCAAGACAGTAAAACGCACTCTAGAGATAATTAAGGAAGTTCCCTCAACGAATAGTGTTATATATAGTATCGTCGGGAGTCATTCTACGACAATATATATATCCATTCTAAAATCTGGTGTCAAGTGTGTTAAGTGGATTTAAAAGGGGTTTTTTAGATCTTTTAAAGTCCCCTCTAATTAATTTTTGTGTCAAGTGAAAAGACTAAAGATGTGCTCAAAGGTATAAGGAGAATAATTTACCCTTTAAATTTTAAATTTCCTGTATTTAATTTGTGTGTACGCGTGTACCTCGATCTCAACAGAGTCGAGCATAGAATTTTCCCAGGAAGATTAGATAAAGTGACCGTTTATTCCTTTTTTTTCGTGCAGTGGGATTGTCCCAAAGATAGGATCTCGAATAGTTAGTTTAGTGTAGGTAAAAGTTTGCACACATGCTGTAGGTACACGTTTGGCGTGTAGGTACACATTTGAAGTTTTTAAAGCGCAAGGCGAATCTCTTGGCCTGTCTGGAAGAGATTTGGTAGAATATATTCAAAATTTAGAAAGACATCTTAGGGAAGAAAGAAGAAGTAAAGAGAAACTAGAACAAGAAGAAAGACAACGTGAACTAGGTGAAAGACAACGTGAACAAGAAGAAAGACAACGTGAACTAGAAAGAGAAGAAAGACAACGTGATCTAGAAAGAGAAGAAAGAAAACGTAAGCTAGAACAAGAAGAAAGGCAACAAATACGCCAGCACGAAGTGGACATGAGGCAAGCACAGGCAGAAACACAATCTGTGAGTGGAAGATTGGAAGCCCCGCAAGTTGTCCCCCTTAAACTCCCCATATTTAAGGAGAGCGAAGAATTTTCCTCATTCCTAACGCATTTTAAGAAAATTCTCGAAATCAATCACATTGATTTGGAAGAGGAAGGAGTAGCGAAATTGCTCCCCTTGCTCACCTCGAAATTGAGAGATATCTTCATCTTATTGCCCCAAGAATGTACAATTAATTATTCTCCTCTCAAGGCTGAATTACTCGCAGCCCATTATACGACCCCTGATTACTACCGCCATAAGTTCCATGGCGCCAGGATCCTACCCGGTCAAACCTTCCGACACTTTGGGTATACCCTCCAATGAAACCTTAAGTTTTGGCTAGTGTCGTCAAAGATTTCTTTCGACTATGAGTCATTATTAGATTTTGTTTTAGGGGACGAATTATTGGCTTCGCTACCCCCAGAGATCCGCGCAGTTGTAAAGGACCGGCGTTGTCGATCCTTCAAGGAATGCGTTGAAGAAGCAGACGTCTTCGCTGCAAGTCATAACTTGTACCCAAAGGACTCCAAGAAGCCCTCCCCACCGTCCCCTAAATCGAAAACCGGAAATCCCCGATTTAATCAAAATTCCCAGTCGAAGTTTGTGAAAATTCCAGGCCCCTTCAAACCAAGAAGTTTTCCCTCCACTGAACCTTGAGACGTGAAGCCCCCTTTCCAGTCTTTTCCTCCAGCATCCTTCCAAAAGAGACCCATTGTGTGCTATACGTGTGGAGTAGCGAACCACATAAGTTCAAACTGTCCCCAGAACTCTAAATTTCGGAGCAACCCCCCTCAACAGGTTCACCAATAAGAGCCGCTGCCGCTCCCCCTCTTCTTCCCGTTGAACCCCCCGTTCCTTCATCTTCCCAAGGCTCGCCGGATCACCAAGTAAATTTTATATTTAATAAGAGCTCACCAGGAGCCTTAAAATTTGAGAATGGCAGTGTAAAAGGCTGTCGTACGTCCACTATCGTCCGTGATACAGGGTGTACTTGCATCATTGTGTCTGTGAAGCTTCTCCCCCCTGTGTCGCCTGACCACTATAAATTTGCAGTAGTCCACGACTATTTAGGACGTTCCAACCGCTTCCCAATTGTAAAGTGCTACATCGACTGTCAGTACTTTAAGGGGTGGGCCGAAGCAGTTTCGGCCCCAATTAAATTATGTTCGGTACTAATTGGACAAAGTCCCAAAATCTCCCTTAACCCAATCGCCCAGCCGGTCACCACACGCGTAGGAGCGAGCAAAGAATCCCAGGATCCTGCCCCCCTCGAAGTGCCAGTTAACTCAGAATTTAAGGGAATTCTTAACTCAGAATTCGCCAAGGCCAAGAAGGAGTGTGGAATTCTCCTTCCCTTGTGGGAAAAGTCGCAAAATAAAGAGAAAGACTCGGTTGGTGGGAACAAGACCGTGTCCTACGTCAAAAAGGATGGCCTCCTTTACAGAGACACTACAGATGGCGTTAACCCAGTAGACTGCTCCCTTTGCATCCCCCAATCTTATACCCCCAGGGTGCTCAAGGTCGCGCATGATAGTGTATTTTCTGGCCACTTCAGTCATAACAAGACATGTCAGAGAATTTTCAAGCACTTCTTTTGGCCCGGTGCAGCAGCTGACATATCAAAACATTGCTAGTCGTGGGACATTTGTCAGAAGACCTCTGGTAAAGGTGGCGTAAAACCCGCCCCCCTTCAGAGAGGCCCCATCATTTCTGAACCCTTCTCCCGTGTGACCATCGACCTTGTCGGCCCCATTCACCCCCCATCTAGTGAAGGGCACAGCTATATATTCACTTTAGTGGATTTTGCCACGCGTTTTCCCGAGGCTGTCCCACTAAAGAGGATAGACAGCATCACCTGTCCCGAAGCCCTCATATCCATTTTTTTTTTCGAGAGTAGGCGTTCGGAAGGAGGTATTGTCAGACAGAGGAAGACAGTTTACTTCAGAATTAATGGAGCATGTGGAAAAATTACTGATGGTAAAGCCCCTGTTTACCACTCCTCTTCACCCAGAGACCAATGGAATGTGTGAGAAATTAAATGGTACTCTCAAGTTCATCCTCCGTAATATATGTGCCGAACAGCCACGTGAAGGGCACCGCTATCTTCCTGTTGCCCTCTTCGCCTTCAGGGAAATCCCACATCGTACGCTTGGTTTTGCTCCGTTCGAATTGGTGTACGGTCGTAACGTAAGAGGCCCCCTAAGTATTTTAAAGGAGTTGTTCTCACAACCTCAACTCAATCAGGAAGTTCAATCTTCCTATACGTATGTGCTGGAACTCCGCGAGAGGTTAGCACAATGCGCCAGCATCGCACCCAGAACGCCGAAGTAAATTCAGAAAAATACAAAACATACTTCGACGTTAAATCTAAAGACCACCGCTTCAAAGCAGGAGACGAAGTTCTCTTATTGCTGCCCACCGAGAGCAATAAACTCCTAAGCCCCTTCCCGATTTTGGAGGCACGCGGACCTGTGGACTATCTAATTCGAACACCCTCCGGAGAAAAATTATTCCACATCAATATGCCAAAGAGTACCACCGCCGTGTCCACGTTAATAATACTGTGGCCCTCGATGAAAGATCCGCCATGGAATCGGATTACCCCGCCGAATCCCTTGATATTGTACAAACGGCATGTGTTGAGCAGGACGAACACTATCCTTTACCGTCCCTACTAGGAGAAACCGACTTATCCACTAATGGTCTGAAAATCGACGAGCGGCTGACACCACATCAACGAAATTAGCTCCAGCTCCTCCTTAGTCGGTTTAGTGACGTTATTTCTGATAAACCTGAATGCGCCACTCAGTTCGACCACGACATCAAGCTCACGGCACATGAACCGGTTAGATCTAAGCCTTATCTCTTACCCATTCACTTGAGGAAAGCCTTTAATTTAGAGGTGGAGAATTTGCTCCAATTAAACATAATTGAGCCCTCTACTTCTGATTATTGCTCGCCGATAGTCATGATTAAAAAAAACCGACGGCTCTTATAGGATGTGTGTCGACTTTCGGAAAGTAAATTCCGTCACCGTTTTCGACGCCGAACCCCTCCCTCGGATAGAGCAAAACCTCCATCTGTTTGATGAAGCGAAATTCGCGCTCAAGAAAGAAGTGAGGAAGTTTACTGCGTTTGCTACTGACAAAGGCCTTATGCCGTCCAAGAGGCTTTCCTTCAGGCTCATTACCGCCTATAGCAATTATAATCGGTTAATGCAGAGAATTTTAGATGGTTTGCCAAATACCTTTTTTTTATTTTGACAATATTTATATTGCTACTCGCGACTGGGACCAATATTTAGTATCCCTGCGAGGTTTGCTGACCCGGTTGCGAGAAAACGGTCTTACTATTGGACCCGATAAGTGCCACTTCGCCTTTGAAACCATTAAATATTTAGGGTTTAATATTGGGAAAAACCAACTTAGTCCCCAGGAGGAGAAGATAAAGGCCATTGTCGATATGCCTCTTCCCGCCAATAAGAAGCAGCTCCGGTCTTTCATGGGATCCGCTTCATTTTACCGACGCTTTGTCCCAAATTTTGCCCTCCCTAGCCACCCCCCCCACCCCCCTGCGACCCATTGAAAAAGAACTCCCCCGACTCAATTATCTGGAACCCAAAGGCCACCGTAAATTTTAATTCCTTAAAAATGAAGTTAGTTTCTGCCCCCATTTTCAAGTTGCCCAATCCTGAAAAATCGTTCGGTCTTCGCACTGACGCCAGCAACGAAGGTCTTGGAGGCGAAAGTCATCCTGTGTCCCACGCCAGTGGCAAACTATTACCCCGCGAAAAGAACTATTCACTTATTGAAAGGGAAGCATTAGGAATAATCTGAGCAATTCAGAAATTCAAAATGTACTTAGTAAGGGAAGAGTTTCGTGTGAAACTGATCACTACCAACTTGCGTATCTCCGGAACGTGAAACACACAAACGGCAGATTAATGCGCTCGAGTCTCCTCCAGAAGTACCAGTTTAAAATCAATTACATTAAAGGGACAGATAATCAAATGGCCGATTCCCTCAGCAGAAATGCGTTACCCGCTAATCCCGATTAGTTCCGGGGAAACTGGCCCTAAACAGATGTTGGTAGTTGTATATATTTATATCCGTAAGAATTTAAGGTACTGTTAAAAAAATTTTCTGGGGGGAGAAAAAATTGATTATTTTGTGTAAGCCCATTTCTTTGTAGTTTTATGTATTTACAAAGTAAGAATAACTGTCCTCGCGATATGATTTGGGAATGTCTCCGTTATCTTCATGTTTTCTTTTCGTTTTAAACTCCCCAAGTGGAAACCATATCTCGTGTGATTTTAGATTTTGTTTATATATATCTATGTCGGTTATTAAGTATCCTTTTCCTTGGCAGTATATATAGTATTCTGTGCAGTCACATGACAATTTTTGAATAAGCTGATCAATTTTATGTTGTAGTGTTTAACTTTGTAACAGCGTATGTATATTTTGTATAATTCCTTTATGTTTAGATAGAAAATTATATAACTGTGTCCCTTCCCCCACTTAAAAGAGTATCGGGTTGTCCCTTAGTCCTTTTTTTTTCTTTTTAAATGAGAAAAGGTCCAACTTTCGAAAAGGTAGGCGTGTGAGGGAACAAGCAAGTGAGGGGAGAAATAAAGTCGCTTCTAAGCATTGCCTCCACGTGATGGGCCTCGTGTATCTTACAAACAATTTTCGAAGCTCAAAAGCGTGAGAAAGTATAGGAGCGGGTTTATGGAATGTAGCCCTTATCAAGGCACGTATTTTAACCAGAGGAGAAGTCTCGCCCCCCCCCCCCTCCTTTTAGCCACGCTAGGAGCGGTTGAGACAATCGCCACCCGGGCCGCGTTCGAAATGACTCAAACGATGCGCGATAGTCCCCCCTTCTTCTATGGGTAAGCTCCCCCACTTCTGTTGCCCATATCTACCCGCGTAGCAAGGAAAGAGCAGATTGGTGCGAGACACGCTCACGAGTGCAGACCATCTTACTCCTCCTCGACTCGGGTTGTCATACGCCGAAGGCAAGTAAACGTTGTGGGACAAAACCAAGCATCCCTTCTTGGATAAAACAAATATCCCCTCCCCCTAGAGTTAGTTAAGAACTCTTCTTCCCGTAAGAATACCCGTCCGACTCCGCTCATCGACGCCATCTCCAAACAAGAACCAAGTGTTATCCCAAAAGGCTTCAGTGAAGATTCATCTTAGTGTAATACTCCCTCGATTACACATATCCGACCAAACAAACCGTTGACATCTCGGAAAAACTCACCCTCCGTTTTCTTCAAAGGAATTTACACCGGAAGAATTCCAAACCTCCCTTCTCGAAGATTCTGCTCTTCCCACCCCCCTTTATCTCAAAAGAATATTTCACTACAAGCAAGTTGACCTTGGACCACGTCGAAGTGACCCAACCATCATCTCACGGCTTCACTGGAAATGACCATCGTCTTCCCCAATCCCTCCATTTGCGTACAAGGTATTGTAACGAATATTTTAGCTTCCCCACATTTATAATTGCCGTCTACCGTTCCCCATTATCATTTGTGTAACTATTTATCGTATATGCCTGTGTATTGTTGTAACATATTAACTTTAATTATTAATATTTATTAAAGCCTATTTTTGCCTACTCCTTCGCTTTCTGACCCTCGAACTCATCATAGCCGTATAACAACAGTCTGTAAGTAAGATTTGGAACTCTCAGCCAATACCACGATTCAAAGTAGCATCATTTGGACTAGCCCTCCCTTACGAGGATCTGACCTTGTAACCAGGCCTCGGCCTACCCAAACCTATTAAAAGGAAACCCCCGCGCACTCTAAAATAAAATATAATAGATGTATGTATGATATATAGAGCTATACCACGACACTATATATATATATATATATATATATATATATATATATATATATATATATATATATATATATATATATATATATATATATATGGGAAAAAGATCCAAGACAAATTGGTATGGTTAATGAATGTAGTGGCATTATTAGACAACTGCTCTACTTCAGGTCCAGCGGGAGATCCTTTCCTCCTCGAACTGGAAGACTACATTTATAGGATAGCTAATCCACCAGTCCCCCAAAATATCAAGGAGTAACTTTGAAACCAGATTTTTTGGACTGGTGGATTAGCTATCCTATAAATGTAAGGAGGATAGAATCTCCCGCTAGACCTGAAATAGAGTAGTTGTCTAATAATGCAACTCCATTCACCGTACCATATATATATATATATATATATATATATATATATATGTGTGTGTGTGTGTGTGTGTGTGTGTGTGTGGAGATATTGGAATATCTTTTAGAAACTACAATCTCTACCGAAAAATAACAGCCAGCAACAGGAAACTGGACATGCCCATTTTGAACGTTTCGATTATTTCAATGTTCATCATTAACTAATTCCTATAATGGGGTACAATAGTGCAAAGTTAGAAATAATAAGAAATCAGTGGAAACAAAATTATTAATAATTCACCGTTAAGACATCAAATACATAAAAAGGTAAATAAATCAAGAATAATGCACCTCATATTTAACCCACACATAATAGAGTCAACCCAAACAGAGAAAAACAATAAAACTTAAATTAAAAGAAATAAAGGAGCAAAATAAAAACTTAGCAACTTTAGTAAATTGCAGGAACCGAATAATTCCACAGTGAATATTCGAACAAAGGTAAAATATGATATGGTTCAAATTAAATGAAAAAATGGACCACTCACCAATCGATCAATTTAGCTGTCGTGTCATTGAATAGAGTGTTTAACAAGAGTTCAAGTAAAATTAATAAAAAATCGAACTAATAATTGTATAAATTTTGCTTAAGAGATATAGAGGTGAGTTGAAGACTGACTTGAGTTTACTTCTAGATGAAACGGAATCCAAAGTAATGAGGTCCATGGATTAATTTGAAAAACATTAAAATTTGAGGGTGAAAATGAGGAATTACAATAATTAAAGTGGTTTATCACCGAAGACAATTTCTGTTTAGCAAGAAGTGTACCTGTGTAATTAGAAACACCTTAATGCTTACAAATTGTCAGATTTAATTGTAATGTAGTTTTACCTATGTAGCGAGTTTGGCAACTCTCACACATAAATAGATAAACAAGCGACGACCTGAGTAGCAAAGGTCCTTATGAGAAAGGTAGTTTTTAAGGGACATTATATTTATTGGGATAAAATAAAAGTTTGCATATGGATAAACCATTGAGAACCTTTAAGTCATATATTAATTTATCGATAATAGATTCTGAAGGGTATTTAATATACATTTTATGCTTTGGGACATAAAATTTTATTAACGGAACAACATGTATCTTAGTTTAATAGTGAATGGTCATTTTATTAGGCAGTGATGCTGGGAATAAGTTAAATCTACAAAATTCTCTAATATAAGATATGTTTTGTGAAAATAAATAGAGTCAAAGCATATTGTATAAGAGCGATGAATTCTATAAGTTATTAATAATATTTTGAAACAGTTTGGTAAGCAGGAGAAATAGTTAGTGCCGATCAGAGAATAAGTAGGTTTACTATACACTGAAGTGAAAAGTTTGTTATTTTAATGTGTAATTTTTATGTCTAGAAATGAAAGGGTTATTAGTTTTGTGTTCGAATATAAATTTAATGATAGGATGTTGGGAATTAGTATAATTTAGAAATTATGAAGGGTGACTCTTATAAATAACGAAACAATTGTTCGCATATCTTTTGAAAAGTATAAGTGTAAACTATTGAGAACAATTAAACATGGAGGCCTGTTCCAATTTACACATAAATGCATTTGTAAACGATGAAATCAAAAGTGAATCCATTATCATCCCATCTGTTTGACTGTAATGTCTGCTGAATTATTATTATTACTAAAAAAATTAAGAAAAACAACAGCCAACACACTCTCTTTCTCACTATCGCATAACTATTTTTAAGTGAACCAATTTGCCTTTGCTGCAGGTTCTTTAAAAGGTTCTAAATTTCGACATTTGAGTGCCCCAATTCTTTGCTAAAGACCTTATCATCAGATCCTATCTTTACGGGCGTCTTGCGGATTGGGATGTATTCTGAATCCAGCGGCTTAAAAGAATATCAATTATCAATTAGCAAAGTGAAAAGTGGATGGAGTCGAAAAATCGGAAACGATCTTTATAATATAGTGATGCTAAGACAGACCCTAAGCAAAGTCCCAAACACGTCATGGTAGCTGTATGGTGGAGAGCAGAAAAATACTTTGAAGCTAGGGCATTAAATACCTCATTACAGTTTAGCAAATGTATTTTAAAGCAAATATTATTGATTCTTTTCAATAAATGTCTCTATCTCATTACTGTGAAAACTAATATTTTATTGGTCTTGGTCAATATTCTAGCGATTTAAGGTGTGTGATTGAATGCGGTTATTCAGCCATCATCATTTTATATCACTGCCACTGACGAGAGATCAACAGTGCCATATGTTTATGGACGGCCCCGTTCCAAAATGGTGAGGAATAAAACTAGGCTCAATTATAGGGATAGGCTTCCCTTGAGAATTAAGAGATCAAGTAGGGTTTATTTTGTTAAATTTAGTATGAAATCGACGTCTGATAGGATGCGGATCATCTAACGTATCTAATCTAACGTAACTTGGGGTCGAATTTCCCCGGGGAGGTTTATTGTATAAATAATGATCCGAAAACTACGATTAATTGTCGGGGAAGTGCGCTACCAGTAAATTGGAAATGGGGTCGGGGGTAGACCTACTGTGAAAGAAAAAGCAACTACATGATCTAATGAGGGTATGGTTACTTAACCAAGAAATAAAGGAGCAAAATAAAAACTTAGCAACTTTAGTGAATTGCAGGAACCGAATAATTCCACAGTGAATATTCGAACAAAGGTAAAATATGATATGGTTCAAATTAAATGAAAAAATGGACCACTCACCAATCGATCAATTTAGCTGTCGTGTCATTGAATAGAGTGTTTAACAAGAGTTCAAGTAAAATTAATAAAAAATCGAACTAATAATTGTATAAATTTTGCTTAAGAGATATAGAGGTGAGTTGAAGACTGACTTGAGTTTACTTCTAGATGAAACGGAATCCAAAGTAATGAGGTCCATGGATTAATTTGAAAAACATTAAAATTTGAGGGTGAAAATGAGGAATTACAATAATTAAAGTGGTTTATCACCGAAGACAATTTCTGTTTAGCAAGAAGTGTACCTGTGTATTTAGAAACACCTTAATGCTTACAAATTGTCAGATTTAATTGTAATGTAGTTTTACCTATGTAGCGAGTTTGGCAACTCTCACACATAAATAGATAAACAAGCGACGACCTGAGTAGCAAAGGTCCTTATGAGAAAGGTAGTTTTTAAGGGACATTATATTTATTGGGATAAAATAAAAGTTTGCATATGGATAAACCATTGAGAACCTTTAAGTCATATATTAATTTATCGATAATAGATTCTGAAGGGTATTTAATATACATTTTATGCTTTGGGACATAAAATTTTATTAACGGAACAACATGTATCTTAGTTTAATAGTGAATGGTCATTTTATTAGGCAGTGATGCTGGGAATAAGTTAAATCTACAAAATTCTCTAATATAAGATATGTTTTGTGAAAATAAATAGAGTCAAAGCATATTGTATAAGAGCGATGAATTCTATAAGTTATTAATAATATTTTGAAACAGTTTGGTAAGCAGGAGAAATAGTTAGTGCCGATCAGAGAATAAGTAGGTTTACTATACACTGAAGTGAAAAGTTTGTTATTTTAATGTGTAATTTTTATGTCTAGAAATGAAAGGGTTATTAGTTTTGTGTTCGAATATAAATTTAATGATAGGATGTTGGGAATTAGTATAATTTAGAAATTATGAAGGGTGACTCTTATAAATAACGAAACAATTGTTCGCATATCTTTTGAAAAGTATAAGTGTAAACTATTGAGAACAATTAAACATGGAGGCCTGTTCCAATTTACACATAAATGCATTTGTAAACGATGAAATCAAAAGTGAATCCATTATCATCCCATCTGTTTGACTGTAATGTCTGCTGAATTATTATTTTTACTAAAAAAATTAAGAAAAACAACAGCCAACACACTCTCTTTCTCACTATCGCATAACTATTTTTAAGTGAACCAATTTGCCTTTGCTGCAGGTTCTTTAAAAGGTTCTAAATTTCGACATTTGAGTGCCCCAATTCTTTGCTAAAGACCTTATCATCAGATCCTATCTTTACGGGCGTCTTGCGGATTGGGATGTATTCTGAATCCAGCGGCTTAAAAGAATATCAATTATCAATTAGCAAAGTGAAAAGTGGATGGAGTCGAAAAATCGGAAACGATCTTTATAATATAGTGATGCTAAGACAGACCCTAAGCAAAGTCCCAAACACGTCATGGTAGCTGTATGGTGGAGAGCAGAAAAATACTTTGAAGCTAGGGCATTAAATACCTCATTACAGTTTAGCAAATGTATTTTAAAGCAAATATTATTGATTCTTTTCAATAAATGTCTCTATCTCATTACTGTGAAAACTAATATTTTATTGGTCTTGGTCAATATTCTAGCGATTTAAGGTGTGTGATTGAATGCGGTTATTCAGCCATCATCATTTTATATCACTGCCACTGACGAGAGATCAACAGTGCCATATGTTTATGGACGGCCCCGTTCCAAAATGGTGAGGAATAAAACTAGGCTCAATTATAGGGATAGGCTTCCCTTGAGAATTAAGAGATCAAGTAGGGTTTATTTTGTTAAATTTAGTATGAAATCGACGTCTGATAGGATGCGGATCATCTAACGTATCTAATCTAACGTAACTTGGGGTCGAATTTCCCCGGGGAGGTTTATTGTATAAATAATGATCCGAAAACTACGATTAATTGTCGGGGAAGTGCGCTACCAGTAAATTGGAAATGGGGTCGGGGGTAGACCTACTGTGAAAGAAAAAGCAACTACATGATCTAATGAGGGTATGGTTACTTAACCAAGAAATAAAGGAGCAAAATAAAAACTTAGCAACTTTAGTGAATTGCAGGAACCGAATAATTCCACAGTGAATATTCGAACAAAGGTAAAATATGATATGGTTCAAATTAAATGAAAAAATGGACCACTCACCAATCGATCAATTTAGCTGTCGTGTCATTGAATAGAGTGTTTAACAAGAGTTCAAGTAAAATTAATAAAAAATCGAACTAATAATTGTATAAATTTTGCTTAAGAGATATAGAGGTGAGTTGAAGACTGACTTGAGTTTACTTCTAGATGAAACGGAATCCAAAGTAATGAGGTCCATGGATTAATTTGAAAAACATTAAAATTTGAGGGTGAAAATGAGGAATTACAATAATTAAAGTGGTTTATCACCGAAGACAATTTCTGTTTAGCAAGAAGTGTACCTGTGTAATTAGAAACACCTTAATGCTTACAAATTGTCAGATTTAATTGTAATGTAGTTTTACCTATGTAGCGAGTTTGGCAACTCTCACACATAAATAGATAAACAAGCGACGACCTGAGTAGCAAAGGTCCTTATGAGAAAGGTAGTTTTTAAGGGACATTATATTTATTGGGATAAAATAAAAGTTTGCATATGGATAAACCATTGAGAACCTTTAAGTCATATATTAATTTATCGATAATAGATTCTGAAGGGTATTTAATATACATTTTATGCTTTGGGACATAAAATTTTATTAACGGAACAACATGTATCTTAGTTTAATAGTGAATGGTCATTTTATTAGGCAGTGATGCTGGGAATAAGTTAAATCTACAAAATTCTCTAATATAAGATATGTTTTGTGAAAATAAATAGAGTCAAAGCATATTGTATAAGAGCGATGAATTCTATAAGTTATTAATAATATTTTGAAACAGTTTGGTAAGCAGGAGAAATAGTTAGTGCCGATCAGAGAATAAGTAGGTTTACTATACACTGAAGTGAAAAGTTTGTTATTTTAATGTGTAATTTTTATGTCTAGAAATGAAAGGGTTATTAGTTTTGTGTTCGAATATAAATTTAATGATAGGATGTTGGGAATTAGTATAATTTAGAAATTATGAAGGGTGACTCTTATAAATAACGAAACAATTGTTCGCATATCTTTTGAAAAGTATAAGTGTAAACTATTGAGAACAATTAAACATGGAGGCCTGTTCCAATTTACACATAAATGCATTTGTAAACGATGAAATCAAAAGTGAATCCATTATCATCCCATCTGTTTGACTGTAATGTCTGCTGAATTATTATTATTACTAAAAAAATTAAGAAAAACAACAGCCAACACACTCTCTTTCTCACTATCGCATAACTATTTTTAAGTGAACCAATTTGCCTTTGCTGCAGGTTCTTTAAAAGGTTCTAAATTTCGACATTTGAGTGCCCCAATTCTTTGCTAAAGACCTTATCATCAGATCCTATCTTTACGGGCGTCTTGCGGATTGGGATGTATTCTGAATCCAGCGGCTTAAAAGAATATCAATTATCAATTAGCAAAGTGAAAAGTGGATGGAGTCGAAAAATCGGAAACGATCTTTATAATATAGTGATGCTAAGACAGACCCTAAGCAAAGTCCCAAACACGTCATGGTAGCTGTATGGTGGAGAGCAGAAAAATACTTTGAAGCTAGGGCATTAAATACCTCATTACAGTTTAGCAAATGTATTTTAAAGCAAATATTATTGATTCTTTTCAATAAATGTCTCTATCTCATTACTGTGAAAACTAATATTTTATTGGTCTTGGTCAATATTCTAGCGATTTAAGGTGTGTGATTGAATGCGGTTATTCAGCCATCATCATTTTATATCACTGCCACTGACGAGAGATCAACAGTGCCATATGTTTATGGACGGCCCCGTTCCAAAATGGTGAGGAATAAAACGGCTCAATTATAGGGATAGGCTTCCCTTGAGAATTAAGAGATCAAGTAGGGTTTATTTTGTTAAATTTAGTATGAAATCGACGTCTGATAGGATGCGGATCATCTAACGTATCTAATCTAACGTAACTTGGGGTCGAATTTCCCCGGGGAGGTTTATTGTATAAATAATGATCCGAAAACTACGATTAATTGTCGGGGAAGTGCGCTACCAGTAAATTGGAAATGGGGTCGGGGGTAGACCTACTGTGAAAGAAAAAGCAACTACATGATCTAATGAGGGTATGGTTACTTAACCAAGAAGAATAGAAGAGAGGGAAAATGGAATGAGAGAAAAATAAAAAGGAACATAGAAGGATGAGGGAAAAGTCGAGTCTGGAGAGGATTTTCTTGCCATTTATCGTCGACCACCAATGCTCGCGATCGGGAAGGTGCCATCAGAACCCCCTCGAAAAGGTGGAGTGTTCCGGGGTGATGGGTTCGGATGATCTCGTTGCGGGTTCTTTAAAGTATTCTAAATTCTTACATTTGGGCCCACTGGTTCTTTTCTGAGGCCCTTATTATTAGAGGTTAGAAATAATGGATCATTCCTAGATAATGACCCCCAGGAAATTCCAATCCAAAAGATGCCCCCCTTCCTCCAAATATCCATCATAGTTGATGACCCCCAAGAAACTTATTGGTATATTTAAAAAATAATCGGTAAAATAACTTTTATTAAATAACACAAACAAATTAAACAAACACAATTAAACTAACAAAAAAAATGAAATATTAATCGAAGGGGTAAAAAAGGAAAATATGATGGCAGAAATTTTTAATTCCACTCAAGCCGAATCGATCCAACTACATAGGTTAGGTTAGGTCATGTTGGTTGTTAGGTTAGGCTATTTGAACTTAACCTAACCAATATTATCTTGGCCAAATTCAATCCGAATTATAATTTTTTCTTTATCTTAATTTTATTATCAATTATTATTACTTATTTAAAAATTCAATCCTAAGTAATGACGCCCCCCCCCCCCCCCAAGATCATTCTTAGATACTGCCCCCCTCAAAAAGCTCGATAATCACCCATAACATTGGCTGAGGGTCGTTGTCTAAGATTGATCCGAAATTAGTGCTCTTCATCCTGTCATAATCTACCTCTTTTCACCACTAGTTCGCCCTTTCTTCGTTGTACTCTTCTACCACAACCCTCGGTGCTACTTTAACATGTGGTCTACCAGGTTATTTACACTTTAGCGTGCCGTCTACCTGCACTTTCACACTTGAGCGTGCGGTCTACCTGCACTTTTACACTCAGTGTGTTGCCTACCACCTATATAAGAACTTTATACTACAGGGTGATATAAAGAATTGAATAATGTTGAATAAAGGTATCTTATTAATGACTTACACTTAATCATACAAATCATAATCATTCAGAATCAAAATGAACAAAAAAAATGCTAAATAGTGCATTAATGGTCATCGTTATGTAGGAATTCATTACTGCTACATAACTGATACAAACAATTTAATTTAAATCTTTTTATTAACGATACACACTTTGTATATCGTTTAGGAATGCTACAAATAAATCTGCTACACTCTCCTGTGCGGTCTACCTAACCTAACCCCCAGTAGGAACACTCAGGTTAAAAGTGTAAAGATAAGGTATGGACGTTAAAGTTAGACCACACGGTAAAGGTCATTTCATAATATGGATACTGAGGTAGACCCACAAGCTAAAATGGCACCCAACCTTCTTTCCTCAACTCCGTTGCTCACTGCCTCGAGTAGTGGTCAAAATGACCCCGACTAAGCACGAAAGACCCTCAAGCTTCCAGAGAAAGGTTTCGAATACCGTCAAGGCGCTCTGCGAGAGACTGAACTGTGAAAGAAAAGGTGATGTAAAAGGTTTGCGGCTCCGTGCGAGCAAGACCGCCCCATTCAGAGCTGAACTACTGATTATCGCGCCTCAGCCCCTTTGCAGTGCTCACAAAGCAGATCATAATAGTCTTAATTCACAGATTAACTTCCTATCCCTTCCAACCCAAGCGAGGCCTCCCCCTCCCTTTTAATTCACGCCTCTCCTCAGAGAAGAATTGGCCAGGACTTCTAATTTAGCAAAGTTTCATAGGCTAATTATATCAGAGAAGTAATTAGCCAGGCGTTGAAACAAAGGCAAGCGTTTGCTTTAATTAACAAGGAGAAGAGTCGACGCCTGCGCCAATGTCCGCCTCGCTCTAATGACAAGAGTCTTTTATCTCAATTGTAGTCAATTTGTGTCGCCTGACTTGAAAAGTCTATTGGGAAAACGCATTGTTTCCATGTTTGTCAAATCCAAATGGCAAAGTTAGCTCCGCCCATCTGCGAGGATTTCTACCAATTGCGTCCTTGATTTCAAATTGGCTCCGCCCAATGGTTTGTATATACCACATGGTGGAGGAAAACGAGATAGGGGATGGAAGCGTGGGGGAAGGAGACGAATACAGTTAACCACAAACTCTCGTAAAATAGGGAAGTAAGTTGACTCCTTCGGGAACGCCAGTCGCAATTTCGTAGATAATAAAGCTTATTGACTCGAATTCAAAAGTCAAATGCGGGCAATATTATTGAACCAAATTTCTCAATTTCGATGATAAACCTGCGACGAAAGCCGGGCGTTTCGTAGGAATTAGGAACCCATCCGCGCCGCACATTTCTTCGATGCATTCCAGACAGCTTCTGGTCCAAGGAGATTTTCCGCCAAATTTGGTGAAACCATTTTATTGCCACCGCACTAATGGAAAGCGGGAAGAATGAACATCATTCCAGGTGTGAATGTTTGGCAAAAGCTATTAATGCAGATTTTTATCGGGTAATTAGTTGCAAAGTTTAATTTCACGAACACTTTCAATAGAGTAAAATTGCTGATATTACCGTGAAGGAGAGTTTCAAGCATGATTGAGGAGTGATTTTGTCTTTATGTTCTCCGAGGAGGGTTTAGTCTGTTTGCCTAACGAATGAGTTCACCCTCCTTTTACAGTTCTCATTCTCTTTTTCAATTACCTTTATTATAATTCGAGTGTTTCTATTTATCCACCTTTTTCCTTCATCCGCCTACCTCTAATCTCCTAATGGTTACTCTCCTCCCGTGTTTTGTTTTTTTATTTACGCTTCAAATCTCATGCACGACCCTATAGCCCTGTATCTAGAGTTGAGGAAGTGCGCTGCAGCTATTCCTGTCCCTTATATTTTCTCTGTAAATGAATTCGGTGCACTTGTCTGTCAAACACTCCATTAGTGTGCGAGAGTGTAACTCCTCTCTTATCCATGCTTCTTTCTGAATTTCTGGCTTCCTCCATCTTGATGAGTTTGTTCCTGCATTCCCACTTGAATAACTGCGCCACCCTTAGTAGTATATGTTTAATTTCCCTAACTTCACCACTTTATAGTATCTAAAGCTTTCTGATCAAAGTTCCACCGATGAGTTTCGCGTATTTTTATATAATAAAAAAAAATCCTGGCTAGATCCACTCATGCGTGGAAGAGATCAGAAAAAAGCGTCATCAAATATACAATGGTTCCGAGAAAACTAAAAATATAGTATTGTTTTGGGAGTAGAGCTGACAAACAAAAAAACACGGACAATCTAAATCAAAATGATATAAACTACATGGAATACTATAATTAATATAAAACTAAGCTAAGTAATTAAAGTAATATTAAATGTCAAATGGTACTTGTTTTGAGAGATTGTTTTGTCAATAGTCCCTGACACGTTTCCCGATCGGGAGGTGATGCGTTCCATTTTCGAGGAAACCCCTTTTTCCTTGATTCTCGAAAACCTCGGTAGCCCCTTCGTGAGAAACCTTAAGCAAGTTCCCCAATTTAATAAATAGACCTCTGTCCCTTTTTATAATATAAAAGGATATCCTTAATGGTATCCCTGAAGTTTATGCAAACGTTAAGTTTATTCTTATATTGAGTTCGGTAGTAATTTTCTATAAAGAACCAGAGTAAATTTTCAATCTCATTTACATGTAAAACCGACTAGGAATTAAGAGACATAAAATTGGAAGAATTGTAAATTGAGGTAACGATATACTCAGTTTGCTTACCATATTGTTTAATAACAAAGGAACAAGAGAGGAAATAAAACCTGTCTATGGAGGATTAATTTGAATGAGGTTCTAGATTTAGCTCTCTATATCGTAATGGTTATATAATTTCCCACCATCAATATAAGTGCCATGCCATTGCTTTAAGGGTCGGCTGGCTCGGAGACTTCGCCTTCGGAGAGAGTAGTCGCTTTGGGTGGTACGGTGAAGGAAGTTAGGAATGTACACCCATTGTTTCCTTCTTGTCTTAAATTTGATGAGCCATTTAGGATGAGGAGTTTTGGTTTTTATCAGTTTCCAACTTAGAGAAGAAAGGGTGATAAGGGGGGCGGAGGAAAGCTCTCCCGTAAGTATTTTAGAAGCCAAATTTAACGTATCATTAGCAATGCTCCATAGGTGATTAGAGAGACACACTTCTATTTTATAATCCCTCCTTATATTTGTTTTCCCCGTAGTTAGATGGTGTCTCCTTAATTAATATCAACCACCTAATATTAAATGGTTAGTTATAATTTTCTAGCCTTGATGGTTGAGCTGATGGTTTCTAGACCATATTTAGAAAAAAAGTGACAAACGCATAATGCCTAAATGGTCAGTCATAACCACAATATTTGGTTTATAATTGAGATATTACAATAAAACTTTAGTACGGTAGCTGTATTGACGAGTTTGGTTTATATATATATATATATATATATATATATATATATATATATATATATATATATATATATATATTACAGTGATAATGTGGTGTGGGGTGTATTTAGAGGTGTAATGTCTTTATAAAGAGCTTACGCCCTGAATGGTGCAAACTTTAGTCCTCGCTGTTGTTATTCTTCACAATCACCCTACGATATTGTGGCAGATAGAGCATGGACAACCATGTTGCAAATGACAATTGGAGAATTGCATGACGTCCAGACCCAAAAGGGCCACACATTTGTGTTCCCTCCCAACCCTAACATGCATAGCTACGTCTCACAAACATTTTCACTTTCTCAATACCTAGGCAAAATACTAGAACGTCTCCGGAGTTATCTAGAGGAGAGGAACTGGTGCTCTTGCTTCAGGAGTGGCCGGTCCACTGAAGTGGGTTTGACCATCATTTGTGACGATGCAAAAAGCACGAGAGGAAACACTCTCCGTCAGTAAGGACATAGAGAAGGTCTTCGACAAGGTGTGGCACCAGGAACTCCGTTGGAAACTAGGCAACAACACGGACCTTCCTCCCTGCACCTTATAGACGGAAGTGCTACATAAAATACAGCAACACAACATCTCGTCGATTTACACCACGCGTAGGCGTACACCAGGGCAGCGTACTGGGAATAACACTATACATAATGTACAGAAATGACACCCCACGCCAACCTCCAAACTGGAGACACACATACACACTATCCTTTGTCAACGACGAGACCATTCTCGTCTGCGGCCATGGACCAAGCAGAATCGCGTGTCACGAACAAATAAAACTGAACGAAAAGTCAGAGCATGAGGATAAGTGGCTCATAGCTACGAATCCTCAGAAGACATAGGTGACACTACGGCGCACGCAATCACTACATGCACAACATACAAATATACACACACATCATACCCCAACTATTAGGACCCAACAAGACTCACATACTCATCTCACCAAAATCCTAGGGGCAACATTCGACAAGCTTCTAAGATTCCACACAAACCAAAGCATCATTCAAACATGGGCCATATTCCCTAACAAGAAGCTGCGCAGTTTCTATCCTGCCAGCCGTAAACTGCAACTACACTTATATAAAACATTATTTAGACCACTCCTTATATACTCTCCAATCACATTCTTAGATGCGAGTAACAGAAGGCAGAGAGAAGCACAGTGCATTCACAACTCTGCTCTGAAACACACATGTACACACGAATGGCCACACTTGATGGAAACAACAAACTAACACCACTTAACACATACAGCCACAACAACAACTGGGAAAAATCGCAAGAGACCCAACATACATCCACATACACACAATACACTACGCTGTGATAGCCTTGCGATACTCCACAACCATCGACCACCCCCAGCCGATACCTGTCCACAAATAAGATAACAATAACATGAAGAGCGCGTTTATATGAATGCTTGGCTCCCCCCCCCCCATCATTCCGCCGCTCCAATCATACTCAACACCTTTTCCTATACAAACCAAAATACTACGCATTGGTGTATAGCCACCGAATTGTTAACCCCTCCTTTCCCCTCAAGTTTTTTCCGAACCCTTTCCTCTACGACTACATGATCCTCTGTGGTCTTCCAAAGTGATCTATCTTTGTTATTTCTATACACACATCGATTGATCAACGGCAGGCTTCATTACCACACAGACAGAAACGTGATTCGTCGAACCAGATAACGCGTTTCCAGACTTCCAATGTTTGTGTCTTCTCGCCCACTATAACCAGATAACTTTGTGGGCCGAAGTGAGCAAAGGCCTCTTGCGTGCCACACTGCTTCATATATTCATGGTGGTATGCGGTTCCATTCGGAGTGTTCTTTCAGTGATGGATGCCGAAAGACCGGTGTTAACGTCCGTCTACAATTCCTGCCTTGAAAGGAAGGGATTTTTAATCACAAGCCGTGAAACACTAGGCGATCCTGGGGTCGTCCGTATCGTCTTTGGGCCTCAAGTCTGGCGGGAATTTTCTGTAAACTGGTATTTCTGTCATTGCAGATAGACCCGCATGACCATACACGTAGAAACACTTTCAATTTTTTTAACTTTGGGGAGTCTGTTGACCGGTGTCCGATTTTCTTTATATATTTTGCCAATGATGCAGTTTTGAGGAGAAATTGACAGCTAAAAAATAGGACTGAGTTGGGCTGGGTTTGGTTAAGTTATTTTAAGTTAGTTTAGTTTATTTGAAGTAAACATATGTAATTTGGACATATCTATTAAATATTTATCATATATAGAATAAAAATAACGTTTAAATTCCGAAATACACTGGCAATATCTTCCTGAATCGATCCGTATCTTCGTATCTCCTGCGCCACAAGAATTCCCACACTACGAATCCAACATCGAGCGATGAGTCCCAAACGACGTTTGCTTGAGTGTCTCAGTAAATTCCATGTTCTCTCGAGTTGCTGCTTGTGTTTGTTTCTCCCTCCAAACGAACGAACTCGACACTGTGATTGATGGTTTTGTATTTGAAATTGTATCCCGGAATATCTGTTATATGGTTGTACGCCTTCCATATGTCTCTTATGAGTGTGGTTCCTGGTGGAATGGAAGTGTTAATACATTCCTTTAATGTCTGACAATTT
This sequence comes from Ceratothoa steindachneri, assembly GCA_963969495.1. Lineage (NCBI taxonomy): Eukaryota > Metazoa > Arthropoda > Malacostraca > Isopoda > Cymothoidae > Ceratothoa > Ceratothoa steindachneri. Next base: position 43,011,704 of record OZ018338.1, read on the forward strand.
CGTGATTAAACAGCGTAGAGAAAAACCTCATGAGTTTTCCACCACACACCATCAACTAGCCACTGTTGTGGAAGAACTCTTCCCCTGCTGTAATTTCTTCGTGAATTCATCGTTTCATCGATCTCAATCGCTTTACGGCGCCTGCCAATATAAGAAGGCTTACTAAGAATATCTCCAGCGCACACATCATTTAATGAAAACACAAACTAACACCACTCAGCACCTACACTCACATGCGTCTATCGCACAGAGAGACACTCGTAAGAGACCCTACAGACATGTTATATATGTGAACATATGTTAACCTAACCTAAACCAACCTAACCATTTCTCAAAAATATAAATTTCATTTTTGAAGTCAGCGTGTAAGACTACATCAGTGGCAAAATTTATAATAGAAACGGACACCGTTCAACAAACCCAAAAGGTCCGAATTTCCGTAATCTACTCAACTTTTTGCCACTCGGTAACATCTGTTTTGCGCCCCAATTTTACACACAGCGTACGAGACAGTCACTGCATCGTACCACCTTTGCGACATCTATGATAAGCTCCTCATCCAGGGGGCATAACTATATGCCCCTGTGTTTTAAGCTATTTTAAACATGCCACGTCACTATGTTTTCCGGTGGGCATATATTAATATATATATATATATATATATATATATATATATATATATATATATATATATATATATATATATATATATATATATATATATAAACCCTATATTTCTAGAACGTGATTTTTTTAATATTTTTACTTTCTTTTTAAATGTGGACAAGTAAACTGGTATGAATTTCCATTGTATTATTTACTTCCCTCTATTTCCCTCCTCTCTCACCCTCCTCCATCTCCCCCTTTCCCCTATCCCCCATCTCTTTCCCCTCCCACTCTACCTCTCCTTCCCTCCCCCTCTCTCTCCCCGCCCCCCTCTCCATCCCCCCTCTTTCTCCCCCTTCTATATATATATATATATATATATATATATATAGTTTCAATATTTTGTTAATGTGTTTGCATTACTTAATCTCTTATTTGTTGTTCTGTAATTAATAAAATGGTGTTTTCTAAAATATCGTTCTAAATAAATAATAGGACTAAACCTTCTTGGCGAGTGGATCGATGCGCTTATCTGTGGCTCTTTCTACGGTTCAAGTTATCTTTTTACATAACGCCTGGCACGTTTGTGTTGTGTTTTAATTTTGTCTTTTGCAGTGTTATTGCCTGTGCTCTCACCATTTGCTGTGTTGCTTTTGTGTCGACTGTTCGAGTGTATCGTTGAATTGTGTTCCCCCTAATCTGTGATGTGTGCTTTATCTGCTATTGTTTATCTTATCTTCTCTCTGCTTCTTTCGCACCCACGTGTTTTTTTTTTCAAGCCGCCTCGTTGTTACCTCCGCTCTGTCTTCCCGCCCACGCGTCCTCCCCCCCCCGCCTCACCGCCCGCTAATTCTGATTCGTCACTATTTTTTCCCCTCGTTTCTTGTTTCTATCGTAATTTTATTTGTTCACACTATTCGATTAATCTTTATTTTGTCTCAATTGTTGTTTCTCCCGTTATTGTGTCGCTTAGCCACTCTACTTATATAGTTAACTAATTTGTGTTATGATTGATAGGTTAACGATTCTTGCCTTCAATGGAACTGCTACCAATGTTTCTCAAAACACCCTTACTCACATTAATGCATTGGGAATTTCTCGTTCCCGCCGCCAGACTAAACGTGGTTTCCGTTTAGCTCCTGCTCTTAGAAAACTTTTTTACTTGAATCAAGCCCCCCCCACTTAGCCCTAATTTTTCTTCACCTTCCCCTTCACTTGTTTTCTCAGCGTCTCTCCTCAATGTCAGAAGCCTCTCGAAGAAGGCTGACTACATTCATGACCTGCTCGTTAACACTCAAGTCACTCTCCTTGGACTCACGGAAACTTGGCTTGCCCCTTCTGTTTGCTGTTTAAATCTCGCTACCCCTGATGATTACGTCCACTCCCATACCTCCCGTAACTCTCGCGGTGGTGGAGTTGCTCTCATTCACAGTGCCTCCTTCCCTCTGAATAATCTGCCCTCTCCCCCTCTTCTTTCTTTTAAGATGCTCATCAATGTCTCTGATTCCACCCCCTCTCTAACTATCTTAGTCCTCTACCGCCCCCCCCCCATCTCCTCCCTCGAGCTTTTTCTTGGTGAATTTAGTAACCTCCTCGCTGGCCTCTCCCCAATTGGTTCTCTGCTAATCCTCGGTGATTTCAACCTTCCTAGCCATAATCCTAATTTTAAAGCCTTTTCTGAAATCCTTAATCTTTTCTCCCTCACCCAACACGTTTCTTCCCCTCCCCACTCTCACGGTAACATTTTAGACCTTGTAATCTCTGACTGTCTTATTTCCAACCTGACGACCACAAATTTGTCCAATGCTATATCTGATCACTTCCTTATCAACTTCAACTTCTCTATCCCATTCCATATACCTCCCCAGCTGTCTCATAATCCTAAGCCTTTCCGTCGACTAGCCTCCATTGATATTCCCTCCCTATCTAATGATGTGGCCTCCAAACTTCCTCCCATTGATGCTTCTGCCTCTCCTGACCAGATTCTCTCTTCTTTGGAGCAACCCATTCTCACTTGTCTTGATGCCCACTCTCCCCTTGTCACCCCTTCGAACTCCCATTGTCACCGTTCCCCTCGGTACTCTATGGAACTCCTCTGTGCTAGTCAGTCCATGCGTGCCCATGAAAGAGTCCTTATAAAGGCTCGCACCCGTGGGCAAGACACGCCTCCTCTCTCGCTGGCGTTCCGACTTACGACAGCTTCCTACGTGGCGAAATTAAAATCTGCTCGTGAAGCCTACTCACGTAATCTTCTTACCGATAGTAGGAATGATCACCGTACCGTCTTCCGCCTGCTCTCCCGTCTTACTTCCCCAGCCCAGGTCTCCCCACTCATTAGCCCTGCTACTCTCTCGAATTTCTTCGCAGATAAGGTCACTAACCTCCGTGTCTCCCTCCCTCAGCCTTCTGTCCCGGCTCCTGCCATTCTCCCTGACTTCCTGCCTCAGCCGCTTATCGTTTTTCCCACTGTGACCGCGTTGGAGCTTACAGCCCTCCTCTCGCCTTCTAAAAAATCGGGCTCCCCAAAGGACATTTTTCCGCCTAAACTGTTATGTAAAATTTTTCCTGCTATCCTCCCAACGCTTCTTTACCTGTTCAACACTTCACTTGCAACTGGTCTTGTTCCCTCTTCCTTCAAACGTGCCCACATCCGTCCGCTTCTTAAAAAGCCTTAACTGAACCCCACTGACCCTTCCAATTATCGCCCGATTTCGCAACTTCCTTTCCTCTCTAAGGTTCATGAGAGAGTGGTTGCTTCACGCATCAACAGTCACATGATGGCCTGTAACATTGATAAAACCTATCGATCTTGTTTCAAGTCAGGTCACTCCCCAGAAACCGCCCTTCTCAATGTGTCCGATTGCTTACGAAAAGCCGCGGACAGAGGTTGTGCCTCCATCCTCGTTGTACTTGACCTCTCCTCTGCCTTCGATACTATTGACCATACCGTCCTACTTGATCGTCTCCACTCTTTCCTCGGCATATCAGGCACCGTGCTTGACTGGTTCTGCTCTTACCTCTCGTTTCGTACCCAATCCGTTGTGATTGACGACGTTTTATTCGACTCTACCCCCATTCGCTTTGGAGTACCACAAGGCTCTGTCCTTGGTCCTCTACTATTTCGTATCTACCTTCTCCCTCTTAGTTCCCTTCTCCGTAATCTCGGTATATCCTTCCACCTCTATGCTGATTACACTCAAATTTTCGTTTCCTCATCCCCCACGTCTCTTGCCTACTCTATCACTGACCTCCTGGCTGCCTACTCCTCCATTTCTGACTGGCTCTCTACTAACTTCCTCACGCTTAATCACTCCAAAACTGAGGTCTTCCTCGTCGGCACCCCTGCTCTTGTCAAAAAATCTAGATCTCTCTTTCCCTCGCTTACTCTGGGCGGTAATACTATCATTTTCTCTGACTGCGTTAAGAATCTGGGTGTTGTTTTTGAAGAACATCTCTCCTTTAAGCCTCATATCCACAATGTCAGCAAATCATATCTATGTTTCCTTCGTAACTTCTCTCGCATTCGCTCTCACTTTGATCGCCAAAGTCTTGAGACTGCTGTTCATGCCTTCATCACCTCACGCCTTGACTACTGTAACTCTCTGCTTGTGAATCTGCCATCCTCCTCTCTCCACCCCCTTCAACTTGTACAGAACTATGCCGCCTGGCTTCTCCTCCGTCGCCCTCGAAATCCTTGCTGCATGAACTGCACTGGCTCCTTGTCAGATCCCGTATTCACTTCAAGATACTTCTCTTCACATTTAAGGTCCTAAATAACAAGGCCCCGTCTTACCTCTCTTCTGCCCTCTCGCCACGCCATGTCCCTCGGGCCCTTCGGTCATCACATGCACCTCTTTTGAATATTCCTCGTTCATCCCTCTGCTCAATGGGGGACTGCTCCTTCTCAATCTGCGCTCCTAAGTTGTGGAATGCTCTTCCTGCTGAAATCAGGTCTCCCTCTCTTACCACATTTAAGCGTCTCATGAAAACGAATCTTTTCAGAATTGCTTTCTCCCCCTCTTGAATTTCCATTGAATTTCCATTCTCATCTCAGCACAACGTGCACTCTGGGAAGGCCTCAGGCCTTGAAGAGTGCATTACAAAAGATTCATTATTATTATTATCGTTATATATATATACATATATATATATATATATATATATATATATATATATATATATATATATATATATATATTTATATATATATATATATTCTTTGATCTATCCGTAATCAAACCGAGAATACAATCTCTTTTTTGATGTAAGAAAAGTGTAGTTTTTACTACATCATTCTTAACTAAATTAAAGGCAAATTCTGCTTTCTTTTCCCTTTGGAAAAGAAAATTTGCGATTCTTTTGTTTGCGTTTTCAAAAGTTTGGTGAGCGGAACGAGAGCACTGGCGGCATTTTTAAGAAATCTCTTATTAAAATTCACTAAACCAAGTAATTTCTGCAATTCTTTTAATTTGGGGGGCCGTGGCTATTCCTTAATTGCGGCAATTTTATCATCATTTGCGGATATATCACCCGAAGCATGTTTGTATTACCCTGAAAGATTGAATTTTTAATGAAATTACACTTTGCGAAATTGATTTGTATTCCGTACACTTCAATCGTGCAAATAATTGATCTAAATGATTTATATGCTTTTTCTTCGTTTCAACCAAAAATGACGTCCAAGTCATCAAAAATATTATTGATATAACGTTGGAACGATCTAGAACTGTTGCACATACCTTTTGACAAGACGAGTCAAACAAATGGTTCGCGGGGCATCGACATCAGTTTTTTTCTATATAGACTCTTTCTCCATTCGAATCTGATAAAAAGCCACATCCCACAAGTACACCTTTTATAAAAAATGCAATCTTGCATGTTGGTTGTTAATTCCGATAAGTAGTACAACATATAATTGCCCTTGACTTCGGTATTGTTGAGTACGCAGTAATTACAGGTGGTCCGGAAATTCTGGTTGGACCTCTTAACTTGGACGAAACTTTTTCTCCGCCAGCAGAGTTTGAACTATTTCGCGCGTTACTCTCAATAGTTTTGGCGATAATCGGCAAGGTCTATGGACTAGCGACTGTGCGTAATAATTTGATGTAAATGTGAATGAGGAACACGGATTTTTTGCACGACGGACACAGTTTGAATCATTATAAAGGACAGCATATTTGTTTAGCAGATGATCAATTAGTAAATTGTTGGTGATTGAGAATAAAATGGATAGAGCCACTTCACTTTTGAATACAGTCCGAATTGCCACTTTGGTCTCACCATTCCTTAATCGCACGCGCTTCAAATCCACAGGAATATTTTGGTGAGATCATAAATTTGCACTTTTTACATCGTCGATCCCATGTCGATGAGAAATGTCCCGAGCGTGAAGGCAGGGATTTGCGGAGTCTACGGAGGGTATGTTTATTGTCGTCCCGTTTTGGAGGTCCGGCGGATATACCAACGATTTCATTATATGATGGGAGGATTTCTTTGACACCGTAATGGGTAGATGAGGTAACTCTTTACTTACGAAGGCAAGAACAATTTCCCCATCGAGATGTGGTCCAAATAGATGCATGTAAAGGAGCACACTCAAGAAACTCCTCATATAGGAAGTATGTCAGGAACATATTTTGCTGAATGATGTAACAATTTGAAGAAATTTATTTAGAGCGGAGAATTCAGAGCGAACAAATGGGGGAGGGAAGAAAAAACGAACAGAAAGAAAATAATAGCCGCAAACAGCCAATAAACAGGTGCCATAGCAAATTTTGTTAAACTTAGATGATTTAGATGGCACTGGGCATGTAAGAGGACTACCACCACCGAGTAATGGTCTCATTTGGGGTGGTCAACAAGAGCATAGCCTTTTCCCATCCAAGTATAAACACACCGTTTCACCAGCAAAGTTAAACAACATTGGTTATAGTTAGTCGCCGGATAGGAGTTCCGATTCGGTTTCTTCCAGAGAAGCATCAAATGGTGAGAATCGATGGAAAAACTATTACTAAACTACCACTAATGTATATATAAAAATCTTCAGGAGCAAAATTTTCATCCAAACACAGTCATCCGATTATAATGGACCTTCCTAACCGAAGGGAGGAGTTTAGTAGGGTGCAGGATGAGTAAATTGAATTAAAAATCATCCTCATAAATAGGTCTTCACAACGCTGTAAAAAAAATTCGATTTTAACTTGTTTTTCAGAACCAATAAAAAAATCACGGGATTATCCATACCACATTTGAGAATGATAAATTCACTGATGATTAACGGCGAAGTTGTGAACACTCAAGCAGTCCACAATCTAAAAGGAAAGACTTTACAACAGGTAAACCGATACGCCATCCTTTTCAGCATCCTCCTCAATTCTTAGCCGCCACACATACTCGTACCTCTTCCCACTCAGTCGACCTAAACTTTTATGCCGATGATCTATACATTGCATCCCAATCCAAGCCCTACGCACAGCCTCCAGAAGCTACTACACCTCCAAACTTAAAACACACTACAAAATGTCTACCCCCCTCCCCTCCAAAGATCAACAGACACCTTTTTTTATCCCTGACTATCACAAATCAACCCCCCACTCACACTTCTTGCTCCACGCCCAACCGTAACCCCACGTGATTAGGAAACCCACACATGACGCTTGATCAACACACAAAAAAACTTACTCCAATATTATAACCAAATCCAACACCATCAGAACACAATAACACAACATTCTATGCAATTCAAGTGCACCACCCTTAAGTATGCACCTCAAACCTAGGCTTTATCTATACACCACCATCCTGAAACCAAAATTTTCCCCATCAAAGACCACCTAAACAAGAGAGACACACAATTCTTCAGCCCCCACCCCCTTATAGGCACGGCGTTTCGGGCCTCATTTTGGAGGGGCTCCTGCCTTCTAGCAGCGAAGGGATTTCACTCTCACCAAGTAGCGGTGGCGAAGTGGACTTTTAACATGTTTCATTACTTATTTATCTACATCTTATTTATCTGAGAAAAGAGGAGGGTCGGCAGAGGAAAACAGATACCTCATTTATAAAACCAAACACAACTGAATTACTCCAACGGCAGATCAAGTTGCTTCAAACTCAACGGATGTGAAGGTGGACGAAGGCTGTAGCGAAACATTCAGCTCTACTTGTCTTGACTTCGTTGTTATTGGAATCAGCTATTTTATCTACGAATGATCCTATGCTTCTTGGAGGGAAACAAATAGTACACATGTAACAATAACATGCACAGACGTTTTCGTTCTGTAGGTAGTCACAACTATAGGCTATATACGGAATGAAAACCACCACTATCGATCAACGAGAGATAGCCACATCTTATTTATTTATTTTGTTTATTTTTAGGTGTTTATATTATATTTTTTATTTATATCCCCTTCCTCTCTTTACCTATCTTCTTTGATTTTTTCTGTCTTCTGTCGCCTTTTTGGAGGCTTTGGCCCGCTCACTTTTCTTTTCTGTCTCTTTTTCATTTTAATTCTCTTTTTTTCTCCCTTCCCTTGGGCAGTCCTAGGTTGATGATCTGTTTCGTTATTCGGTGAAGATGAGTAATGATCCTTTATCCACCGTGTTCAAGGGGAACGCTGTCACTGGTCCCAATTTAACCGGCGTCAGTAAATCAAGACAACCCATCAGGATGATTTTCCTTCAGGCTGTTTAAAAAGGGGCCGTGTTGGATCAGTAGCTGCTCTTGGAGAGGACAACTGAGGCGAGCGTTGCAGAAGTGCTTGGCCCTTGCCAATCCATTTCCCAGGCTTCTTTTTCTGGAGTAATCTCTGCTTCAAAGAAGGATTTTCGTGACAAGCATTCTAGATTAGTTCACTCTAATTATCCCCGCTCGTTGGCAACGAAACTATGAATGTCGATCTGTCGCTGTCAATGACAGAAAATACCTCGCTCTAAGGGGTGTGTTCTTTAGCTTCCGTCAAGCTCTTCTTAGGACGTGGGACCTTCCCTCACTTAGACCTCTGCTGAACTTCATCTAGTTTCCAATAATCTATCTTCCACTCCGGTTTTGCTACCCAAGTCTAATGGCACAGACCCTCTGGGATCGGAGGCTGACTGCGAGTTTACCACGGAGAACGTTTCCCATCAAACGATTTTGTTCGACCATTTCTCAGATCCCTCCATTAATACTTTAATATACCCTACCACATGCTGTGGGTGGTAAGTCCGTTTTGTACTTAGCTTGACTGTTGGGAGCTTAGTTTCATCTTGTTCTTCGACTTCGCAAACATCTTCCAAGAAACTCCAGCAAGTCGTTTCTGCACCCCCCCCTCCTTTTCTGGTAGTTCCGCCGAGCAAACCGTACCTAGATGAGTAGATTATATGTAGAGGGAGACACTTTTATCCACTCTGATGCAATAGAGATTGCAAAGTAGTGGTACAAGCCTATAAGTTGCCCCGTGCACGGTGTCGACGAAATCCTACACCATATACTCGAACCGAGAGAAATAATCTCAAGCATTCCGTCAGTGGACCCTTCGACAAGCCCATCGAACCTCGTAGCATAATTTGTATCCTCGATATCCTCTCCGCTTCCACCAGTAAAATTCTGGAAGAGGAGAAACAAGATCCGATGTAAATATACCGGCCACGCTGCCCCGACCTTGAGTGTAAATGAAGCTATTGTATCTGACTATAGCTAAGACCCAGCGGATTATTTTCATTGTGTAAGCGACACTGTCAGCTATCCAAAGGAATTTTGAACGTTCAAGGCTTCTCAGAAGTCTCGGTCCTTGAATTTGAAGACAACTTTCAACCTTCCATATAATAATGAATATTTTAACAATTTTCAAAATGTGTGCTGCTCTTTTGCGATGTTCATAGACGTCCCCAGGCCTTGACGAAATACATTGAGACTTTTCACTTCGCCAATATCCACGTACATAAATATTTCTATCAGATGTAAATAATCTTATTTGGTTGAAGGGATTTTATACGACTAATAATCTGTCATTTTGAGTTTCAGAGTCGCTGTTTTTACTGTGATCGGTTGGGAAATGTGTGAAATACGCGTTGAAATAGAAAGACGTATCAATTGTGCATCCGCCTACCATGAGCCTAAGTGCTTCAAAGACCAACACTACGCCAATTGCGGTGACTCTCAAAGGGCAGCTGCCAAGACCTGCTTGAGAAGGAAGCTGGACTTATTCAGTCTGAATATTAGGGGGGCCAGCCGTCAAGTTTGAAGCAAAATTTCGCCATCTGGGCTCCTTTACTCGAGTGTTCTCTGTAATGCAGTACTTAATAGGCCATATCACCTAAGGTTTTCTATTGCCTATTCCATCACGAGCTGCCTGAACAAACTAGAGAAAGGGGTAAATATCCGGTTTAGTGTTTTTTATAAGTTAATAACATCATATCTATATTTCAATGTTGTTTCCGTAAGCGCCATGGTACAACTGATCTTGGAAGCTTGAAACATCAGTTCGAGAAGCGAGATCTTGTAAAGAGAGGCACCCCAAGGTATTTTCGACCCTAATATAACCTAACTTAACTTAACTTAACTTAAACTAACCTATTTTAGATTAGGTTAGGTTATATTATGGTGAAAACTCCTTGGGATGCTTCATATTTACAAGGTCCGAGAACCCTTACCAATCTTTTCCTACCTCAATTAATCACGACACGACATGGCAACACTGCATTTTTTGCAACAATTATGTACGTTTGTAGAATTAATTTTTTAAACAATTTTGATTCAGTTTTTCTGCTTCCGGTAATTTTAAAGTTTGTAATAGGAAAACATATGAAGAGACAATAAGGTGTTCGACATGGAAAGTGTCACTTATTTTGCCATAGCCATTAATAGCTTAGTTTTAGCTATCCCAGTGGTAGTTTCGGATACCCTCTTCGTAGATAATTTGGCTCTCTTCTGCGTGTCCCCTCGCATCCCTTGGGTTGATCGTCACCAACAGTTGGCGTTCGAATGGTGTCTCAACGCCCGTTTTCTAAATGCTTCCAATTCTCGATAACTAAGACCAAAGCTATGCATTTTTACAAGGGAATAGGTGAAAACTGTCCCGCCTTAGGCCGACTATTTGAAAACATATTTTGAAAATCTTTCTAATACCTCATTTGGTTACAATAGACGTACTTTATGTAGGCTATATACCACGTTTGTCCCATCCACATAGGATGACAGGTACTAGGTGCATCTCCGCATCCAACGACCATAAGATTGTCAAACTTAATTCGTAACACGAGAGTTAGACTGTATAATGGCGCATTTCGTACCTTCCCCGTAAACACCGAATACGTTGCAAGTGACGTTCTGCTTCTTTCCTACCATGGACTTAGGTCTGTCTGAGATATATATATTTCGTATTCAGCAGACGCCCTTTTCTGAATTACAGAAATTTATCTTCACTGCTTCCTCGATAGCACCCTTTGACAATTCGCTATCTATATATGTCCAAGGAATTAGGACTTAGGATGGGGTGACCATTTGACCATTTTTGTTTACCCAGATGTGTTACCCATTCGTCCAAGAGGTCCACCAAGTTAGGTTGTGTACCTCTATATATCTGTACTGGATTATGGGGTCTTGATAAATCCATAGATCTGTGGTTGTTGAAATGTTCATTTCTTGAACATTCTGCCTCTCATACCACTATCTGCCGCATATACAGCGATGACTTTAATTCAGATAGTGGAGTGAGTGCAGCAGCAGTTTATTCTTGTGTCCTTAAGGACGACTTTGCCGCGGTTGATGTCTATTTTTATGGCCGAGATTTATGCGATTCTCCTTGTATTTTCATCTCATTCTTACCATATGTAGCAGCTAACATCTTTGCAACCTCCCCTCAAAGTTCGTAAAGAGGCAGTTGGCAATTTCCCTTCTGAGAAAATTATGCATCTCACCTAAAATCCATTTTTGTACGACCTTTGATACCAATACGGTTACCTCAAAATCAAAGTACGACTCTTCCCAACCACTAACAAATCAAAACCTTTGTAAACCTAATTCGAAATTAACCAATCAGAATAGACTTTCCCATTTCATGAGACCCAAGCGAATTTTAATGAACACTTTTATTTCATCAGCGTTCCATCAAGGTCAGTAAAAATTAGCTCCCTAATTAATCATCAGTGTACACAAAGGTCTACAAATATTCAAAGTGCAATTCTTTCCTTTGAATTCCAGTTCCCCTGAATTTATAACTTCAAAAACGTCGTGGCTGTACTATACTATATTTTATATAATTCCCCCGTATATATATATATATATATATATATATATATATATATATATATATATATATATATATATATATATATATATATATAGCTTAGGTTGTGGCTTAGCTTAGTTCGTGACTATATTTTATTTAAACCATATTTTATATCTTATTCACTATAATATCCACCATATATAGCTTATTCCTCTTAACATTATAATCATCGGCCATTTCCCTATATTCAATATATATATATATATATATATATATATATATATATATATATATATACAGTGGCGGCAACAAAAAAAGTGACATTGAATATTGGCAACAGAAATCGATACACAAAATCGCTTTTACTATTTTACTTGCCAACAATCCAATGAAAATGTGCGGAGCTTATGCCGCAAGTGGACGACTCTCCTGGGCTAAGACAACAGAACTGCGCTCTATTGGAACTCAGTGTCTCGTTTGAGCTCGTACAACGAGGTTTTAGTATATGGCACTCCAGCGTGCTGATTATCTGCATTCGTGCCTACATTTGACGTGCTATAACTTCTGTGCAAGTGGATACAATTGGGTGGAAAAAGCTTTCTATGACAGAGAAAAGCCGTGCCTTGACCGTATTAGAGCAGGAAAAGTCTTTTATTGATGTAGCAGCAGATTTAGTAACCTCAAAAATACGATTCATCGCCTAAAACGTGCAGCTGAGTTATTGCCACCAGGTACCATACCAAAGAGGAAGGAGGGCATTGGTGCAGCTAGGAAGACATCTTCAAGGACTGATAATATCCTAAGGCGTAAAGTAATGTCAGACCCTTCAGTAACCTCCGCTTCAATCAAGAAAAAACACCCAGACCTCCTCCAGAACGTTGCCCTCAGGACCATCAGTCATCGCTTACAGAAGGACTTAGGCCTACCGTCTCGCCGCGCTGCCAAGAAGCCACTTCTTACCAAGGCTATGAAGATGGAAAGGCTCAATTTTTGCAAGACCTATAAACATTGGACAGCTGCCCATTGGAAGAAGGTCATGTTCAGTGATGAGAGCACCTTTAGGCTGGTCAGAGGAGAGTCAAAGATCGTGCGTCGTCCCAGCACTGTGTCTCGGGATGACCCGAAATATACCGTGAAAACTGTGAAGCACCCTGATAGTGTGATGGTGTGGGGTGCCTTTAGTGGAAAAAAGGGCAGAGGAGGTCTGTACTTCCTTGCCAAGAATGTAGCCATGAGGGGGACTAACTATCTTGAAGTTTTGAGGCAGCACATGCTGCCATTTTGGGAAATTCATCAGTGTGAATTTTTCATGTATGATGGTGCCCCTGCTCACAGGTCCCAGTTAGTAAAAAGGTTCTTCAATGATAATAATATTAGTGTTTTGGAGTGGCCTGGTAATTTCCTGGACCTAAATCCTATTGAGAATGCTTGGAATCTGATGAAATCCAAAGTTCAAGTGACAGCACCCGGCAGCATCACGGACCTGATAGAATCACTGAAGCAGATCTGGGTTACGATCGACCCCACCTACTTCGCAAACCTCACTGAATCAATGCCCAATCGACTCAGGATGGTCATCAAGTGCAAGGGCAACATGACCAAGTAATAACTTTCATGAAATATTCATAATAAAATATGTAAGTTACATTTTTCTGTTTTATTTTCCCCGAATTGTCACATGTCACTTTTTTTGTTGCCGCCACTGTATATATATATATATATATATATATATATATATATATATATATATATATATATATATATATATATATATATATAAAATACACATTATATTTATTAACCGTATTATCAAATTCAATAATTAGCCATATTCCATTATTTGTTGTTCAATAAATCTTGTTAAATTTATTCGTCAGTGATTTTGAAATCTTCCTGGCTAAATTAGTTATCCTCCCTCACGTTTTCTCTTTCAACTCATTTTTATCTTTAAATTCATATATCAAAGTTTAATGGCTGTTATCTAGGCAAGTTTGTCATTAAACCAATCATCACATAAGCTATAATTAACAGCCCAACTGACCTATAATCATTTCCACTCGCCATTCCAGTTTCCATACTGCAATGGACTGTTGCAAGGTCACCCATATACTAGTTGATTATACGACTCTTGCAATAATTCGCACAATTTGTTCCCCTTCTTTATTAAAATTGCTTCGCCCCTTGCGCCTCCGACGCCTTTGGCAGAGGAGTTATTCTACGCTTCGTCTCTTATGGTTTTCTTTTCTTAGTCCGAATGTTTTAGCTTTTGTAATTTTTACCGAATGTTTTTCTTAGATTGAACCTTTAATTATTGAGGACGAGGTGAACGTGTCGTGATTTTTATGTGTAGACAGCTGCCAACGATGGTACATTGGGACTGGGAGGCTGCCTCAAAGATTTCTCAATTCAATTCTTTAACAAGCTGCGCTGCTTACCCTCCCCCGCAAAAAAAATCACTCTCCAATATTAACAAACCTTCTCCTAACACATCGAAGAAGATTACAATGAAACCTACACACCCAAATTGTAATTCAAAACAATGCGCAAAATGACCTAATCCAAAATGCTCCATTCGATATTCACACATCCGAATCCACTCTGGATCGCAGAACCAGTTTCTCTGGCCCATCGTCGATCAGGGTATCGCCTTTTCCTACATGAATATAAAGAATAGAATAAATCCCGACTGTCCCTGCTACACTACCCATCTCATCCCATCCTGCCCTGGACCATCTCCAAACTTCTCTCAATATAAGCTCTCGAGGCGACATCCGGGGAAGACCACGCCCATCGTGTCAATCCTGAGTGCTGCCTTATTTGACTGAATAGAACCCTCAGGGGGCCAAAAGGAAGCCTTAATGCACTTTTTCACTCGTACAAGCTGTGGAAGGAGGAAATTGTGGGTGTCTGGACATTAGAGGGGAAAGAAGCATGGATGAAAAAAGAATCCGATGGCAAACCTCTTCAACAACGCTAGTCGGTAAAAATGAATTCTTATTGATTATAATCGTCATGCCGAGCGAGGGGGAGTGTTGTGATGCGCCAGAAAAAAAATCTCGTAAGAAACAAAAACGGAAAACCATTTTTATTTTCCCCTAAAGCCCTTGCTACAGACGCCGGTTCGGGTATGACATCCATGGGAACCATCTCCAGAGGTAAATCGCAAGTCGCAAGAGTCGTTGGGATTCAGCTAACCCTCCTCTCATAGAGCACATTCTCCACTTTCACAGGTTACCTCTTTCTTGGGCATATTCTCTCAGTCAGAACCTTTATCATCGTCGGCTCACCCTTCTGTCAGTACGCGATATATCAAAGATCCTTTCCAAACCCTTTTAAATATACTCAGGATCCCTAGAACCAACGTACAGAACGCGTTTCTATTCCAGTGTTTATAAACAAATGCCGCAAACACATTATTTATACTCCCTCCCTCCTCCTCGACTGAGGTCATTCTAAGGTTGGCTCAAGACGGTCTTCCACTTTCTTGAGGTGAGAGGGGGTTAGAACGCTTGGCTGTGGCCAAGCGGAGTTTTATGTCCCTCTTTCACCTCCCTTCTTTTTATTTTCTTTCCTCCTTACACTGGTTGGTATGCGAGCTTATGGGCATCTTGGTCTTTCACCGGGGGGTGTCGCGGTAAATAAGCGCACCGTGCTGGATATACCCGGCTTATTTGAGTCTTTGCAATACCCTGATTTTAGGAGTTTGAACCAGTTACCGAGGATGCGCCTTACGTGGTGGATATAGAAGTGGGCTTAAATACATTCAAAGTATTTAAATACTAAATATTAAATACATGAGAAAAATGTATTTAGATACTAAATACATTTTGAAAATGTATTTAAATACATTTCAAATACATGATATATAATGACAATCGATAAGGACCATTGGTATCACAACAAAAAAATGAAATTGTATATTATAATTACTAATGTAGGATTTGATGACAATTGGAGTTGGTACTACAAAAAAATAGCAAGTTGCATAGAATGAAATTTCAGTTAGCTATTTATATCCGCATTGCATTTAAGTAATATCAGTTGCTGAAATGTTTCGTCAGATAAAGAACTCTGTTTTGGAGATAAGGTCAATCCTCCTAAAGAAGGGTGGTGGTGTATTTAATAAATAACTTTTTTATGTTTGGATATCTATCTAAACTTTGAAGTGTTTTATTTGAATCCTGAAGGTAACTGAACACTTCTAAATCTGCGGTTGATCGTGTTTGAGTGGGTTTTGTAAATCCAAAATAATCGTCACTGTCTGATACATCACTGGATGATTCGGCTTCGGGTCCCTCTGCTAAATTCTCAATCACTTGAATCATAATATTTTTAACAGAATCTTGGTGGCTTGAACTGTCCCATGAAATACTGATATCTAACCAGCGGAGTTTTAAGAAAGGATGGCTCGTTGATGCAATAATGGCATCTGTAACTCTAGGCTTTATTTGCCAAGGTCAAATAAGATTGGTAGCGCTTTCCAAAACCCTTAGTGACTGCACTTAGAAGAGGTTGGCAAAATTTCAGAGAACGTGACTGAAGGCTCTTCAGCTTTTTCTCCACAGTGAACAAGGTAGAGAGCAATTCTCCATAAGAACAGTTTTGTTCTCCCTCTAGGCAATCAATTGCCACTCCAATAGGAGCCAAAACTGAGACATACTCCCGAAGAAATTCAATTTCGTCACTTCTGAACACTGGAAGTTCAAGGGACGTCATGAGTTGATGTAATGTGTCATTGTGTTTTAAAGGTAATGGCAATGCATCAAACAGAGAGTTCCACCTTGTAATGCAAGGCACCTTTAATGAGCAGTTGATGAGTTTTGATAATCTCTGCTGATTTTGAACGACCGCTTTTGTTCCATAATACTGAGCAAAAGATATTTTCAGTGCCTGTTTTGCATCAGTTGTGGCGACGAGACTGAGTGTGTGTGAAGCACATCGCACATGCTTAGGTAGGCTGAAGCTGCATGGGTCAGACGAAAGGTCTTCTTCTTGATCTAAGGCACTTCTCATTAAGAAACTATCTTTCAGCTCGTGCTTACCCTGATCTTCTTCACCTACCTGGATTCCATCTTCTGAATCTGTGGACACATTTGCAGTAGTGACTGCAAATTCCTTAAACGCTTTAACAAAATTAGAGCCGTTAGCAGTGACTTTCTGCAGGGGGATATCGTATTCATTGATGATATTCTCTATTATGTTCAGCAATCTTGATGTATTTATGTTCTCCTTTGAAGGGACAACATGCCAATACCCCCACTGTGACGAACAAGAGCAGCTTCCTCAAGCTGAGAAAAAAAATGAAATAACAGTCCAATGTCTGTCCCATTAATGTTTCCATAAATTTTACATATTAATATAATCGAGATAAATTCCACCAAAAAAATAGGTCTGCTTTCAGCCAAGAGCTGATAACTCCCTAACTGTAAGATATTTTCAATTTCATAAAGAGCAAAATCTTAACATACCCATTGAACTGTAACGCACAAAAAACTACGGTGACGAGTTGACTAAATATCTGCAGTAAGACATAAGTAAGAGGTGATGTCTAGTTTATTCTTCAGTAGAGCTCGTCTTTCTCTTCTTCTATAAGATTTCGGCCTAGCGTCCGCATTGAAATGACGTCAATTGAAGAATTTAGACCTGCGGTAGTGGAATGTGTAATTATTGTGACAGCAGGGACACCACCTGAAGTGGATGCTGTTCGACTTTCCTCGCACTCACCCTTATCTTTAATGGATGATATCATGTTTAAACGTCGGCTCTCCTACCTATCGCCACCTTTTCTAATGAAGCGCTGCTGGACTTCTCACAGGAAGATTTTGGTAGCGACCACTTTCTAGTTTCTCTCTTGTTAGCTACTCCACCCTAGCCAATCTGTTGGTAGACAAAGACTTCACTTCCTGAGATCATACTCGACTAGTTTCTCAACCGTCACAACTTGCTCCCATAGGGTGTTTGATCTCTGCACGGTTGATGAAGCCCTAACATCGTCAACTCACTAATTTTCTCAATCTACCCCCTCTTCTGACCCACTACGCCCTCGGGTCGTCGTGCATACTTCCTCACTCTTCAGTGGAGTGAGGAAGTATGCACAGAGTCGTGAGAATCCCCCCAACGTCGTCTGGAGAAGAGTTAGCAGTGTGGCGGGAAAACGCGCAAACCTACACCCACCTGCTCGCAGGGGCGGCACCTTATTCTTATTTCAAGAGAAAATGGTTGACAAGAGGCTGGCTCTCCACTTCAACTAAATTTCAAATTCCTTATGAGAACCAACTCTCACATACCTTGCGTACTATTAGTGATGAGTAAAACCACTTCTGTATAGAGTTGCGACATGCCCTTTTATCTTCTCAGCCCACTGCTCCTGGCGAAATTCTCTACTGGCTCATCCAATACCATTTATCAGCGCTCTAGCTCCGGCTGGATCTGTACAACTAGATCTGGCTGGAAGGCAGTTTCCTTTCTGCCTGGCATAGTACAATCGTTGTGCCCGTGCTCAAGACTAATTTCAAACTCTCGGGCCTTTCATCCTACTGTCCAAAAGCCATGATCTGCTACTCATGGGAAGAATGGTAACTTTGCCCCTATCATTTCACGCCGACCAATTTCCTGTCTGTCGGGCAGATTTTTTTAACGGGAGTTCCTCTTTAGATGATGTCCAGAGGAATCTTTAACTATCTCTTGCACAGAGGAAAGTCTGAAGCCAGATTGGGTTCTCTCATCGATTCCCAGCCATGCATTCACCCACTTTCAGGTGTACTTATTGTACATGACAGAACTGTACGCCAACCGGGATGCCTTGCGTACCATCTGCCTATTCCCTTTTACCGCGAAATGGATATTTTAACAGTTTCCTGCATTGCCCTACTACTTCCATCACAATGTCCGATCCGCCAGGTTCGAGTGCTCTTTTACGAGCTTTCGACCACACAAACTTGTCACGGTCTGCTGGTGCCCGACCAGGTTGGTGTGCCTGGCAATACAGCAGCTAACCAAAGTGTTCAGTGGCCATATGGCCCAGCATGTGAAGATGCTTAAAGGGCAATGGAAGGCAAACTCTATTTGGTTACTAGGGCATCATCTTTCCAACGATTCTGCCATAAATGGATGGAGCTGGCCCGGGTACGCCAGGGTCAAACAAGGCTAACTCACAAGTACCAGTCTCGCGATCTCCATCCCACCTCTACCACCTACCATACCTTATTGTCTCACGTGCTCGTTGAGTGTCGCATGTATGCACTAATTCAACTCCCCGGCCTAGTAAACCAGAAGGTGGTTCAACTTACAAGCTACACCCTTCTTCAGCAGCAACTTATACTCCCCCTGACTAAGCTGTTGGCCCACCATCTGCGATCCAACCAACTATACCTTCTCCCGCCCCGTTCTTTTATTCTTTCAGTGCATCCCCGCCCCTCACAAACTGCTGCAACCAAGCCGAAAAGAATACGCACCTCTAAACGTTCGCTTAATATTCCCCTACAATTTTCAAGTTCACCCTATTAAGCCGTTTTCTGGTTCTAAAACAGCCTCCCTGCCTTCAAACCTCGTTCGTCTTTATCAGGCGCTCCACGCGAAAACCTTGAGGTATGAATGTCCGGGCCCAGTCAGTAGGGTGCTTGCTCCTAAATTCCTGTTCGGCTGACTGTACTAGCTCCCTCCTCGTCCTCAGAGTTAATGGGGAATACAGTCACCGTGACCTAGGACCCACGATTCAACTAAAGCCAAGGTACCTATTTTGCAAAAGGCCTTTGTGACAGCCCTGTCGACAATCTTTTAAGAGGTCCTCTCTCACCAGGGATTCATGAAGGTCAGCAATACATAAGCCTGCTGCTCATCTTCGGATCCTCTTAACCCTCAGATCTGTAGATTTTGTCTCCGCCCATACGTGTCACCCCTCACCCGTTCCTTAAATTCAACAGGTCTGGGCATGTTAACTCTATCTGCTGAGCGAAGAGCGTCTCTATGCCCGAAATGTGGCTCTGCTTCCCACCCTCCTCCTCGTAGAGCTAGTCCCCACTGGTCGAATTGCTCGGGAGAACACTAAGCGTCTTCCCGCTACTGTTGAGATACAAATTCGAGTCGGAGCTGCAGGTCCTCTGGAACGGTTTTCCCGAGTGCCCGAGAGGCGGGCGCCGGTACGAAAACGCCACGGCTCTTCTAGCGATTATGCCATCCTTGTCCAACTCATGTCACCACGCAAGCTCTGCTAGCCCGTCGATCTCTACTTCCCCATGCACCTCATTCTCAGTATGAAGGATAAGCTTAGTACAGAAACCCGCACAACTTCACTCGAACCCAGCCGCAGCCCACCACGTCGTAAGCCCGATTGCCGGCGGAACCACTACGCTTCCCCTTCAGATATAGAGGGTCACTAAACCCATTCTTAAAACAAATGTCCACAAATCGCACCAATATAGACATCAAATGTAATAAACAGGGCAGTTTTAATACGTGGTCAGTAAGGATGTTTTCTAAACCACGACCCCACTTAATTGTGGTAACTTTAGCGGGCCTAGAGCAAAGGCAGTAGGATCAAAGCTTTCTCCCTTAATCTCACTAGCGGTCAGATGGAGCAGAAGTGCCAACTGCTTCCAGGAAGCTATAAACGCTAACAGCACCACTTTACTCATCCATTGGTAACAGAGATGATCGAACTCTTCCTCGTTTTGGAACCATCTCCACTCAACTCAAAAATAGAATAGGAATCTATGTTTATTCTCATTAGAAATGGTTAAAAAGAAGCTTAGTCAAATATTTTAATTGTCATCTAAATTTATAGGGTCAACTTTCTGATCAAAAACCTAAACATTTAAAAACTGTAAACATCTGCCACCAAAATCAACAGAAATTTTAAAATCTAAAAACTGCCCAAAAATTTAAAAACACTTTGGCAGTTGAGTGATGTTTGATTCTCGACCACAAAGGAACCTTGAGTACGTACGTGTAAGATAAGACGGGTTTAGGAAGCAATTACAAATTTAACAATAACGAACATTATATACTTTAAAATAAATAACACAAAAAACAAGATTTGAAACGGAAGAGACTTCGGTAGAGAGAAGTTGACAAACCCGATAATACAGCAAAAAATATTATACTGGTGTCCAACTTAAGCAGTCCGACAGTAGAATTCATGAAATACTCTGTGGCAAATACCCGTCTATATATTTGAAAAGACCGTTAACTATAACTTCAGTACTTTCAATGCAGAAGTCACTTTTCGAGTGCGGTGGAGAAGGGCAACGCAAAATGCCCTAAAGTGATACCATTTCTCACATCAGGTCATCATTACCTTAGTAGGAACACAAATAGTTGTCTGTGGAAGTTGACTTGCCAACATCAAAGGAGTAGCAGAGATGTTACCAGATCATTTTTGCACCAATTTTATAAATATAAACATGAGTTTAATAACCTGAATACTGTCCAAGTATTCAAAACAACCTTAAAAACAACAAAGAACAGTAGATTGCAAATATTCCATAAGGGAGATAACTCGTAATGTCCTCGAGAGTTCTCACTAACCACAATTTCAACTAATTCTAATAAGCATAAGTTAAATAGCACCATAATTGCTTGGAGTTTGAAAAATATGAGAATTGCGACGAATAAAGACTAAAATAAAACTAACAAAAATTCTCTTACTTCACTTCCCATTCTTTCGTTTACTTCTGTCCAAATCGTCCATAAACGCCGGTCAAGACAAAGTGAACATGACGGAAATAATTGGGAAGCTAAATCTAGCAACATCTACTGCATAAACTTAAAATTGTTTGCGTTTTTTCTCCTTAAAATAACTATGCTTAAAAATCAACCTGTTTAATTCTAAAGCAGAGAACGAGTGAATGGAAAAGATTTGGTTAATCTTGCATCAACTCCAGGACAGACTATGGCAGAAAAGAGAAATTATTAACAACCAAACTTTTTTCCCCTGGACACCCACCAACAGGAATCGTTTATCTACCACTTCGATCGCTTCCGGTTGACTTCAATTCTTCGAGCTGAAAAAGAAAAATTGTCAGTACAAAGTGGGAAATGACCTGAAAAACCCTCTCCGCCCCTCGCGGCAGAGCAAGGAAACCACCACCGACGTTCCGCCGCGGATCGAAGGCGGCAATTGTCCCTGACAGGCCAAAAGTGACGAAAACGCAAGATTGGGAAACACTCCTCTTGTAAAATTAATATCATGCACTAGATGCAACCATACTCCAGACATCGAACCCCTCATACTACACATCTCTCTTAGAGAGCTGTGGACTCACCCAGGAAACGTATTGACATTCCTAGGTCGGGGTATGAGCTGGTATCAACCATCATTAATGTGGTTTACTTCCTACACTCTCTTATCACCTGACACACATGGTATCTAAAAGTAAACCTCACACACGATGTTTCTCACTTGTTAAGGGTGCCTCAAGGTTCTGTCCTGGGACCACTACTATTCATCATCTACGTCAACAACATGGACGGTGACATGGTTGCCAAGATTTCCAAATTTGCCGACGATACCAAGCTTGGTATGAACGTTGCAAATGATGGAAATACTGCCCGCCTGCAGGAAGATCTTGTTAAGATTGGGGAGTGGTCGGACACGTGGCAAATGCCTTTTAACGTGAACAAATGCAAAGTAATGCATATCGGCCACAGAAACCCCCAATCTCATTATATCCTTAAGGGCACTGCTCTTGAATCGAGTGACACTGAGAAGGACTTGGGTGTTACTATCACTAGCGACCTCAAGTTCTCGAAACAGTGCATCGAGGCAGAGAAGAAAGCCCAAAGGATGTTAGGCTACATAAAGCGCCAGTTTGGATACCGTAACAGGGAGATAGTACTTTGTCTGTACAACTCCCTGGTTCGGCCGCACCTGGAGTATGCCGTACAATTTTGGAGTCCTTCGTTTCGAAAGGACATCGCAAGGTTGGAACGCGTACAAGCTAGGGCAACCAAACTGATTCCCTCTATCCGACATATTTTTTATTTTTTTTTTTTTAATTAAGGGGCTATCTGGCGACTGCCGACTAAGGCATAAGTTGCCGTAAACAAACAGCCTAGTTTTAGGCTACTTTAAAAAATTAAACAGAAAACAATAAAAAGAAATAACAATAACAATAACAAAGCAATAACAAAACAATTACAAAAACAACAACAATTAAATCGGGTTAAATAAAAGGGAGAAGGCCGGCCTCCCCCAAAAAGTCAATAAGTCCACCAGTCAAAGTACAAAGTACACGCACTCGTCCCGAGCACAAGGGACAGGCGGTAGCGACCCCGCCCATCCCGGTACCGGGACAAGTGTCGTGCGCGAAGATCAACCAGACTGGGACATTCGACAAGAATGTGCCGAACAGTCTGGGGGACGACGCAGTCGTTGCAATAGGGCGCAGGCGAGCGCTCCATCAGATAGCGATGCGTCACACGAGTGTGTCCGATTCGGAGACGACAGAAAGCAACCTGAAGCCGCCGCGGCATTGGGGGATAGGTCCATGGGAACAGTCGCGGCGCAATGGCACGCAACTTTAA
Source organism: Ceratothoa steindachneri (assembly GCA_963969495.1). Classification (NCBI taxonomy): domain Eukaryota; kingdom Metazoa; phylum Arthropoda; class Malacostraca; order Isopoda; family Cymothoidae; genus Ceratothoa; species Ceratothoa steindachneri. Next base: position 43,035,043 of record OZ018338.1, read on the forward strand.
GTTCCCTTCGACCGTCTCCCATCTTCTTTGCCAAGCAGTCCGAAGAGCTGCCCGTATTCCTGCCATGTAGTCGGTGTGAGGAAGAGCGAAACGCTGGTCCGGTCGCAGAGTCCTCGCGGACTCTTTGGCGCCCTCATTCCCCGCAATTCCTACATGTCCAGGAACCCAGCAGAAGATAATCTCGACATCTGCCCGGCTCGCCAAAACCGTGGCGTCACGGATATCGCGAACCAGGGGATGCGGAGATTCCAATGCCCCGAGAGCACTCAGGGCGCTTTGTGAGTCGCTATAGATCACAATCCGGTCTCCGAACCGGGCACGTCGCGTAATCTCCCGTACCGAGTGATGTATTGCCACCAGCTCGGCCGTGAAGACAGACGCAGCGCCTGGTAGAGCCCGCTGACTTCAAACAGAGGGGATACGGCGTGGAAGCCGACCCCCTCTTGGGACTTGGAGCCATCCGTATACACTGGCACGGTACCAGCGTGACACGATGTGTGCTCCAAAAAGGTCGAACGCAATACTCCCGGCGCAGTACAAGCTTTGGGAGCAGAGGCGTGGCGACAAATAGCCAAATGTGGTACCCTCCAGGGTGGCGTCCTGGGCAGAACCAGGGGCGCCACCGGCCCGAGAGCTATATCTACCTCTCGAAGGAGTTTCCTGGCCCTAAACCCAAAGGGCTTAGGGTATGACTGGCGTCTCTCGGCGGCATAGGCACCATCGAGATCAGCTGCGGATGCAGTGCGAGCTGTTGGCGACTGAGGGAGGCGCCGGGCTCGCGCGTACAGGCGAGTGATGCACTGCACGCGGCGCAGAGCGAGTGGCATCTCCCCAGCATCGACCAACAGGCTCTCAATGGGGGAAGTGCGGAAGGCACCGGTCGCAAGGCGAAGGCCGGTGTGGTGGATTAAATCCACCTTCCGCAATAAACGCTCGGCTGCGGATGCATAAAACTCGCATCCGTAGTCGAGCTTCGAGCGAACAAAGGATCGATAAAAAAGTAAGGCGGTAGCCCTATCAGCGCCCCAAGCGCTGAACGTCACGGAACGGAGAATGTCCATGGCGCGGGTACAAGAGACCCTAAGGCTGCGAATATGAGCCTCCCAGGTACGGCGTCGGTCGAATACAAGACCAAGGAAACGGAGCGACTCAACCACATCCAGGCGCACCCCATTAAGAAACAAATCTGGGTCGGGGTGAAGCCGTGGATGGCGGCAGAAGTGCACCACCTTAGTCTTTGCCAAAGAAAACCGAAACCTGTGCGCTTCGGCATAGCGAGAGACGCGGTTCAATGCCTGTTGGAGTCGACGCTCCAGAGTTGGCATCTGGGCCGCGCCAAAAGAGATCGAAAGGTCGTCCACGTAGAGCGTAGCGAGAACATCTTCTGGCAGAACCGAGGTGATGCCGTTGATGCTCAGGGCACAGAGTGTGACACTGAGGACACTTCCCTGCGGGACACCCTCTTCCTGCTCCTTTGGGGCAGAGAGGGCTCCCCCCACCCGTACGCGGAATCGACGATCTCGCAAAAATTCAGATATAAACATTGGGAGGCGTCCCCTCGCCCCCATCGTGTGGAGAGTCTCCATGATACCGTATCGCCATGCGGTATCATAGGCCTTCTCCAGATCAAAAAACACCGTGGCGTAGTGCTGTCTACGAAGGAAAGCCTCGCAGACGGCATTTTCCAGTCGGAGCAGAGCATCCGACGTGGAATGGAACTTACGGAAGCCGCACTGTGCAGAAGACAGATGGCCTCCGCTGTCCAGGAAATAGGCTAATCTAACATTTAACAATTTCTCCATCAACTTGCACACGCAAGAGGTTAGAGAGATTGGACGGAAACCGGTCGGAGTAGAGTGATCTCTCCCCGGCTTGCGAAAGGCGAGCACAGTAGCGATTCGCCAGGAGTCTGGGAGAAGACCCTCCACCCAGATCCTGTTGAACAAATCTAACAGAAAGGCCATGCCTCGCTCACCCAGGTGTCGAAGCATGGCGTACGGGACATCGTCCGGACCATGGGCGGTGTCCGCGCACGAAGCGAGAGCGGAACGCAACTCACTCACAGTAAACTTGTCGTTGAAGGGTTCTCCGCCTCTGGAGGTAAAGTCCAGCCGGTGGCCTTCCGCGACATCACGACGTGCATTGAATGCTGGCGGAGCAGCATCACGGCTAGAGAATGCGGAAAAAGCGGTCGCTAAGGATTCCGCCACGGACGCGGGGTCCGAGATTGCGGTCCCATTCTCCTGGAGAACAGGAGGGGGGTCCTGCGAGAACTTGCCCCGAATCCTTTTGACTCGCTTCCACACCTCAGCTAAAGGGGTCTTCCCGTTAAGTGAAGACACGTATGCCCGCCAAGAAGAGCGGCGGGCGTGCTTCGAAACATACCGGAACCTAGCCCTAGCCCGACGAAATTCAGCGACAGTGAAATCGTTCGGGCGGCGCTTATAGCGCATGTAGGCATAACGCTTCTGTTTGAGGGCCGTCTCACACTCGGCCGACCACCATGGGAGTGGTCGGTGTGCAAAACGGCCAGACGTCCTACGAATAGTAGTCAGGCCCACGGCGATGAGGTTGCCGGAGAAGAACTCAACTGCCTCATCTACCGACCTAAACTCCTCGACTGAGATAGAGAATTCAGTCATTTCCTGAAATGCAGGCCCCCGCGCCAAGCACCACCGAGGTGGTCTCTCAGGCGGCAGTTGCCCTGAAAAGGATATTTGAATGGGAAAGTGATCACTACCATGGAGGTCATCGACCACCCCCCCAATCAAAATCAGGCTGTGCATCCGAAGAGCACAAAGATAGGTCAAGGCAAGAAAATGAAGCGGTTCTCGGACAGTGATGCGTAAACTCATCCACGTTTAGGACACCCATCTCAAGCTCTTCGATCAGATCGGCAAGGACTTGTCCCCTGGGATTTATGGAGTAATCTCCCCAGAGAGGATGCCTGCCGTTCAGATCTCCAAGCAAGAGATAGGGCCTCGGCAACCGTGCCACGACGCGGCGGAAGTCCCCCGCGTCGAATTCAGCTGACGGTGGAATGTACGCAGAAATGATAGTATACCTCCTATCCAGGTGCAGCTGCACAGCCACTGCCTGAAAGGAGGTTTTTAAAGAGAAAGGAAGAACGGAGACATCATGCCGGGTGTAAACCGCGCATCCCCCAGCCCGGCCATCCCGCGGTGGTGGGGTCGCAAGACCCTTATACCCCGGGAGGGCAGGCAGCGGGCACGCGCCTAGCATGGTCTCCTGCAAAAAAATAGCTAACGGGGAACGGGACGAGACGAGCCTCCGCAGCTCCTCCCAGCTGGCCCGGAGTCCACGGCAATTCCATTGAAGGAATATGCCCTCCAGGCCTAGCTCGGAGGAGACGCGGGGGCCCTCCTCGAATTGAAGACCCTCACGGGAATGGCCGTACGCTTCCCGGGGGCAGAACCCCGGGCGCTGTTGGCCGGACAAAGCGCTGAAGGCGCTGTCGCCTTCGAGGACTTATTGGGGGAGGTTGGGCTCGCCATGCGAGTCTTTTCCTCCCTCCGCCTCGAAACCTTAGGCGGGCGTTGCGGCTTGGGAGGCGGGGGGCCCTCTTTTCGAGGAACCACCATCTCCGAGCCACTCGCTCCACCTCGGGGCGTGGGCGAAGGGGCCGAAGCTCCTTTGTTGCTGTCCTCCTTTCGGGGAACAGCTTTAGGAACGCCGGAAGATGGCCTAGCGACCATCTTCAGGGGTGTTGCCTCCTGTGAGTCTAACGACTCTGTGGAGGCGCGTGGCCGTTTCGCCTTACGGGAAACGGTCACGCTGGGGGAAGAGGGGGGAGCCCTGGTTTTAGCCGGGGCTGGCTGAGTATGAATCTTTTTGCCGCCAGCTTAACCAGGGGAGCGGCCGGGTGTAGTAGAGCCCGCAGAAGGGCTCCGAATGGGCGCGGAAACAACCGTGCTCGTTGGCCTGGATGGGCCAGGAGCAGAGGGTGCTTTTCTAACTATTGAGGCATATGACGTCCCAGGCAGAGCCGGGCGCGCCAGGACCAAGTCCTTAGCCTCGCGGAATGAGAGTCGATCCTGGGCCTGAACGGCCAGGATTTCTTTCTCAAGGAGATATGCACCACATTGCTTCGAAGAAGCAGGGTGCGGCTCTCCGCAATTGACACACTTGGCCACACACGATTTGGACTTATCGTGTGCAACCTTGGAGCAATTTACACAGACTTCGGGTGACCCCGATTTTGCACGTCTACATGATCGATTCGTGTGGCCGAAGCGGTGACAGTAATAGCACCGCCGCGGCAGTGGCACGAATGCCTTCACGCGGTAGCGGTACCAACCGGCACGCACCGACTCAGGGAGCTTGTCACAGTCGAACGTGACGAAGAGTGTAGGGGTGGGTCTCGAGGCCCCTCCCTGTTTTCTCATCACACGTTCGACCTTGACCGCCCCATGGTCGGCCAGCTCTAGGGTGATGTCTTCTATGGAGTAGTCAACGAGTTCCCTCGCATAAACTACTCCTTTTACAAAGTTCATGGTAGAGTGCGGCGTCACACTCACCGGGGTGCCATGAAGTGTCCGAAGAGCACTTATCTTGGCCGCCTCGGCGGGATTCGCCGCATTCGCCAGAAGGCTCCCGTCCGAGAAACGGGTTACCTTCGGCTCTCTACCAATTGCACTAGCTAATCCTCTCCTCTGATGGATCATGTTGCCCTTGGACAACATGCTGCCATCAGTGGAGCGAATAACGAGGAAGCGTTTGAAGCCAGTCGGCTCGAAAACGCCAGGTAACCTCTGAATCAGGGGCCCCGATGTCATCGAGGCTCCGCCCTGTGCACTTTTGGTCTTTGTCATCGTCAGGAGCTCCGTAACCGGGGAAGCAGAGGGCCCGGATGTGCCGATCTTGGCTTGGTCGCTTGCCAAAGTGGCAGCAGACCCATCCGTCCCCGTAGCCCCCGCGGATTGAGAGGAGCCCCGAGTCTTCTTCGTCTTTTTGGTCCTTTTCTTTTTTGGAGAGGAGGGCGGGGAATGAACCCGCTTCTCACCCCCGCCGGTAGAAGCCCCCAGGCCAGATGGACCGGCCTCAGCCAGGTCCTTCTCCGAAATGGAGAAGGTCCTGGTGGTCGCAGGGGCATCATCCGGAGGAGATCCCTCCCCTCCTTGTACTGCCTGAGAATCTACAGCCGTTTGATGAGGACCTTGCATAGGGGCGGATTCGGGTTCGGTGCTTGGCGCCGAGCCCGGATTCCCCCCCATGGAAGGCCCTACCTTCTGAGGCTGGTTTTCCTCAAGGACCATGTCTATCACGGGAGGGGCCTCCAGTTGGCCATCCCCTGCCAGGACATCGCAGGTCCCCTTGGCAGCGTCATAAGTCTTTAGTGGGGAGGCACAGGCCTTGACCCCGGCAAGGTTTAATATTTTTGCCAGCAGGTCTTTTGAGGGAAGCGACCGAAGGGGCCTGGCTTCCCTCTCCCCCCTAAGGGGGTTTGCCCTACCGAGCCGCTTGTACGAGGGGCGGTCGGCAATGGGCTGCCTGCTGGCTTTGTTGGCAGTCCCCTTAGAAAGCAAAGGAGGGACTGCCGCTGGAGATAGGGAGGTGCCCGAAAGCACCTCCAGAGAAGGGGGTGAGGGGGAGTCCCCTACACCCGTAGGCGTAGGAGAGGAGTAAGCCTCCTCTCCGGTTAAAGAGGTATGGAGGGTCCCCTGCGCAAGCACAGGAGGGGGGACCTCCATCTTTTCTGTGGAGCTGCACGAGGGCGGCTCCGTTGTTTTAGGGGGAATTAAGGGGAGATGGTTTTTTTTTTCATCATTGGGCATGGTGACCCTCTTTGTTTTACGGGACGCAATCGCTCACCACCTCTTGCAGTAGCCCGCACTGCAAGAGGTGCTTACAGGCCCGGCAGAGCCAGGCGCCGCCATTTGGGACCACCCCTCCCGCCTGGTGGCCTGGCAGTCCTTCGGCATGGCGGCTCCACCTTAGACACGGCGTAAAACAGATAGAATGTGAAGAGGAGAGGAAAAGGGATGTGAGGAAGGTATGGGTGGGGATGAAGCAGGTTGTTAAAAAAACCCCATCCCGAACCGGAGCTCAGGGGTTAGGGAACAATGTCCCCTCCCCCCTCAGCCCCCATCCGGGGTGGTTGGCTTGAGAAGAAGGTCAGCATTCTACCCTGTGAAATTAGAGGCTGACCAGAGAAAGTTGTGGGAGAGGTTGTATGAAAAGCGACGAGGTAGGGGAGAAATCGGGCTATCTGAAGGAAGGAAGAGAGGCTAAGCTGGGGCCGGACGGAGCGCTGGATCCCGTCAGCACGGCGGCCAGGATGGCAAATCGCCGCGCCCCTTACGGGGTCTATCCGACATAAAAGTTATGAGGATAGACTAGGGGAATTAGATCTGTTCTCGCTGGAAACCCGTAGACTGCGTGGTCAGCTCTTCGAAGTTTTCAAAATGCTTCGAGGGTTCGACAATGTTGACTACCAGGATATTTTCACCCTGAGTGAGAACAGAACGCGCAATCACGGCTTCAAACTTGAACTGAAGCGTTACAACCGCAATATGTGTGGAAATTTTTTCACTTACAGTATCTGCGGTAAGTGGAACGCACTTCCAGTGGAAGTTGTCAACAGTGAATCTGTTGACCAGTTCAAGTCAAGACTAGACAAAGTCTTGAAAAGTGGCCGTTTAGGGACGCAAAACAACTGAGCAGTCATGTGCCTGCTCGATTGATAGTCCAAAGGTACCCTCTTTGAATGGACCGTAAGGTCTCCTAGGGTACTTACTTTCCTTGTTACTCCTTGTTAGTGTTTTCTTACACACATTCTTTCACGTGAGTAGACAATCGAGCACACGATAATTGGGCTCTAAGGTAAAATGATGCTTACATAAAGGACCTCTAATTAATTCTAAACAAATAATTTTAAATATCTCGTTTACATTAATATTTCATCAACCTTCCGATAAATATTTTTTAAGGTTAGGTCAGGTTAATCATCATTGGGGCTCAATAGATGGGCGGTGTTCTTTCACAATGACACGCACATTATTCGGCAGACCCACCCTTCATCCATTACACAAAATACCATACCATTTCCACGAACTCAGCGGAAGATAATCTCGACATCATCCCGAAATGCAGTAGCCGTGACGTCACGGATACTGTGAACGAAATGGTGCGGAGATTTCAATGGCCCAAGAGCACCTTGCGCGCTCTGTGAGTCGGGCGGTATTTTGTAATCAGCTGGACTGTGAAGAGGGGGCAACGGTTGAAGAGTCCTGCCGGCTTCAAACGAAAGGGGGAGGGGGGCGATAGGGCGTAGACATTCTAAGAACCTAGCATAGCGTTTCCATATAGACGTAATCATACGCTTTCTCCGCATCTACAAATCGAGTATACAGTTTACACCTCTTATCGTCGTTTTCTCAACACAAACACGATCGGTACAAACCTCACATCTACTATAATTTCTCGCTATCCTTTAAACATGAATAATCAGATGGCGAAAAGTGTAACAGCAATTACTTCAACCTGAACACGGCAACCATTTCCGAGCCCGGGGAAACAAGGACGTTAAATAAGAGTACATATGTACGAACGGGCCCCTAAAGGTGAAAACATATTCGCACCACAGGGTGGTTTTAGTGTTAGTGAGATTGAATTAAAGGTTGAAGCTTACTTCTGCCTCGCTGTCTATACTGTCCTCATCCGAGCCATGTTCGGAGGGGGCCGGAGTCGTGGCTCGAGAAGATGAGGGTGATGGGGGCTCCGAAATGGGGCGGGGATACCGGAACCGGCCGGGAGCGCCGCCACTCTCTTCCTCTTCCATTTCTGGGTAAACGATGTGGAGGGCGTGCTGCCGTGCTTGCCGGTAGTACTGCCAAAGAAAAGGGAGTCAAACAATCCACAACAGAATCACAAAGACGATTGATGGCCTCGTCACCGACATCCAGGCGAGGTCTCGTAGGGTCAGAGGGGACTGCTTACCACGGCAAGCATTCTCCAATCCAGGAGGTCCGAAAGGCGCTCGGTTCGGTTCCTTAAGATGATCCTTTGGCGACGAGTGAGAGTGGTGAACTCGTAGAGGTACTGCGCCAGCTGCCGCACCGACTCCTCGAGACTGATGGTTCGCCTGTCCACGATGTAGATGCCGTAGCTCATAGGGTCAGCAATATGCTCCGCCATAAAACAGCCGAATCCTGCGTTGAAGGAGTCAGTGCAATTTAAGAACAACAAATCACGTGATATCTAAATTGGGTGACGGGTTGAGCACATACCTGACAAATTCGTAGTGATCGACGGAATGCCCATCACAGTACATTCTGCTGGGGTGTAACCCCACGGCTCGTAATAGGAAGGGAACACTCCTAAATGGCAACCTCTCACGAACTCCTCGTAGTCCATGCCAAACAGGGGGTTGGTGGCAGAGAGGAATTCGGGGTGGAAAATTACCTGCAGAGAAGGATGGAAAGCTACATGAAGTGGCATCTAGATTTTAACAAGTATACTGGTGTCACACTTAGATTGAAGTTATATCAATCGAAAGAGAATGTAAAACAACATAAGTGTTTCAAATTTCGTTAGAATCGGCCGAATAGTTATGATGTTATTACCAAAACAAAATAATTCATGAGTTAACCTTAGGAGGACCATGGAAGTTATACCATTCGAAAGAGAATGTAAAACAACACAATGGTTTCTTATTTTGTTAGAGTCGGCCGATTAGTTACAATGTTATTAAAAAAACAAAAACAAAGCAAAACCGGAACCAACCGACATTGTGAGATGTAGAGTGGCCCGCGACGAAAAATAAGCACTAATGCTTATGAGAGTGGGGAAAAATGTAACAAAAATAAAAGAGGCCATGTTTGGACGGGCAGTTAGGAGGTTGCAGCAACAGGAGACCACGGGTATCCTTTGTTGTTAGGGGCAAACGGGAACCCCTTGAAAACCTCACAGTGAAATTGGAAACACCGTCAATAACCTTATCAAATAGACTACATCCAACATCACAACCAAAAAAGATATCCTCTAGCAAAATAGCCCAGAACGTTCAGATCTTGGCCCACCGGTCACGAGCATCGCTCAAATATGTACCTTGACTCGATCGTTGATCTCATTGAAAAGGTGACATCGACGGAGTGCGTTTAGAACGGGGTCTTTGTCATCATCAATGACATTGTGCGTAGTGATGGGTGGGAGAGAGTTTCTTTGCGTGGCGTAAATACACCGTTTCAACCTCACCATTTCTTCCTTTTGCAAAAGTTCACTTGCTTCGGGTAGTCGCCCCCTGTGAAGTACATCAGATATGTTTATGTTGCGAAAGGGTGTTGGGTTTATTGGAAATATGGAAGGCGGGGATACAAATAACCACCTTTGCAGACTAGAATACTGTAGAAGAGCAGCTTCTTGAAACCCAAACCTAGACGATTTTGACTAAGTCAACAGAAGAAATTACAGTATCCTTGGAATTTTTTATTCGAGACTAGTTTCATAAATGAGTGTCTTCTATTACGTCACAACAGAAACTATTCTCCGAAATAAATATATTCAAAGAAAGTCTCATTCACTCAACAAAAACCTCGATCACAGGACCTTTGGCTCGAAATAAGCCAGACTGCTAGGGATCGTGGTTAGGTAGGACACCCCACGATCCTGACGCAAGATGTTCACTACGACCTCCAGATGCTCACCACGATCTCCACAAACAAACAAAAAATAAATTATTCAAGTGGTGAATACAAATGAAAGTGCCACACACCCAGCGAGAAAGTAAACACAAACAATGGCAACGAAACGCGACTTATCCCAGGCACCAAGTGACATCGGCGGAGTGCATTTATTGTCAAGGGAAGGGGTTTTCCCTCGGGTCGCTCTTAGAGGATTCTAATGAAATCCAGCTCACCCACTAAGAGAACTCTTCTTTTTTTTTTACCACCAGGAGAAAATAGGTTAATTTAACAAACTATAATAACGTCTCATGTTCATTCCTTTTCGTTTATCTCCGTTCTTTCCATTGATTTATCAACCGATTTCATCCCATATTTCAGACTATTTCACTTTTTACCTATTATTTGCAACGATTTATTGAATACATAAACCTCGATTTAAGAAGCCATTAAATAGTCGATAATGAAACATTACGTTAATGTACAAATCAACTTTCAAACACAAAAGGAGAGCAAACTTACGATAAGCAAATTTCATACATCCTTTTCCCTATTTTATCTTGAATGTCATGAATGGTATCCCTCAAGGACTTGGTCACCGCTTGTCCCTTCAGAGATTCAATATTGTAGTTGTTTGTTTTGGCCGGGAAAATAAGGAATGCGATCACTGTTGTCTCGGAGTTGGCGGCCTGGTTCGAAATGGAATTTAGAAATGAAACTTGAACATCTACCAGTTCCCCACTAAAACCACCTGCCCCTCCAACACTCTATGACCACTTAAGTACAAGGGCCATGTACGGTAGCATCTCGCAAGTCAGGATAGACCTAAGGACAGAAAGTCACTACCAAGCCCCCTCACAAACCCCCGTGCAAATAAACCTATCATACATAATATTCACTTTCTCATCAGCATTCCCCTTTCGCCACTTTACCCTTATTATTTCACTTTCATTTTCAGATGCCTTAAAACATAGCCTCCAGACCAATCCCATTACTTAATCACCATCACCTTTGGGCATCTCAGCAACTATATCATCTACTTTAGCTGCCTTCGCATTTTTCTGACCCCTCTCAGCACTTACAACCTCCTGCATGCTTATCTTTTCCATACCCCAATACAGCAACCTATTTACACCCAGAAGCCAATCATATTTACATTTCCATCATCTTCCATAGCCACTTTAGACATCAGAGTATTCTCTCCAACTAGTTTTGACTTCATTCCAGACAAATACTCAAGTCATTCTTGTCCTTGATGTTCACACAGCTGGACCGAGGATCCATGTAAACAAATTCACTCAAAGTAAATAAACATTGGTTATTTCAAATAAAAGAAACAGATTACAATAGTAAACCCCATCAATTAATTAAACAGGAGCTTTACCTGCATATAGTGATTGAGTCTGGCGAGCGCTTCAATGTAAACATCCGCACCTTTGTTGCCGAACTCATAGCGGCCGGCAATGAAAAGGAAAAGCGTCTTGTCTAAGTTGAAATTCATGTGCCTGAAACAAGTGTTAAAATATAAAATAAAGTCCCTTAGAACAATAGATATAAAAGCAACATAAAGGAATATGAAGGGGGAAAAGAGGAAATCGAATAAGCCACGTTAGAGGCAGAAAAGGTTTGATGAGTCAGCTGACCCAATTAAAGTTTAACAAATTCATAGAGCGAGGTGAGGCAAGAAAGTAAGCTCTCAAACCAGTCTCTACCCATTTCAGGTAAAGCTACAACGGCATTTAGTTGCCTTGGTACAACAAATACCCTAAAAAACACAGATTAACAAAAAAAACTTTAAAAAAATGCACACACGCCAAGCACTCAACGGGACCAAAATCAGGCAATCCAAGGAATACATTTTCCATACATACTTTATTTAGATAGCAAATGATAAATTAATTTCATTCAAAATAATAAATTAATAACACTAAATACATAATGTGCTAAGTTCAAAGTTATGGTTTTCCAATTTCCCTGGTAACATAATTTTGAACTTAGCACAAACACTATCATAGATTTAAATTATAAATCCTAAATTTCAAGTTCATTTTTCTAAGAATATTTTGGAGGAGGAGGAGGAAGAGGAAAGAAGAAGAACCCCCCTAATCCCCTCCAAAAACACATGGCTATGGGAAATCCTCTCTCTGTTTTACTTTCAAATGTATACATTAAATTTTTAGAGACACACCTTCCTTCACTTCTACCACACGGCTCGCACTCCAGGACACAAAGACTCCACAACGTGGTTCCCCAGGGAATCATCATCTCCCCTTCCCTCTTCAGCCCACATCATGCACGATGCCCCTATCCCCATAACCCAAACAGTCTGCCTGAACATATACTCTGACAGCCTAACCATCACATCACAAGCCACTACCACACACACAGGCTCCAGACAACTAAACATATACCTCCAAAACTGGCTAACACTAAATAGACTTGCCACCTCCACAAAAATCAAGTCACCTTGTTCACCCCCCCAACACGCACAAATACATCAAACACCCACATATCATGCCCCAAGGACAACTCCACCCTGGATCCAGGCATGACGCCTTCAGGACACTCACAAACACCAACTAGGGGCAACAATAACATTTAAGTTACTATACAACCAATTCATCCGCACCAAGGTGATCAAACAACTTGGAGAAAATAGAAAAAACACAAAACACATCTCTCTGCATCGCAACCGGCTGCACAAAAACACCTCACCTACACACACAAATCAAAATACTACCCATCAGTGACCAGACGGACAAAAATGCAATCTCTCGGTCTAAACCACCTCCTCAATGCCATTCCACCAGATATAGAGGAAAAAAACATCCTTGCACCTCACACGAAAGTCGCCCTAGCAAGGCTCCGAACCGGTCACCAACCAAAATTAAAGACATAAAATACTGCTCTCGCAGTAACATAACTGATACAAACATCTGTTCCCATTGCACATAAACAAAATCTGCAAATACACAGAGTACTTGATCTCTGCCGGGGAGAAGCCCACCTGGGCGACGGGGTTAGTCAAGGTTGCCGACCTAAGGAATAGACCTTAGCTGACATCAACATAAACCCAGTAAGTCGCCCTATACAACATGCAGATAAACCAGGGTGGCAGTATCCTTACTCCCCCACCAAAAGAGAACCCCAATTGAGGAACATTCACAAAAAAATGGCCATTATCAAAGAATCAAGACCTAAGGATGAAAATATATATAAAAATCTGAGATAAGTGGTTTTTGACCTTTGTTCCAAGCATATGGGGAACTTACCCATAGAAATGTCCACGAACAAAGTTGTTGATTTTCTCTTTATCGATCGCATGGAGATTTTGGAGTTCGTGGACGGCAGCAAACTTCTTTACGTTGAGACCATTTGGAGTGATGACATCTGGTTTCCTCTTCAAGAGATGCTCAGCTTCCACACCCGTGATTTCAGACACGGTGGTGAATGTGTGAGCAAGGTGGACAGAAGCACGCTCCATGCAATATCGGTGGTAAATCCCACGGTGACCAGCTTCTTCATCAATATTAAACTGAAAGAAAAAGGGGCCTGGAAGGAGTATAAGGCCTTCAAACAAATTATGATACTTTTGGTTTGTGATATTTAGAAACTTGCCAATGTGAAAAATGAAGTTTTCTTGAATACTGAGTTAACGGTTTGAGTATAAAAGATACGAAGCAATAAGTTTGTTATAAAAGATCACAAGTTCAACCTTAATTGGTTCCTGATCAACCAGCTCCTTTCACGAAGTTCATAGAAGAGTGCAGTGTTAGCTGGACAGGCGAACCATCGAATGTCCAAAGAACACTCATTATGGTTGTCTGGTCAGTCAACCATATTCACCAGGAGGGTCACTGAGAGGCGACTCTGAGGAAGGGGGGGTAAGGGGAGAGTTCCCCTACCCAGATACATAAGACAGGAAAACCATCTCTGCATTAGAAGAGATTTGGAGGTACTCCTGAGAAAGCATAAGGAGGGTCACCTCCGTATCTGAGGAGCTCCTTACCAATTCTGGCTAGTGAGAGGGGAGCCCCTCCACCAGTTTGGGGCATATTGTAATCCTTACCCGTCCCAACACAAAGGTAGGAAGAGGTTTGGATAATTTGGATAGTCAGAAATCTTGCACATGAATTAACACAATTCTTGATGCTTGAGACCATGAATAAAGGAGTCGTCTATTTCCCGTATCCAGCCACTCTCAAGTAGGAGTTTCAAACCTTTCAGGGGCTCTAACTCTGGGCATGTTAAAGGGTGATGGCTGCGTCTGTATGTCATTGCCCAGCGAGTGGTTGATCCCTAAGGACTGCAGCACCCAAATGAGCAGCCAGAGAGGCAGGCGAGACAAAGTAGATACCTTACCTGTGTCCTAGACAAGACGGCCAAGATATCATGTGACAGAGCCAGAGATGGGATTCAAGACTTTCAGTTGGCCTGGCAACGGACAAAGCAGTACAGCCGCAGGGAGGTAGTCAGTCCATCGGGTGTAGGGAGGGGATTATTGTGGCAAAACCAATGTTCTCATATTTGTGGCTCAATGGCCAATATCCCTTAAACTTCGTCTCTTGCATTAGGTAGTTGGTCAGATCTTTAAACCTAGATAAGAAAAGTTGTTAATATAGACAAGCTTGGAAAGAGTGTAAGATATGAAGCTATACAGGTCCGGGAAACAGTGAGATGCAGAGCTGTGACCACTGTGCCAAGAGGCATAGGCAGAGGGTGCTTAACTGCGAGCAATCAGGGCAGGAGGCTGTACCACTCCTTCAAGTACCATGTTTAGCAATCAACACAGGGTGCAATTTGCGAGACAAGGTCGGATGAGCCATCCATGGCATGTTTACCTGCAGAATCAAGAGGGGACCCATCCATCCCAGGAATTCCCCGGCAGGGACAAGAGCCCAGTCTTATTTTTTTCTTTGGTGAGGGCAGGTGCGCACCCGCTTCACTCCTCCCGAGGGAGCCCCGGAACGAGACAGACCACCCGTCGGCAGAGCTCCACGGGAAGGAGAGTCTTCTACCTTCGATTCCACGGACCTGTGTCCCGTTGTGAGGACCTTGCAAAGAGGCAAATTTGGTTCAGAGTGGTACCCACCGAGCCATTGTTTACACTTCCATCCCCAAGAGAGGAACACCCTAGTCTTTTTGTTCTTTTTTGGAGTGCATTGAGTAAACCCTTTACACTCTCCCCTCGTGAGGGGACCCAAGGCCCTAGGAGCCAGACTGTCTTATCTTTCTCTGAAATCGGGAAGGATTTAGTTATCCTGGGGGTTACCACCATTGGGAGATCGCAGCTCTCCTCTTGAGTTCTCAGGTGGCCTTGCTGCCCCGGGAGTATCTTGAACAGGGGAGGAGTTAGGCTTAGGGATATCTCCAATGAGTCAATATTCACCTCTAGGGAAGACTATGCCACCTGAGACTGGAGCACCTCTGGGTTAATTTTCAACTGTGGGAGGGCATCTCAATGGCCAACGCCTGCCAAGGGGTCGGGGACCCCGACTGGGTACTCAATTGGATTGTGACCAACAGGGAGCGTCTTTGGGACTGACATGCCCACCGGGAGATTGCTTGGTACTGCTACTCCCCTCAAGGGTGGAAGCCTAGGCAGCGGTGTCTTTGCCACACCCCTGAAAGAAAGGAAGGGGGGAGTCTGCCACTTGCAGAAAAAGGAGTCATCCGGAGTTAAGGGGAAACGTCTAAACCTGTAGTCATGGGAGATGAGAGGGAGGGGGGGGGGTCCCGCTACAAGACTGGAGGAGAAGGAGGGGGGAGGTTACATTTCAGAGGTGAGCTGCCCTTGGGTAGCTCCCAAAATGGTAAAGAGAAAACCCTTCTGAGGCATGGAGATGGTGGTAGGCGAATCGCTCTACCAGTAGGACTGGTGCCTCACGTCACGTCACCCTTCCCAGAACCTAGTGGGGGCAAGGCTGCACATGGAGGAGGCAGGCACTCCTTTTGCCTGACAGTACCCACTATTCACACCTTGTCCCAGATCAGAAAATAAAATAGCATGAAAAGTCCACACTATGACGACCCAATGCATTCGGAGGTTAATGGAAAAGTGCCCTTAGGATCAGAGACACCCAACAGTGTGATCATTTACACATACTCGGCCTGCAGATGAGATCTATGATGGACCTTGACAACCTGACCTGCAATAATGACAACTTTGTCATGATGCTTTAAACCAGAAAGGATGGTGACCACGTAGCCACCTATGAGCACTGACAGCAGAAAAGAATCTGCAACCTAGCGAACCCAGTACCTAAAACCTCCGCTAGACCGCGAGCTTTCGCCCCTCGCAATATAACCTACCACTCGCTAGGTTATGGTAAGAGGACATAAGTGCGCTAAGCCACCAGGTAGTAAGATAACAAGATAGAATGGGGTAAACAAGGGTATGTGATAAAGAAGAATAGAGATAGGAGAGTCCACTGAGTCAGGTGGGTATTCACCAATTATCATCATCCCTGGCACTGAGAGCCCACTGGACATCTACCTGGATGAAAGATCCTTCCCAGCCACAAATTGGTCGCTTTCCAAAACTAAACACACAAATAGTGCAGCGACCTGCCCAACACATAGATATGTTGTAGTAGTTGCCGACAATCCTTCTTTGATCCAGGAGGATCACATACATCTGTTTTCGCTGCCACCGGGAAGCACACACAGTTCATTCAACAACAATTTACAACATGCCCAACACAAACAGCTAAAAACAATCAGATACACAGGTATCTTTGCAAGAACCCTGCCGGGTCAGTAAAATTCACATGGTGCCGGCTTAGGTGAAGGTCCCAAGCTAGAAGCAACATAAGTAACACAAAATTATTGGAATCCATCATCATAATAAGCATAATCTCATTATTTCACCACAAATAGGAACTTAGTCATGCATTTTTTTTAGTTACTTACCTTATCCAAATTATTGTAGAAATCTACTGCGCCTGCGCAGAGAAACCTTCCAAGTAAAGTGGCATGTGTTGTGAACACAGTTGCAACATCCACCTTGTGTAATCGGAGCATTATGAGTCCAATTCCTGATAACCATTCGTGGAAGTGGGCAACCACACGTGGCGGGGAGTCGACGTAATTATTCATCTCAAGACGAAACTGAAAATCATAAAGTTGAAGAGAGGAAAACTTGTAGAAACAACAGTGCTATCGTAAATGTTGTGGTTGAAAACTAGATATAAACATGGATTGATGGCATAAAATAAGGCGTGTGTGTGGGGAGGGGGAGGTACTAAAACTACATACTGGCATGAGGTAGTAAGAATACCACGGGTTGTGTTTGGGGGTTGCTCGAGGCTGCATAGGGAGGGGGTGTCAGGAAAGGTTATTGTGTGTGTGTCTTCGATTGCTCCAACGATTCAATTCCATCCCCAAAGCTCTTGATCGGCATTTTTATTGTAGAAGAATCGTCACTTCCCCGTTCTCTCGCGGTGGAGTCACGAGGCGATTACCGCAAAGACATCCGGCCCCAGGCACCGTCGGGTCAAGCGTGTAACCGCAGCGCCGCACCACTCGTCGCTATGAAAGACCTAAAGGTTAAAATGCAAGATCTTCCCCAGGAGAGTGAGATTCAATTTCACGTCAAGTAAGAAATTGGAGACGTGTTTCTCCCAAGCTCAAAGGATAACGAGGAGCCGATGTAAGACTTGGTGAGAAAAACCGTTTGGCATAAGAACCCTCCTGGGCCCATCTTCAAGCCCCCCCCCCTCTTACCATTCCCCCAGTGGGGTGACGATGTATAAATAAGAAACACTGAGGAAAATCATGGTAGTATACGTCAGTCTCCAGGTGACGAAGTCCTCGGATTAAGACCCCGGGCTACCTAGACTGGATTGGTAGATTACTTTGCTCACCAGACCAAGAAGTACCCTGCAAGAGAGGCAGGGCTACCTACCTTAAGGGGCTAAGAAGCAGCTCATCCTCGAGCTAGTCCCTGGTTATCAAACCAAACGTTAAGTTAACTTTGTTAAGTTCAACTTACTCTCATCAGAGACTCCTCATATCCTGGTGTATCTTAAACAGCAGGGGTATTCCTCATCCTTGATGAATTAAGAAAAGAAAGAAAAGGCTTCCCCTCGAGCCCGTTACTCGGTGGCCACCCCAAACTCATGTTAACTTGGTTGAGGAACCAAGTTCAACTAATTCTCGTCAGAGAAATTCCCCTCCGTTATACTCGACCTTGAGGAAGACTGGAACTAAGAAGAAGCTCATCCTCGAGCTAGTTCCCGGTTATCAAACCGACCTTTAAGTTAACTTATTCAAGTTTAACTTATTCTCGTCAGAGAAACCCTCCCTCCTCGATCCTCGCCCTTGAAGAAGACCCTCCCCGAGTTCAGTCCTCGCCTATGAGGAATTAAGTAACGAAGGAGAAAAGCTTCCCCTCGAGCTGGTTACTCGGTGGTCACACTGAACTCCAAGTTAACTTGGTTTAAGAACCAAGTTCGACTCACTCTCACCAGAGAGACCACGCCTACCTTGGAGGTGCATAAAGCACCCTAATTGTTCTCGTCCTTGAAGAACCACCCCCTGAATACCATGTGGACCCCTCAGCTGCTACCCTCGCCAAAAGGACCTCGTGATCCCGCCCACCTACATCTGGCAATAACATTCCTGAGGTATTTAAACTCCAGTAGAGTCCGTAAGCCTAAATCTTATATATTGAAGTGTGTAGTGAAATTAACCAATTTTAGAGGGTCAAACTAATTGCATTAATTATTGTGTATTATAATATTCAGAGTATTGCTGTGGTTAATGGTTAAATTTTGTGTATTAAATTGTTAAAGTTAAAATATAAGTTTATTTTGGGAATAATTGTGCGTTTCCTACGGCTCTCTTCTTTAAAATAACAATATCAGCACTTTTAGCACAAAAAGGGGGGCATTCTACAACACTTATCATCCGTCTCCTGATTATTGATACTACTGCTTCCCTTGACCAAACCTTAAACTCACTGCACCAATCATTACTCGCCTGCCTTGACGTGCACGCCCCACTTATCACTCCACCAAACTGCCACACCGCGCCCCTTGGTTCAACATGGAACTCCTTCGTTGAAGGAGGTCCTTACGTGCCCTTCGTAAAGCACGCTCCCGTAGGCAGGACACAACCTCCCTCTCACTTGCCTATCGCTTTGCTACTTCGACATATTCTTCCAAATTAAAATCAGCATGCGAGGCTAATTCATGCAAACTTTTGTCTGAGAGCAAGAATGACCCTCGACTATCTTTCGTCTGCTCTCTCGTCTTTCCTCGCCTAGCCCCATTTGCCCCATCAACCCTTCTACTGTTTCTAAATTTTTTTCTGATAAATTTATTAACCTTCGCGCCGTACTACCCCAGTGGTCGGAACAAGCCCATGCTGTCCTCCCTGACCATACTCTATTGCCGCTTAACGTTCTTGCTTGGGCGTCCTCTGAGGAAGTAACAACCCTGATCTCACGCTCTAACAAATCTGGATCCCCTAATGACATCTTTCCACCCAAACTCATCCACCAAATTTTCCCTGCTGTCCTCCCACTGATTCTTCATCTCCTTAACATTTCACTTGCCATGGGGGTGTTTCCCTCTTCCTTCAAACATGCCTCAATTCGTCCTATCCATAAGAAAAACACACCTTAACCACTCTGAACCATCTAGCTATCACCCTATCAGACAGCTTCCATTCCTCTCTAAGATCTTCGAGAGAGTGGTTTTCTCTCGCCCTAATGACCATATTTTTAACTGCCCATTTTTAGAGCCCATCTGGCAACTGCCCACTTGGGCATCAGTCGCCGGAAACACGACAGCCTAGAACCAGGCTACTTTAAAATAAAAATGAAAACATAACAATGATAAAAATGTGAAAAACTTAACAATTAGGAAGCAATCTCCGGCAGCGGAGGGGGGGGGGGTCTCCCTCACCCCAGTGCAGGAGCGTGCAACCTACAAAGAAAACAATAACAAACAAAGAAAAAAAATAGAACCTTATTAAATAAAGGGGAGAAGCCTGGCCTCCCCCCAAAAGTCAACAAGTCCACCAGTCAATGTGCACGCACTCGTCCCGAGTACAAAGGACAGGCGGTAGCGACCCCACCCATCCCGGTACCGGAACAGGTAACGTGCGCGAAGATCACCCAGACTGGGACATTCAACAAGAATGTGCCGAACAGTCTGGGGAACGACGCAGTCGTCGTAATAGGGCGCAGGTGAGCGCTCCATCAAATAGCGATGCGTCACACGAGTGTGTCCGATTCGGAGATGACAGAAAGCGACCTGAAGCCGTCGCGGCATTAGGGGATAGGTCCATGGGAACAGTCGTGGCGCAATGGCACGCAACTTTAAGTTCCCTTCGACCGTCTCCCATCTTCTTTGCCAAGCAGTCTGAAGAGCTGCCTGTATTCCTGCCATGTAGTCGGTGTGGGGAAGAGCGAAACGCTGGTCCGGTTGCAGAGTCCTCACAGACTCTTTGGCGCGCTCATTCCCCGTAATTCCTACATGTCCAGGAACCCAGCAGAAGATAATCTCGACATCTGCCTCCAGTTGGCCATCCCCTCCCAGGATATCGCAGGTCCCCTTGGCACCGTCACCAGTCTTGTGTGGGGAGGCCCACGCCTTAACCCCGGCAAGGTTTAATATTCTTGCCAGCAGGTCTTTTGAGGGAAGCGACCGAAGGGGCCTGGCTTCCCTCTCCCCCCTAAGGGGGTTTGCCCTACTGAGCCGCTTACACGAAGGGCGGTCGGCAATGGGCTGCCTGCTGGCTTTGTTGGCAGTCCCCTTAGAAAGAAAAGGAGGGACTGCCGCTGGAAATAGGGAGGTGCCCGAAAGCACCTCCAGAGAAGGGGGTGAGGGGGAGTCCCCTTCATTCACCCGTAGGCGTAGGAGAGGAGTAAGCCTCCTCTCCGGTTAAAGAAGTATGGAGGGTCCCCTGCGCAAGCACAGGGGGGAGGGACCTCCATTTTTTCGGTGGAGCTGCCCGAGGGCGGCTCCGTTGATGAACAAGGGGAAGTTGAGGGTTGCGGGGTTTTTTTTTAGGTTGTGCATCATTGGGCATAGTGACCCTAAATTTTCTGCGGGACGCAATAGCTCATCACCTCTCACAGTTGCCTGCACTGCAAGAAGTGCTTACAGGCCTGGCAGAGCCCGGCGCCACCATTTGGGACCACCCCTCCCGCCTAGTGGCCTGGCAGTCCATCGGCATGGCGGCTCCACCTTGAACATGGCATAAAAAGATAGATTGTGAAGAGGAGAGGAAAAGGGGATGTGAGGAAGGTATGGGTGTGGATGAAGCAGGTTGTTAAAAAAAATCCATCCCGAACCGGAGCTCAGGGGTTAGAGAATGTTGTCCCCTTCCCCCTCAGCCCCGATCCGGGACGGTTGGTTTGAGAAGGTCAGCATCTACCCTGTGAAATTAGAGGCTGACCAGAGAAAGTTGTAGGAGGGGTTTGTATGAAAAGCGACGAGGTAGGGGAGAAATACAGGCTATCTGAAGGAAGGAAGAGAGGCTAAGATGGGGCCGGACGGAGCACTGGATCCCGTCAGAAGCGTGAGCAGAACACAACTCCCTCAATGTAAACCTGTCTTTAAAGGGTTCTCCGCCTCTGGAGGTCATTTGAGGGGTATGGAAGAAATGAGAGCCATTGGCAATTTGGGGGAGACAGAATCTGCAGGCAAAAGCACAGTGAACAAAACTTTAGGATGCACAAGTAAATCTCACAACCACCATCAAATTTAAAAGGAAAGGAACACTAAAATAAAAGTAGGCTAGCTCTACAGGCATCCATGTGCTGATGGCAAGAGAAGCGAGATTCGCAATGAGACTGGTACAAGACACTCTAGGGCTGCGAATGTGTACCTCTCAAGTGAGGAGCTGGTTGATTTCAAGACAAAGATATCAGGCGAGTCAACCCTCATTCAAGAACAGTTCTGGCACAGGATGCAGTTGAGCGCAAATATTGTTGTTAATAGCTCCCTAAGAGCAAATGGCCTCTGCTTCTTCAATCTACTGGGGAATTGAGGGAGAAGGCTTTGGTTTTACAGCCTGTACTATAGGACCTACCAACATTACCACAATTAAGTGGGGCTGCGAGCTCAAACAAGACTCAAAATAAATTTGGAATCGAAAGTGATGGCAAGTAACTTCAGCGAGAAACAATTTGCAATTGTAATACCAATGACAATGATATCAGGGTGGGGAGGGTATAGCAAATCGTCTATGAGATTTGCTTAGATTCAACTTCATTCCCCAATGATCGCACCAGGACATGATCCTCAAGATATCACGGCTGAGGAGATCAGTCATTTTATCTATCCTGTGGAGAATAGTTGCAAACAAAGTAGACATCATCATAAGCAATCATTTCAGACTATCTCAGACCAAATGTCGGAGGTATAAAGAATAAAAAGGATTGTATCGATATATGGAGGCAACAATAAACAACCCAAATTGGAACTATATCTGACCAATTACTAAACCGGATGTAATTCACTTCATTCAATGTGTGAAGCAAAGTTTCCACTCAGCTAGGTCTGTAGCCCTCGCTTATTTAACAGTGATGCATCCACCCTACTGGCATTTGTTTACCCTTGACTGACTGACAGTTTCTTAGATTGTCTCTCAGGATGCACATTACCCAAGAATGGAGATATTTCGTTTGTTTTTAATTACCTGAAAAAAAAAACAGTTATTTTTATCACAATAGACTTCAAGACAATTACAAAATTAGCAAAAGCAAACCTGCTCGATAAACTCTGCTACCATGAAGCCAAAGATAACTGCATCATTGCATTCAACATCATGATGAGGAATCCCAATTCGACTCCCTTGGAAGAGCTCATGTTTCCAGCTATTGAGGCTATGGGATGCAGAAGAAATATCAAAAAGCACAATCAAGGGGTTTCCATCAACCAGCCACCTTCCAGTGTGTACCTAGTTTAAACAAAAAGGACAAGATAAATTGAAGGGATATAAAGTTATAAAGAATAGTAGATTTTTACATAAAATTTGTAAATAAAAAGGATAAATAAATTCAAAGGATATAAAGTTCAGCTATCAAACCCTCCAAAGAGCAACATAGTGACATAAAACGTTAAGAAAAAGAAGAAGTTGTAAAGAATGTCTATTTGTACTTCCAAGAACCCTCTACATTTGCTGGTATATGGAGCTATTTTTGCACAGGTTAAAAATGTCATTTGAACTGAGTTTCCTAAGATTCATGTCATTACATGACCTTAAGCGGTGAATCTGAAATTCTTTTCCAAGGTGATACTAAACAAATCTCTTTTTTTAAGGGAAAAACAACATAAATGCAACAAAACAGACTGCAGCAAAAAATAAATACAAGTAAATCTTGTATCAGGGCACATTGAAAATTTTAATTCCTATTTGCAAAAGCATTGATAGAATGTTTGAAGTTTCTTCAGCAGAGGGATATGAAGTTGCTATAAAAAAAAACACTATGCACTCCAGAAAGCAATATTCTATTGATGAATCTTCTATGATTGCAATGCATGGAAAGGAATCATGGCCATTGAATAAAGAAAGACAAAATATAAATGAAAAATCTGCCATGATAATCAATTTAAGGGTTTATGGCAATGTTAGCCCAACTGCAGCATACAAAACTATTGTGTGTCCCACTGATGATTTTAGCCATAATATATTTCTCAAGGCTTGAGGAGTTTTTTTTGGGCAATTAGTAAAGCTCAGCATTTAGTTTTTACTTTAAGTGACCTTTTATTGTTCTCACTTTGAAGCAAGTCAAAAATCTTATAATCTGCATGCAAATTTTCTGTCTGCCTTATTGTCTATCCTAATACAACTCTCAGCCTATTGCTAATAGAAATAAAGCTATGCCGTATCAACCTGACAAGCCAATCAGCTGCTTACACAATTTCCAGTAGCAGTTTTATCTGATGTGGGCTATAAACCCCCAAGTCTTGTGATTGTATCATTTTCATTAATTTTGGGGGGTAGTTGATCACAAGATTCTACCCCTTATAGTCTTGTAGCCCCTGAAGGTTGACAATTCAGGTAGCAAGGACATGTTTAGAAATCATAATAAACTCAAGTGGAAGGATGAGGAACCAAAGTGAGCAAGGCAAAACCTAACTTGGGGAAAATGCAAATAAATATACTACATGTCACAAATCACACAAAATCAAAGAAAATGCATTTAAATTAACGATTTGTGAATGATTAACCAATTTTTTAAGGGAGAACTTCAAAGCCCACCACAACACATGGCTAACCTCGCAGCCTGACAGAACAAGAGCCACCACCATTATCAGACAACTATTCACTGAACAAGAATACTCAAACAAAGCAACCAAGACCCTGCCTTCCTAGGCAGAATCCTCTGCTACCCTCACTTCCACACTAGAACCACCTTGTAAGCCTTCTGTACACCACTCTGACCACCTCCCAAACCTCATTACAAATCAAATAACTCAACCAATCCACAGCTAAAATAAATAAATTACAAAAGAGCAAAGTGGACTGAATTCACAACCCACATAGAAAACACTTTATCCAAATTAACACAAGTAATTACCTTCCTTCTACCTAGCCCTCTCCAACTTCAACACTCCACTAGGCAAGGACAGGAAATAATTTAATCCAAACTTCACACCTGAAATTGACCTAATAAAAGACAAGAAAAAACCTCCATTGACCAACAACTTGAACAAATTTATGACCTCACCGAGTGAATCAATAAACTCATCTACACCAAACAAGAAAATTGGAAAAAATACCTAGTGAATATGGCACTGGATTTCTGACATCAGGGCAAGGGTTCAAGCACAGAGAGTATGAACACCAGCATTTCACCAGTAACATGAGCTGGCCAACTGTTGCATAGCTGGCTAGCACAGAGGGGTGCTTTAAAAGGTAAACATGAAGATCGGCGGCGCATCCAGAAAAGTTTTTTTTTTTGGCATGTATGTTTCATTCACCCACGCATGCATATTCCTGCGAGTTTCGTTAAATAAAAATGTTAAAAAAAGTTAGAACATTATTCTATAAACAATTATGATTATATACTGGGGGCTGTGCCCCCCCAGATCCCCCAATTAATTGAAACTCAGGATCATCATAGGGGAAGCTCCCACAGTGATAAACCCCTCTATGACCAATCCTCTTGAATTTACTCCAAAAATGTGAAACATATTGGAACAGGGCCAAAATATTTTGCTCCCATCGTTCGCGCTGCCGATCTTCATGTTTACCCTTTAAAATTCCCAAATCATGCAACAGCCTCCCTCCACTCTAACCTGGTCCATCAGGACAGTCTCACAAAAAGCACAGCCCCAGACGGGGCTGATAGCACAGGCTCTAGGAACAAAGCTTTTCCCCTTAATCTCCCAAGTGGTCAGAGGTAGCAGAGATGTCATCTGCTCCCAGGAAGATGTAAACAACAACTATGCTGATACTCAAGTGAGACAAAGTAGTACCACATATCACTGTGCTCACTTCTCACCTTCACAGCACAACATACCCACTCTCCTCTTTTCTGCAAGCCCCCAATAAGAATTGACCCCTGGTGGCACTCTCATCAAAAACTTTTCTCACATTATCCACAAATCCTCACCCAGATGATTGATGAGTCAGACATAAACAACTCATCTCCACCAACCCAGACTACACACCTTAAACTGCCAGATGAATCACATTATCCCTGACTTCAAGCACTCAGCTGGCTGAGGTCCAGGCAGTAACATACCTCAGAGCACATGAAATGCAAGTACTCACCAACATTGCAAACTACAACTACTCATGCAATATGCTACCCAACATCTGGAAGCATGGTACAATCCCTTCACACCAGCCCATCAATCTCCACACCATTAAATACCATAGAACATATCATAAACCATATCAATCCACACATTCCCTTAGCACTTACACATGGTTTCAGACCACTGAACAACCACTTCTTAAGAGACCTCAAAAGGAAACTTTGCTGGCATAAACCAAACACAACCACCCTTACACTGCTTGAAACACATGACATGACCAGTAAATCTTTCTACACCAACCCCTGCCACAACCTCAAGAACATGGGTGCCACTGTCCCAAGAGCTATACCAAGCTCTCAACAGAGTTTCCTAGCCCCTAAACCGAAAGGGTTTACAGTATGACTGATGTCTCTCGGCAACATATGTACTGTCAAGATCAGCTGTGTATACAGTGAGAGCTATTGGTGACTGCAGTGCACACAATCACAAAAGCCAACAACTATAAATAATCCTTGGAGTTCAGGTCATGTCCTCCTTCACAGTCTCATGATGAAATCTTGAGAACCTACCACAACAACCACCAACCACCTTCTACATACAAATCTCTCCTTAACAAAGGCAAAATTCTCAACCCAACCTACTCATGCCCCGCTACCCATCATTACAATAATATAAAAACATTAAAAACCTAAGCAAATTGCACAGATACCCCATGTCTCAATCTATAATCCATCCCCACCAAACCCACATGCTAAAGGCCCAAGACCATATTTAAAACAACTAGGCCCCAAAGCTAAAGCTGCACTTACAGACATCTTCAAACACTCCTGGTTACACATCATTTCTCCCATCCTCGTGAACAAACCTACACCACATTCAAAAGTGGTTTACTCTAAACAGAATGCACCCCCCTCCCCAGGATGAAAAAAAACCTGTTTTAAAAAAAAACTCCAAACCCATGGTTTGAATGATATTTTTTGGTTTTAATACTTTTTATAGATTTCTTAGTTAATTTCTATCTAATAAACAGGTACTCATCATAAACTAAATGCAATAGCTACATCATAGCAAGTTCAAATACCTTACAATAACTTTATTATGGTAGTAGGGGATAAGAATCAATAGGTAGATTCTGATACTTTATAATTTACTGAGTAATATTGGTTACATCCATTACAAAATAAAAATAAAAAATACAAACAAAAGCTATTAACTTATTAAGCCCAAATAATTTGTTATATTAGATTTGTGAGTGTGACTACACTGACTAGTATTGAGAGTAGTGGTTGTTAAGTGATTTATGAAGAAATGTCGGCTTAGTGGCCTTCTCAATTCCTAGTCTGTTTCGGGTTTTGGAGTGTACATATCCAAAAGTAGAAAAAACTCTACACTTGAGCTTGAAGCTATGGCAATTAAAAATGACATTTTCTAGTCTTTTTGAAGTACTCTTCTCTGCAAGGATATTCCTTCCACCATGAAACTGGAGATATATGTTCTAAAACAAACTTCTCAAATAAATACAGCTTATCAAAGGGATAAGCTTTAGCCTTTAGTTTAATCAAGATAGGAAGCAATCATCGATATTCTCCAGCTAGTTTGTAGGCTGCATCCTCCTCTTCTTGTATCAACCCACAGAGCTGATCATAATTCTGATATCTAGGATCTAACAGAAATGCTAGCAAATGAGTTTGTAAAAGCTAGGGTGTATTGGCGTTTGTCTGCTAAAAAGCTTTCCTGAGGAAGAATGCCTCTTAGAGTAGATAGTTTTCCAGATACTTAAACAACCTTGCTTACTTGCTTATTGCTTGGCATCTTTATTTTGCTGATATTCAGGGTTAGATGGTGTCGAGGAATAGGCCCAGGGGTGGCTGGAGTTTTCCTTGACTCTCATATATATATCCTATTATCTCGAATGCAGAGGAGTCATCGTACTACTCCTTATACTTCGTTCAGCCCGCATCCTGAATGGGTTTATTGACTCAGAGTGCTTAGAGGTTGGCTACGGAGGGATTGGAACAAACTTTGCCAGCAAGCGACCCAAAGGAAGTTAGATACACAACAATATGAAAATAAAGTTTTAATGAACACTAAACAAGAAAATGTATATATATATATATATATATATATATATATATATATATATATATATATATATATATATATATATATATATATACAAATAATGTGCTTTGAGAGATAAATTAATAAGTGAATCCCAGATATCTCACTTGGCTTGAAAATTACTATTCACCATACAAATCCCTATACACTTGTAAGGCTGGTAAGCTTCGCGGTAAAGTCAGGGAATGTGAAAGGGAAGGGTTACCTTGGAACCTGATGTTCGGGTGGCGCTGGTGAGTGAAGGTGGTGAGATAAGGGGTGGAGACGATGAGGTAGGTTCTTCATGGACCGACCTGATCCCACAATTCCATCATGCTTCTTGCTGGAAGAAGGCGGTGATGGGAACTTCTTGTTACAGATGGCCCCACCATCATGAGGAATCTTGGGTGCCTCTGTGAGGGGGGGAGGGAAGTAACCTATCGATGCGTAGGGTCACAGAGAAAAGCTGAGATGTAGTTTTCTCGCTTAGGGAACCAGAGTGAGGCTGTTTGTAGCTTTGGCTCTTACAAGTGAGTACAAGCTTGGGTCCGCACTGCCTTGTAGACCAACGGGGTAAGGAGCCTCCCTAACTGGGACCAATCTCCTCTCTGAAGACTTGATGCTTCGACGAATTACCACTACACCGATAGATGGCAATTCCTGCCCCGCCAGACTCTCTACTACTGAGGGTTAAAAGAATTCATCTTTTATACTCAAAACTCGGGAGAGGTTCTCAGGGCACCGGAAGTAGATTAGATGTCAAGCTACTATTGGAACTATTGGAAGTGAAGATGGGCTCCCATTTATTGATAAACAGGCTGGGAAGGAACTTGGTGATTAACTGAAATGGCCGGTGGTTTCTTCCGACTGAAGACCACCAGATATTGGGTTGGAAGGGGAAGGGTTGATAAGCGGCCCGCCCGGAAGGGAGGTGGGCAAAACTTGGGAGCATTATGCTATTCTCCTACAGAGGGAAAGATCTTTCTCCAACTTGTAGGCATTCCAGCACAAGCTTGGATAGGACCCAAATGAGAACATTTTAATGCCATTCTTTAGGAGTGTTGATTATGAACACCTGACCTCAGCACACTACTGCCTTTTTTGCTGTGCCAGCAGCCTCCCCACAGCCACACATAAGGCAGCTTGCTCACTGCAAGGACTGAACTGCCAACCTGCAGCATGTAGCACTGCACTGTGTTGTGTACTGATGCCTTAGCCCACTCAGCTACTCAAATGACGATTAATGCTGTAAAACTCCCTGCTAAAATTAGGAATGAATGGTATTGGTTGGTATAAACTATATTTTTGCGTTTCAATCATAGAATTTATATTATATAATAATGTTATGTAGATTTGTTGCACTGCATTTGGTTAGGTATTTATGAAAAAAAAATTATACTTTAAAGAATATGAATCCTAGGTCAAATGAAGCTGGTAAAAACTGCGCCATCTCTGATTTTTAATCAATTAAATAAAGTTACTAAGTTAGTCTGTTAATTTGTATTAGTTTTTGCATAATCAGTGGTTCCGTACATATACTTCAAAACATTTGCTGAAATTTGGTGCACATAGTTGTATAAAGTATAAACATGTTCAAAGATGGCTGTCCTATAGGCAGTTTTGTAAAGGAAATATCATCTAGTAGAAAAAGACTATTAGGATTTCAGGCAAAATTTCCTCACTCAGGAATGTGACCTTTCAACTCATCACAAACTTGTAAACTTAGAGCTGTGAATCTCTCTTCTCATTAATGTAATAAGTCAACACACCATACTCAACTGAGCCTCTTCAAACTGATGTCCCATTGTATCAGGCAAATTCTAAAGCATTAACTGCAAGAATGAAGACAACCAAAACTATCTATGAGCACTAATTACTTTCAAATGGACGGAGTAGAACTATATTTTTTATTTTCCTAAAAAAAAAATAAGCCATCAAATATTCAGTTGTAAATAGCTCCACAGGAAAAAAGATTTGATCCTACAGCCTGTACTACAGGCCCCACCAACATTATAACAAGTGGTGCCGCGCTTTCTATTAAAATGTCCTGAGGGAAGCCATTGCATACTGTGAGAATGCTATAACACCATCCAACACATAGTGCAATTTAACTTCACATGGAATATATTCAAGTTGGGTGATCCCACTCCAGGACTACATCCAAGTGGGGTGGTCGCGTCATATACCCAGGGCAATGACCGACCACTCTACAACACTTTTTCTCTTGCCCTTCTAGATGGCTAGCCTTGCCTGCTGTGGTAGGAAGGTGGTCAAACGATTATACACAGGGAAAGGGATATTGGGGTAAATATTTAGTGTGTTGTAGGTGGGCTCTGAATTTAGGGAATGTCGGTCGCCCCCGGTTTATGGTTTGTCCTGAAATGAACATAATGTTCCAAAATATTGAATAAAGAAGACAGTGTCAGGCATGAATTAAGAGCAATTTCCGGTTAAAATCCTACTCAGATACTACCAATCACTCTTCACAGTCTTTACCTACATTAAGTAAAAAATTAAAGGGATTAATTTCTAACATAAGGGGGTAGGGGTGTATAGTATAGATGAGTTATGTAGGGTGACCTCAAGAAAATTACCATGCAAGAAGGACTTCCTGAAAAAGTTATGACTTCAGATGTGTGATGGATGATAATAATCCTACCCCAGGGATTTCAACAAAACTAAAGAAATGTAAGTGACAAATTTACTGAAACTTATATTGGGAGCAGATTCAAAGGGAAAGTCAAGAAGATCTACTTTCAAAGTCTTTAGAAAATTCTTTAAGACTAGAAAGGTACAAGAAAACAAAAAGGCCCAACCCTAAAAAGATATGGGATTATGATATAAGCAATATTACATCACTGATCAGATGATAATCAGTACCACTACAATGCTAATGCAGCAACTTATCAAACAATGATAAAATGTCTCTGATAAATATCAATGACCAACCAATGAGTTCGGAAATTCTCTGTTGCCAAGAGCAAATAGAAACAGGAGAAAACTGTTACAAAGTCAACTAATATGTTTGTTCAAATTTCAGGAGGAATGAACTTTCTGTTGAATACTTTTTACTTAATTTCACATTTCAGTCATTAAAAAAGGAAAATATACAATGAAAACACTTTAATAAGGACTATGAATAGTGTGAGGGAACAAGCACATGATGAGAGAAATAACGTCGCTTTTAAGCATTGCCTCCACGTGAAAGGCCTCGGGTAGCTTACAAGTAATTTTTGAAGCTCAAAAGCATGAGAAAGTATAGGAACGGGCTCATGGAATGCAGCCCTTATCAATCTGAGTATTTAAACAAGACAAGAGGTCCCCCCCCCCCCTTCCAGCCACGCTGGGAGCGGCTGAGACAAATACCACCTGGGCCACATTCGCCATTACTCAAACAACAGGCGATAGTCCCCCCTTCCCTCTTCCCTCTTCTATGGGGTAAGCTCCCTCAGTTCAGGCATCCATATGTACCCGTGTGAGGAGGAATCAAGAGAGATTTATGCGAGAAGCTCACGAGAGCAGACGATCTTACTCCTTGATTTGGGTTGTCATACGCCAAAGGCAAGGAAAGGTTGTGGGATAAAACATAGTATCCCTCCTTGGATAAAACAAATATCCACCTTAGAACTAGTTAAGAACTCTTCTCCCTATAAGAATACCCATCTGACTCCGCTCAACGACGCCATCTCCAGACAAGAACCAAGTCTTATCCCAAAAGGCTTCAGTGAAGATTAATCTTAGTGTAATACCCCCTTGATTACGCATAGTCGACCAAACAAACCATTTGCTGTCTCAGAGAAACTCCCCCTACATTTTCTCCAAAGGAATTTACACCGGAAGAATCCCCAGCCTCCATTCTCGAAGGCTCTGCCCCCCCCCCCCGCCCTCTCAAAGTAATACTTCAACTACAAGCAAGTTGACCCTGGACCCTGTCGAAGTGACCCAACCATCATCTCACCGTTTCGCTGGAAATGACCATCGTCTCCCCCAACCCTTCCATTTTGTACAAGGTATTGTAATGAATATTTTAGCTTCCCCAAATTTATAATTGCCATCTACCGTTCCCCATTATCATTTGTGTGCTTACCATGTCCCTGCGTAAAGCTCAAATTTTATTTCTGTCCAGCCTACCCAATTTTATTGTATTTTAAATACCTAGTCTTCTTAATAGCCCATTGACCACTGTAACTATTTGTCTTATATGTCTGTTTATTGTTGTACCATTTAACTTTATTAGTATTTATTAAAGTCTATTTTGGCTGACTCGTTTACCTTCTGACCCTTGAGCTCATCATAGCCATGTAACAGCCTATAACTAAGTGAGATTTGGAACTCTCAGCCAATACAAAAATTTAAAGTAGCATCTATTGGACTAGCCCTCCCTTACGAGGATCTGACCTCGGCCTACCCAAAGGTATTAAAAGGAAACCCCTGTGCACTCGAAAATCAAATATAATAGATATATGTACGGTATATAGAGCTATACCTTGACAAATAGATTAAATGGAACTACCAAGAACCCATCAAGGATGTGCCAATAATATGATCCCCAAAAATGAAAACCTTCCCCTTTTGGATGGTCTGATTACTAACCTTCCAGCCATAACCTCGAAGAGTATTGGTTACAGAATAGAGGGGAGAGTCAGGAGGAAATTCCAAAACTTCCACTTCTACACGAGCAGTTGCCTCTTTATATGGCCCAAGGAGTATGTAATGGTCCCCCAACTCTTCAACAGAGGCGCCACACTTACTGCGAATCACTTGATAAATTCCACCCACTGCAAAAATTACAAAATATTACTGATTTTCATTGTTTTAATGGAAAAGAGAAATTTCATAATAGAAATGGTTTAAAGGTAATAATTATCAGCATGTTATTAGGAAATGGCAGTCCTACTTCAAACACTGCCAAGTGTAGGCCATGAATGGTCTTTTGCAGTCTCCTTCTTTTCTTATGTTCTTAAATAAAAACTTTTTTGAGCTGTCAATTTTCAGAGATCAAAAAGGACAACAGATGCTCTTTGTACAAGTCATTCATTAAAAATTTAACTTTTCAAATAGGGTTCAAAAATCTTCCAAAACCACACAAGTCAAATTTCTAATATCATTACAGAATTTGTTTTATCTTTTATTACTTTGGTCATGGTTTTCCAGTGAACGTTATGATTTGGCCAAAGGCTATCAGGACAAAAAAATTAAATCGGTTCCCTACTTTTTTTAGCATTTATAAAAGATCATATTTGAACTATTATAATCCATATAAATCTAAGCCAGGAATATATAAAATAGTACAATATATTTTCATGAATTTTAGTTCAAATCTCTAAATCTATCCTGATACAATATGAAAACCTTTTGTTCTTGTTGTTATTATAAAGCTTTTCCAAATTTAAACATTAACCCTAGGTTAATTTAAAATAACTGTAATATATTAAAGAACTTCAAAATTTATAAGAAAGTTTGTTAAGCAAGATCCACCCTTTCAGAATCAATACCAGCAACAAACAATCTACACACCCTGCTCTTGTTCATCTCTGTTCCCTCTTTTGCTCCAGTCTCCTCTCCCATTTTCCTTACCTTCTCTGACAAGAAAGTTCACATCCATTGAGAAATTCCCTGTGCCTGTCCTTCTGCACATAGTAACCTAAATTACCATAACTTGCCTCTTGCTGGATTATAATTCAACCTCTTAAACTTGTTCAATACTTTGCAGACCACATTTTTCTCACTGAACTGCTGGTGTTGGTTTGCTTTATTGTTTTGTTTATAATGTTGGTGATCTTATATGGGTGTCAAGTGTGATTCCCAGGAGAGAGAGAGTTTTGTTTAGGGGGTGTGTCCATTAGTCTTATACATGGTAGTCTGGTATGAAGAATGCGATGGTTGATTTGGGGACTGAGGCTGCCATGTGGTTTTGTGTGAGCCAATGTTCCAGTGTTCTGTTTGCTGCATGGACTGATGGGCACCATGGAGTGCCTGAGATGTCATCCTCAGTATTGGTTTTAATGATTGTGGATTGTGATTGCGGGATATGATATGTGAATAA
Organism: Ceratothoa steindachneri; assembly: GCA_963969495.1. Taxonomy (NCBI): domain Eukaryota; kingdom Metazoa; phylum Arthropoda; class Malacostraca; order Isopoda; family Cymothoidae; genus Ceratothoa; species Ceratothoa steindachneri. The sequence goes on from OZ018338.1 coordinate 43,068,555, forward strand.
GTTGAAAAGAATGAGTGAGAGTATAGCTCCTTGAGGAATGCCAATGTGAAACAGTTGGGTGTGTGATTTGTGTGTCACTAGATGGGTGGTGGTGATGATTTTTTTGTGAGAGTAGGCACTTTGGTACTGTGTCAAAGGCTTTGTTTATATCAATGGCAGCGAGGATTGGAGGATTGTGCATGATGGGTTGGGTACCTATTAAAACCATTGAGTATGTATTGCGTGGGGGTCAGTGAGAAGGGTCGTGGTCGACTAGTACATTCAGAAGTTTTTGAGGGATTTGATGGCATGAAGTACAGTATCTGAGTTCAATGGGGCTGGCTATTCTTTTGTTATGTTTTTTTTTATTTTCCTGAGATGTGTGACCACCACCTGCAGGTGGCGTGACAGACCACTGTACTCCCATCTCTCCACGGATTGATCTTAGTTTGTTTCTATCTAACATGGACCACAGGTCTTTCCATGCCTGAAGTATGATATGGACATAGTGTGTGCTCTGTGTCAGTATAGAATACAAAACCATCTCCAACCCAGGTGTTGAGCCTAATCTCCCATAACAGGCAGTATATTTCAACCAGCTCAGCCATGAAGACAGGCAGCACCTGGAAGAACCCAACTGGCTTTCAGCAAGGGTGAGATACCACAGAAGCCAATTCCTTTGGATTTGGACTAGTGCGTGCATAACTGCACAGCTCCACTTTAACACCATGCATACTCCAAGAAATAAGAATGCAATAAATACTTCCAGTGCTGTAGAAGTATAGGAAGCAAAGGCATGGTTACAAACAGTTAAAAGGTGATATCTTAGAACCATGCATGCCACCAGTTTGAGAGTTACACCAAACTCTTGAAGGAGTTTATTAGCCCTGAGCCAGAAAGGTTTAAAGCTTGATTAGCACCTCTCATTGGCATAAGTACTGTTGAGATTGGCCATGAATGAAATGAGATATGCTGGAGAATGGGAGAGAATATGAACCTGCACATACAAGCACATCATAGACTGTGAGTTGCATCTCACATGCATCAACAAGCTTCATTATAGGGGACATGCAGCACAAGGCACCAGTCCCAAACCAGAGACCAGTGTAGTAGAATGAATCCACCATCTACATGAGACATACAGATATGGAGGAATAAATTACACACCCATGGCCAAGATTTCAGCAAACAAATGAACAGCAAAACAAGTTGCTGAACACCAGCGTAGAACAATTATGATGTATCTACAGGAGACCCGAAAGAAAGCTCAACAGCAAACACTCTCAAACCATTGAATGAAACTTAAGGAAGCTGGACTATGCAGAAGAGCTCAGCTATCTATGTAATATGCCTCTCTAACATTTAAAAATTGGGCACAAACCATCCATGAATCTTGAAAGATACCATTCAACCAGATCCTGTTGAACAAAACCAACAGAAAAGCCAAACATCACAGTCCAGCAAGCAGGATTTCCTCCCAAGGACTATGTACAGGCAGTATCAATTCTGCCTGTCACATTACTAGGACAGGTACTAGTTCACACAGACAACCCCTGCTACACCATCCATCCCTTTGCAGTCAGCATGGGTTTAAAAGAGGTAGATTGTGTTTAACAAATTTACTGGAATTTATGGATTATGTTACTAAACAATTAGATAAGGGAGAGAATGTTGATGTAATTTACTTAGATTTTAGCAAAGCTTTTGATAAGGTTCCACATATGAGACTAGTTCACAAATTAAAAATGCATGGGATATGTGGTTAAAGTTTTGAATTGGATAACTGAATGGCTGAAAGACAGGAAACAGAGAGTTGTGCTCAATGGGGTGAGGTCACAGTGGACGGACATTATCAGTGGCGTACCTCAAGGATCCGTTCTAGGCCCTTTATTATTCATAGTTTATATAAATGATCTTAGGGAGGCTGTAAATAACAGTGTCAATTTCTTCTGATGACACTAAATTGGCAGCTGTAGTTAAAGAAGTTGAGGGTAGCTTTAAAGTGCAGAGTGACTTAAATAAATTATTAGCTTGGGCTCAGAAGTGGCAGATGACTTTTAACATTAAAAAATGCAGCAAAGTTCTTAACATGGAAAGGGATAATAGGGAATTTAGCTATGAAATGGATAGGCATTGGCTGAATAATTCAGTTGAGGATGAGAAGGACTTAGGCATAGTAGTAAATAGGTCACTGAAGTTTTCAAAGCAGTGTATTGAGGCAAAAAAAATAGAGCAAATAGGGTGCTAGGATACATTAACAGGAATGTTAGCTACAAGAGTAGATATTATCCTTAAACTCTACAACTTGTATGTTAGGCCGCATTTAGAGTACAGTATACAAGCATGGTCACCACATTTTAGACATGACATCAACCTGCTAGAGTCAGTACAAAAGAGGGCAACAAAAATAATACCTTCCCTGAAGCACCTTGAATATGAAGATAGACTGAGGGTAATAAATATATTCTAATTTAAGAGATGTGTGAGGGGAGATATGATTGAACTTTTTAAAATCTGTTCTGGGATAGATAAGTTGGATTTTAGCAAATTATTTGAGTTGGAAGGTAGTAATAGGACTAGGGGTCACCACTTAAAAATTAAAAAACAGAGGTGCAGGTTGGATGTTAGAAAATATTTTTTCACCAATAGAGTGGTAGATTACTATGGATGCATTATGTGGGTGGGATTTGATGGATACGGATGACCTTTGATAGGCCCCTGTGGCTTTTGTCATTCGTGAAATTATGTTATGTTATGGAATAGTTTGCCATCTGAGACGGTAGACAGTCCAAACTTAAATGGGGAGGGAGGGTTAACTTTGGGGGGTATTCTGGACTCATTCTTGTGGATGCAGTTTTTTTATTATTGTATATTATGATTGATTTAGATTTTGACGAGTCTTGATGATGATGCTTTTTGCTTTTGACACATTCCTGTATATAGTTCTAATTGTATATTGTAGATGCATGATCTGACACAATCCTGTGGATTGTTTAAATTGTATATTATAGATACATGATCTGACACAATCCTATGGATGCATTTTGTGAGTGGGTTTTGACAGATGCGGATGACCTTTGATAGGCCCTTGTGGCTTTTGTCATCCGTGAAATTATGTTATGTTAAGAAAGTAGTGAAGGTAAATAAAATGAAAATATTGAAAGAAACAAAGCCGCAGGTCTTCCAGTAGGTACTCGAGCCAGGAGGACATGCTGCCGTTAGAGGGCTCAGATATGTACTCAGGTTATCTCACTGTTTGGCAATTAGGTCAAAGTTAAGAGAAACTGCATTTGGAGGTGCCACTTAAGGTGTGGTACTTCCTCCTGTTGTGGTCATCGTAATTTGTCAAGAAAAAAGTCTACATGGAAAGATCTTATAGGCTCCTAATAGAAAACAGTGAAGATTTGATTATGGTTTGGAAGATACTACATGGTCTGTGTCTTTGTCTAGATGGCATTTTCACCCATCTATATAAGAGTAACCCATGGACATTTCCTCAAACTTTTTTGTCTACAGATCTTCCACCATGGGTAGATCCAGACTGTTTTTCCACCAGATAATTGTGTAATAATTTGCTTGAGATCAATGTCACCACTTGATAATTAAAAAGCAAGGGTGTAGGTTGGATTTAAGAAAATATTTTTTCACCAATAGAGTGGTAGACTTCTGGAACAAATTGCCGAGCAGGGTAGTATGTAGTCCAAATTTAAATGTATTTAAGAGTAGGTTGGATGAGTTTATGGGGAGGGAAGGTTGTGATGGTTCATAAGTTTTGTATATATTAATATTGTTTGTATATATCTATAGCTGCATGATTTAGTTCTTGACAAGCCTTGATTGGTGATACCCTTGTTTCTGGACGCAATCCGTCTGGATGTAGTTTTCCTGGGAATTTGGGTGCCTTAGAAAAGAGGCTGTTTGACTCGGATGACCTATGATGAGCCCTTGTGGCTTTTGTCATCTGTTATATTATATTGTGGGGGACTTTGATTTTGTCTTCCCCTGGTGATGGTGCTTTTTGTGGGTGGGTTTTGACGGATTCAGATGACCTTGTGGCTTTTGTCATCTGTGAAATTGTTATGTTATGTTATTGTCTCTGCTTCCAGTTTGGAGTTGAGAGCTGACTTGCGCTTCATTTGGGTCAATTGTTAGAGTTTAATTAGTTTACCTTAGGGAGCTTGGACTCTAAAGAAGCAATCCAATTCTTCCTTCGGACTCATCCTCGAGCAGGATGACCTCGTTGAAGACACCCCTATACGTAGTTTTGATGGGTTATTTGTTCTATGATGCTGTTTGAATTTGTTGTTGTAGAGTAACCATGAAGTTTTGGTTCCTCTGGAAGGTGTGTTAAGAATTTATCTAGGGTACTTTTAAAATTTTCAATTGATCTGGTTAAATATCACAGTATTCAAGGTAGGGTATTGAATAATCTAGCGCTGTAACAGGATAAAGAGTTATGTTGGAGGGTCTGATGTTGTATTCTCTCTTTAATCTTACTTGACTGTATAACTGGATACTGATGAGGGTTGGCCTCTCATCAGGTAAGAAACAAAATTATGTTAATTTAAGTTGAACAAAATTATTTTACTATGTAATTTGGCCCATTTTTCATGAAAATACATGTATTTTTCTTGGAAATTACCTAGTTATGAATTGAACTTAAATTACTTGTCAAACTCAGTAAGTAAAAAAAAATTGAATGGGATTTTCTTTAAGAAAGTTGTATACAAAAACACAAATTGGTAAATATGTAGATTATCGGCGCGAACGATGGGATGTACTATTTCGTCCGTATTCCAAAATATTTCACATTTTTGGAGTACATTTAAGTTGACGGCTTGTGTGGGAGTAAACACAATGGGGGGACTACACTACGATGATCCTGAGTTCCATTAAATTGGAAGGGGTCTGGGGGGCACAGCCCCCCAGTACATAATCCTAATTGTTTATAGAATAATAATTTGAAAAGGACTCAAACACGCATGAATATTCCGACACGAGTGAATGATAATATTTACACGCAAAATTTGGGGGGGGCCGGGCCACTAATCTACATATTTACCCACTAATTTTTAATTAAAACGACTGTCAAATATAAAAATAATTACCAACAAAACTTTTTGTCAGTGTGGTAAAGTTTATAAATGGTTTGCCTAGTAGAATGGGGCATTAATAGCCTTGGCAAATTTAAATCTGAGTTAGACCACTATATGGATGGATAGTTTAGATATAATCGAGTAAGGCCTGTTAGGATTACTATATTTTATATAAACTTTTTAAGTGCAATTATGGATTGAAATCCTCTGTACCCATTGTTTGGTTTATGAGTACATCCTTTGGAACATTTTAAGTGGTGGAGTTTGGGTTTTGGTAGTCAACAATATCTACCTACCTTTATTAGCGGCTTCGTGACTGATCTCAAAAACCCATCTATTTTCAACAGCAGCAGTTTCTCCTCGATCGAGAAACTCCAAGCTGTGTAAACTATCAACTCGGTAAAGTCTCCTACTTATACGAGACATCTCTGAAAAGATTTAAATGAAGAGTGAAGAATTAAAGATTAGGGTAAGAGAAACACCAAACACGACAATCAACTTTAAACTATAATCTACAGCGGTAACGACCTCTACCGGCAACGTCCTTATCTTCTTAAGCAGACGATGTACCAAAATAGGTTAGCGGTGCCGGGTTTCACCTATTTACATAACAAACTTTATTTTTCAAGCCTACATATAATTATTATCTGGCTTGCTTCTTACTTTGATGGGAAATCCGAATTTGAATGTTCAGACGATAGTTAGTTGTAGGATGCTACAACTATTTTTTTTTTAATGGACGGCGTCCTTGAAAGAAGTCATTATTTCTATAAAGGACAGATATTCTGGATATCGGGATATGATATACAATAGAAGGAAAAGACGGAGATACGCCGACCTCTAATTTTGTCTTTCACGTCTAATCCATCAACTGGAAAGGATGTCAATTTGTACGAGTCGATTTTTAAAGGATCTGGGACGGTTCATGTTCAGGTTTCTATGCCACCCTCTACATAATTCAACCAATGACAAAAGCAGCAAGTGACTATCAGAGGTCTTACGAGACGACCCCCGTCCTATAAATTGCATGCACAGAATAGAAATAACTAGTTTCAAAGTGAAAATTAAGTTTGTAGTCCATATTTACAGTTATATAAAGAGTGGTTAATCATAAAGTCATTATTACTTTTTTTAAATATAGAAATATACCGAGAAATGGTTGAACGGAAACCTGAGCTTAGGGCATTGACCAGTACCATCTAGATTAAATTACATTTTCATCCCAACGAACTACGAATATTAGAATCACTTTACATCGAAAAAAACTTAAACCTAATTTAAATATAAATCAAACTGCTTCTAATCTTTATATTGTATCATGAATTATTGAAATTTTTATTCTTGTATTAAGCAGCTTATCCTAAATTGCACTATTCAATTTTAGTATTTTATGAAAACTAGAAATTTTAACCCTTTACTATCTTAGTTTCTTAGTGCCGATGATGAGGTTAGGACCTCGAAACGTCCAACCTCAGACCAATAAACATGCTTTTATCAATAGCGTGCTTGTTTTTCACCTTCATATATATATATATATATATATATATATATATATATATATATATATATATATATATATATATATATATATATATATATATATATATATATATGCAACAAAGCCCACAGGGAAAAATAATACGAGGATTCCAGATACTTTCGAACTTTATTTCGAGTTCTTTATCAAGGAATAACAGAAGTATTGAAAATTGTAGTATTTATAGGATGGTACAAAAGAGAGGGAACGCCCACAAAAAAGCAAAAAACCAATCAACAAAATGGAATAATATGAAATGGAACCTTAGGAAGAGCGAAGATAAATAAGAACATTAAAACAGGTAAATTCAAAAGTCTTTTGAATTTAGCTGTTTTAATGACGCGGGAGGGGGCGTACCCCCACAATTAAAGAGGGGTATGGGGACCCGCACCTCATTTTGAAATAATTACCTTAGGGTCAAAAAACAATTTTAAAGCCTAGCATTAGGTTGAAATCAGGAATTCTTTACATATCAAGAGAAGGCAAGGTGTACTTACTTTAATTTCATTATTACCTCATCAAAGTGGAGTATCTTAAAAATATGTACTTTCCTCGCCAAACCGAAGCCATATATGACGACTAAAATGTCTATAAACATCATTAGTACTGTTTTTAAAGCTAAAGACATGTCTTAGGTCTTCTGAAGTTTGACCTGAAAAACTCACCAAGTAACACGTGAGGTTAAGAATTAATGCAATGACTCGCAGGGGAAAGAGAAAAGGTGTTTCCGAGTACTTTCGAACTTTATTCATGAATAAATTTCGAAAGTACTCGAAACACTTTTTCTTTTTCTTGTTGGACATTATATATATATATATATATATATATATATATATATATATATATATATATATATATATATATATATATATATATATAGAGAGAGAGAGAGAGAGAGAGAGAGAGAGAGAGAGTTAATTTGGGGATTATGCCCACCCTCGAATTTTGAAGTTAAGGCGCTTAGACATTGCAAGAATGATCTTACTACTATGAAAGAGATGATTCAAAAGGGCCTAGAATCTTTAAAAGAGGAACTTTACAAGGAGATAAAAGCAGTGAGAGAGTGCGAACTGGGGGTGAGTGGTGCAGTGGAGGCGGTGAGTGCTGACACGGCAGCTGTGATGGCAGCGTCTGCCAACGAGGAATGTGGGGTCCCTTGGTTAGATGTCGTCACTGTGAAGAGAAAGAAGAAAAATCTGCTTGTCGTCAAGGCGAAAGATGAGAATATCAAGGCTACTGATGATAAGAAAGAGGTGTCTAGTACGTTGGCGGGTGTTCTGGTCAAAGATACGAGGTTCACGAAGGGTGGGGATATCGTACTGAACTTTGAGGATGATAAAACAGGAGTGAAGCTGTTACCAAATTAGGGTCAGTATACACAATAACGACCACATCAATGAAAAATCTCAAACACAAGATTACTATCTGTAATGTCCACAGGAAAGACTCTAAGGATACTCTGGTTGATATCCTTATTGAGAGAAACGAGTATTTGCAGGCAATTGATAGGGTCAAGGAGAAAATGGAGCTTATCTTTGAAAAACTGCAAATGGCAACACTGTTAACTACATTCTAAATTGTGGCCCAGACACGAGGGCGAGCCTATACAGAAACCATGACAAGGTGAGGCTTGAATGGGGAGTATATATGGTGAGAGACAGGTATCATGTAAGGCCGTGTTTTTCCATTCTCAGAGATATGGGCACATGGGTGACAGATGTGAGGTGAAGCTGAGAAATGAACCCGCTACTTGTCACAAATGTTCAGGGTCTCATAGCCGTAAAGACTGTACTGTAACGAATCTAAAATGTATAAATTGGGTGAGATATAAAAAGCCTGATACAAACCACAGTGTAAACTACTATTGCTGTCCCGTATATGAAAGTGAACTTCAGAGAATTAAGAACATCACTGATCATGGCTACGAATAATGCAGGTGTAAAAATTAAAGGTGGCCTACTAAACATTCAATCACTAAAAAACAAAACTTTTGAAATCCATGACTTAATAAGAGAAGAAAACTTTGACATCCTAGCGTTAACAGAGACATGGTTAGGGGAACATGATAAGGCGATTATTCAAGAAATGACCCCGTGTACTCACGCTTTTTTACATAATCCGTGCATTGAGAGGCAAGGGGGGAGGGGTAGGACTGTTCCTCTCAAACTCGTTTAAGAAAATAAGATTATATCCTACTGTGAGAAAGCACAGTTATGAATTACTTCAAGTAGGTTGTGAAATAATGAACAAAAAGTGTACATTTATCGTAGTTTACAGACCTTCCAACCTGAGTATTCGTGAATTTATTACTGACTTTACAGACTTTCTTGAAACACTTGATATGGTGACTACAAATACTTTTATTAATGGTGATTTTAATCCATAGGTAGACGATTTAAATGAACGTGGTGTATAAGATTTTGTGAACTTAATGGACTCATTTAACTTAGAAAATATGGTTAATGAACCTACCTCACTAGGAGGCCATATATTAGACCTAGTTTTTAGTGAAAAATACCGTGAATTAGTACAGGAAATGAATGTAGAAGAGATCTGTCGTATGTTCCCTGTAAATAAATTAATCACTTTAACTATACCGTTTAACAAGGACACGAGACCAACAAAGAAAATCAAATTTCGCGGGAAGAAAAACCTTACACCGGAACTTCTCATAACCTCAACTACGCAAAGTATATCAAACAAGAAAAAAACAACTTTGCAAACACAGAGATAATAAAACTGAGGACTGTGTCACTTGCTTCTATAAACTTTACAATGACACTGTGGATAAGAAATAAACGTGAATACTATAAGTCAAAGACGTATGAGGCAAGAAACGACATTAATAAACTATATACGATACTTGATAACTTAACTGGTACCAAAAAGAAAAACAAGTTACCAGAGGGCTATACTGACAGTGAACTTGCAAATAATTTTGTAGATTTTTTTTTACAATAAGGTTAGAAATATTGTAGCGAACTTTGATGATGGGGTCAGTGAGGTAGCACAAACATTTCGTGACCCTGATTCGCAGCTTCTATCATTCCAACCCATAGACGTGAGTGTAGTAAAATCTATTGTGCGTAGAGTGAAACATGACGTACTGTAGTAACGACCCTATACCAATGAGTGTCATAGCTAACAGAAAAGATTATGATGAGTTTCTCATTGTAATCAGAGACTGAGTTAACGTAAGCATAAAACAAAACTCTTTCCCGGACTCTGAAAAGAGAACAATTATTAAGCCCATAGTTAAAGGGAAAGTTGACAACCAGTGCCTGAACTCCTACCAACCCGTCTCTAACCTTACATTCCTCTCAAAGGTTGTTGAAAATGCAATTCTTGACCAGCTAAATGCACATCTTGAACGAGTAAACGCATTACTAGACAGTCACTCAGCCTATCGTAAACTCTATTCAACTGAAGCAGCAATGTGTTCTGTAGTAAATGACATGAGAGTACTGATGGACAATGGGAAGTGTGGCGTACTAATTCTACTAGATCTTAGCGCTGCTTTTGATATTGTGGTACACTCGGTTTTGCTGCAGGATTGTAAAATATTGGTATTGATGGGATGGCACTAAACTACTTGAAAAGCTAGAAAATAGAAAATACCGTGTGCAGGTGGGTGAATCTTTTTCGAACGTTAAATTGCTAGAAAGAGGAGTCCCACAGGGGAGTGTACTCGGACCAATTTTATTTTGTGTATATATATATATATATATATATATATATATATATATATATATATATATATATATATATATATGGGGGGATCTTCTTTATTACTTCTTATTTATCAATATCATTCATCTTGAGATTTCTATATTTATCGTATCTATTTATTTCTTCTCGTGGAGTTGCCCCTTGAAACATTGGCTTCCATTTATCACCTGACTCTTGTTATTCTTATAGGCTAAGATTCATTCTTCTTTAAGTTGGCTGGGTTAGTTCTTGATCTTCGATTTTCTTTTCTTGAAGTATCTTCATATTAACTTCCATTTATCTTGATGTGATGATTCCTTCCAAACTCTTGATCACGCGATGATTTCTTGTTGATTTGATGGGATGAGTTCTTCTTGCTGATTTCTTTTATTCTTGATGAGTTAGCCCTTGAAGTCGTTTTCTTTCCGTTTTCCTCTGGAGGCGATCCATTTATCTTGAGTCTTCTTGAGTTGTCCTCAAAGCATTTTCCGTGGTCTCCGTTTTCTTCGTGAATTTTCTTCGTAAAAATTGTGGACTTTTTTGAGTTTCGATCCCTGGTCTTTGAATCTAAATGTCAGCACTCTGCCGCCACGCTACGGCGAGTCCACTCTGACTTGGTAATTTAATGGGCTATTTATATTCTCGCTTTGGAAGGAAGTTTTTATCTTATACATCTCCGCACCCCTACACAGGTCCCTTTCTAGAACGAGGAGCGAATGTGAGGATTGGGGAGAGACTAGTCTTGGATTTCTTAACCGATGAGTAGTAGCTCTCCCTCCCCGGCCTCCGAGTCTGCGGGATGAGTGGAGCTAATTTAGTGTGATTAAGGAGAGCGAACTAAGTTTTTGACGCTAATCCTTCCCCGGGTCTCCGGTTCCAAGCAGCACTTTTTCTTAAACTCTAGTAGGAGAGGAGGTGCAGTTGTAACGAAGATCAGAAGATTGTTCGGCCTTTTTGATTGTCACCAGTTAGGGAGGGGGGGGGCATACTTATATTTCTTATTATAAACTAGAACTGAAGACGCCACTTCAAACATTGACTCCATTTATCTGACTCATAGTATTCTTGTTGGCTGAGATTCCTTCTTCTTGAAGTTGGCTGGGTTAATTCTTGATCTTGGTAATTCTTTTTTGATGTATCTTCATAATAACTTGCATTTATCTCGATGTGATGATTCCTTCCAAATTCCTGATCACGTGATGATTTCTTATTAATGACGTGATGATTTCTTCTTAATTCTTGATGACGTGATGATTTCTTCTTGTTGAGTTGAGATGAGTTAGCCCTTGAAGTAATTTTCCTTGAGTTCCGTTTTCTTCTTTAGGCTATCCATTTATCTTGAGTCTTCTTGAGTTGTCCTTAAAGCATTTTCCGTAGTCTCCGTTTTCTTCGTGGATTTTCTTCGTAATATTTGTGGACTTTTTTAAGTTTCGATCCCTGGTCTTTGAATCCAAATGCCAGCACTCTGCCGTCACGCTACGGCGAGTCCGCTCTGACTTGGTAATTTAATGGGCTATTTATATTCTCGCTTTGGAAGGAAGTTTTTCTCTTATGCATCTTTGCACCCCTACATATACACTACAGGACTCTCTGAACTACTAATCAATCATAAAGTGAAATTTAAGCTATTTCCTGATGACACACAATTCTATATGACTGTGAATAATATACAAGATACAGAAATAATGTTAAACCACATAATGACAGACATTAGCAAATGGATGAAATCTAAACAGCTAAAACTAAATGAAAGTAAAACGGAGTGTCTAATCATAAGAAAAGGAAATGATCTACTACGGCTAAATATTCCTCAATCACATATTAATGGTGTGGACATTAGTGTTGGTGACAGTGTAAAAAATCTAGGAGTGATCTTAGACAGCAACTTGAACTTTAAGAATCGAATAAATCAGATGGTAAGAATAGCAAGCTATCACTTGAGGAATATAACTTTTGTGAAGAAATATCTTGATGAAAAGACAATAAAGATGCTTGTTCATAACATGTAATCAGTCGTCTAGACTACTGTAACTCTCTTTACTACGGACTGCCTAATTATGTGTTAAAGAAACTACAATTGATCATGAACAGGGCAGATAGAATGATAATAGGCCTGAAAAGACGTGACAGAGTTACCACCACTTTGTTAATCTGCACTGGCTACCAATCAAAGCGAGAACTACCTATAAGCTGTGTACATTAGTTTATAGACACTAAAGTTTGGCAAACCGATATATTTGAAAGAATTACTTAAAGACTTCCAGACTGACACTGACTTGACACTAAGACACAATGATCAACATAATAGACTAGTAGAGCCTAGGTTCAACTCAGAAATGAGTCGCAAGGCTTTCGTGAATAGTGCTCCCCGATTATACAATAAGTTACCTGAAAATGTCAGGATGGCTGAGAACAGTCTTCAAATAGAAACTCAAGACACATCTAGTTACGGAATGCTATGATTTAGAAGACAAGAACGTGAAACCTGAATTCAGATGTTAGGACCTATTCGTACGGCCGCTTAGAGAGTCCCTAGGGATTGAAAGCGGCCTAGAGTCCTCAGCTGTTGACTCCCGATTCACGCACTTTACCTAATCGAACCAGTTTGGCCGGTACGATAGACACACTCGCCCCCGTATCTATTAAAAATCAGCATTTTTGATTGTATATTTTTGCGGCGATCGTGAAAACAGATGGCACGCCAGCGTCCCCGCTAGGTATGACATGCCTGGTTAGTTTTTCCGCTGGAAGTGGCGAAGATAAGAACATAAGAAAAGAAGGAGACTGCAAAAGACCATTCATGGCCTACACTTGGCAGCTCCTGTTCCATTCAACACACAAAAGATTTCTTACCAGAGAAAAGTCATCAACATTGTCACCCTTTACAGGAGTTCGTCAGATCTAATCTACAATATACATAAAATGCATCCAGAGGATTATGTCCATTCATGCAACCGCAAAATATAATCTTCCCACTCCTTAGAAAAATATATACATATGTACATAAAAAAAAGTCAGTCCCATCTAGCAGCTTCATCCATATATTTATCTAATCTATTCTTAAAACTACCCAGAGAGGAGGCTTCTATCACATGCCTAGTGAGCCTATTCCATTCATCTACCACACGATTTGTAAACCAATTCCTCCCAATCTCCTTCCTAAACCTATACTTATCAAGCTTAAACCCATTGCTACGTGTTCTGTCATGTTCACTAAGTATAAGAACCTTACCCAGATCCCCTTTATTATATCCTTTTACCCATTTGAAGACTTCAATCAATTCCCCTCTGACTCTTCTCCTTTCCAATGTATGTAGATTTAGTTTTCTGAGCCTTTCACCATAAGGTAAGTTCCTTAGCCCACCAATCATCTTTGTCATCCTTCTCTGCACAGACTCAAGCAAATCAATATCCTTCCTATAATATGGTGACCAAAATTGTACTGCATAGTCTAGATGAGGCCTAACTAGCGCCAGATACAGTTTTAGAATGACTTCAGCACTCTTATTGCTTACACTCCTCCTAATGAATCCCAATATCCTATTAGCTTTATTCTTAGCATTTAGACATTGCTTTCTAGGACGAAGGTCTGAACTTACCAAAATACCCAAGTCTCTCTCACAATCGGTCCTCCCTAAAATTCTCCCATTTAATTTATAACTATTCAATGGATTATTTCTACCTATACTAAGTACACTACATTTGTCTATGTTAAACTTCATTTGCCATTTCTCGGCCCAATTGGACAGAATGGTCAATTCCTCCTGCATTACAACAGCATCAGAATCAGCCCTAATGGCCCTACCTAGCTTAGTATCATCAGCAAATTTACTCAGGTCACTACTTATACCTATGTCAAGATCATTAATATAAATTAAGAATAGCAAGGGACCCAAAACAGATCCTTGAGGAACTCCACTGCTAACACACCCCCACTCAGATTTAACTCCATCTATACTAACTCTTTGCTGTCTGTCACTAAGCCATGACTGAATCCACCTAAATATACTGCCATCGATCCCGTGTGCTTTAACTTTGCTCAGAAGTCGTAAGTGTGGCACTCGATCAAAAGCCTTACTAAAGTCCAAGTATAAAATATCATAGTTTTCATCATTATCTGCTGCTTCATACACCTTACTAAAAAAGACAGCAAATTAGTCAGACAGGATTTACCCTTACTAAAGCCATGCTGTGATTCTTTTATCAACTTATGCTTATCCAAGTGATCTCTAATATTCCTTCCTATAATAGATTCCATCATTTTCCCTACCACTGAAGTCAAACTTACTGGTCTGTAATTAGACATATTTGTTTTATCCCCTTTCTTAAATATAGGTATCACATTGGCTTTCTTCCATGCCACTGGCACAATGCCACTCTCCAATGATTTTCTAAAGATGCATGCTAGGGGCTCACTTAACACATCCTTACATTCTTTCAAAATTCTAGGAAAGACCTCATCAGGACCGGGTGCCTTACTACTTTTGATTTTATCAATTTCCTTTGTCACTATCTCCTTTGTGATCAAGATATCCTTTAATTTCTCTTCATCATTACCCCGAAAGATCATTGACACCTTGGGTATATTTAGAGTATCCTCCTGTGTAAATACTGAGAGAAAAAAGTCATTTAGCATTCCAGCCATTGAGTCCCTATCACTCACTAGATGGCCTAGAGGAAGGCTGCATTTGCAAAGTCTCGCCTCTCCTTGGCCACCTCTACCAGGGTTTACAAGTTTTTGCCCTTTTCACCAAAACAGATATGAGCGCGGCACACCATAGGTTTTTGTTCCCTTCTAAATGGCCGTAAACCCACCGGGATCTTATACTTATAGCCACTGTTATTATGCCCTGACCGCGACGAATTCACAGCGTTACTCACACTATCTCTATATCCACAATTATTAACTGCACGATCATTAAATGCATAACACAGCCCTGCGTTTGAAAAAAAAATTATGTTCCTCAGGATTTCTTTGTGGTTTCTTAATGAATCAAACCTCCTGAGCTCAAAAATGAATGTATTTTTGTTCAATCAGGTCAGATTTTCTCAGTACAGCATACACCATTTTACCTGAAAAAAGAATTTCAAAAACC
Organism: Ceratothoa steindachneri; assembly: GCA_963969495.1. Classification (NCBI taxonomy): domain Eukaryota; kingdom Metazoa; phylum Arthropoda; class Malacostraca; order Isopoda; family Cymothoidae; genus Ceratothoa; species Ceratothoa steindachneri. Next base: position 43,083,971 of record OZ018338.1, read on the forward strand.
TTTATCTAATAATGCATTATTATTGTTATATCATAGAAACAGGAATAAACGTATGTAAACTATAATCCTTTTAATAAAACAAACATTAAAGAATGCGGCATAATAAAGAAAATAATTCTAATTTTTAAGAAAAGACGCCCTTGACGATTTTCGTTTGTGCCTCTCATCTGGTGCATCACGCTTCAAACACCAACAGTAGTCAGCAAGCATGTTTCGTCCCATTTACTCTGGTACCTGGATTCTATTGTTTTTATGTCCTGGTGGAATCTTTCTTCCTGTTCTTCCCTGTAATCCCCACAGTTGTCGGGAAAATAATCCAGATGGGACTGTAAAAAGTTTATTTTTTTAGACATTCGAGCTCACAAATGTTTGAGTCTTGTTAGGAGCTGATTGGCCAGGGCAACATATTCTGGGCTTCTTTTATTGCCTAGAAAATTGTTAAATAGAGCTATGAAAGCTTTCCAGGCATCTTTTTCTATGTCCGTCATTGATGCTTCAAACGGATGATCTCTCATCATGTTCCTGATCTGAGGTCCATCAAAAATTCCTGCATGGAGCTTAGCGTGACTGATTTGTGGAAATATTTGAAGAAGAAATTTGAACGCTTGGCCTTCTTTATTAAGGGTTTTTACATATTTTTTCATTCTGCCAAGCTTTATATGCAGTAGAGGAAGCAGTATTCTGTGAGGAGGCGCTACAGGTTTAGCTATCACATTGTTTGATCCAATTCTAAATGCTTCTCGTGGAGGCCAAAACCTTCTTTTCATAAGGCATACTATCTGCACGACTGTCCCATAATCATAGGAAACAGGGATGCTTCGTGTAGTCTGTTTGCATCCCAAGTATAAGAGACACTACGTGAAAAGAAATTTAGCAGGGTATGTAAATTCAAAGTGTAACATTTCTAAAAACAAATTCAAAGTTATATTTCTTAAAACAATACGAATATGAATATGTACTGAAAGCTCCTGTATGCCGATGCATTAAATCATTGCATTGGAACTAATTGGATATATGTACATCTTATTTTGAGTTTATTGAGTTATGTTGTATAGCTTCTCAGTTAGGATAAGTTCCCCATTAACCCAAAAGGATGCATTAACCTATAGAGACACACTTCAACAAAAAACTAAAACTATAAAATGACTCATAATTTCCAGAATTGCATTTTTGTAAAATGTAAGTTAACCAAAAGGTGTAGACAAGTATTAACAATTAAAAATTAAAATGTCAATATCAATGAGTTTAGAAATGCCAAGTGTAAAATGATCTTACCTTTAAGTCACCACATATCCTCCAATTGTGAGTAGAGTAATTTATTGCATCCAGCAATTTTTTCATATTTTTATAACTTTCAGTAAGTTGGATTGAATGGCCTATAAGAACGGAAGATATCTTGTTACCAATATTCAGTAACACAGCTTTTAAACTTCTACTGGAGTAATCTACTGGAGTAATTTCAAGGGCCTCAACAAGTCTTTTAATATTGGCGCAGTATACTAAAGAGCTGGAAGAATGCTGTAAAAAAATAGCTTCGAAACTCTTGTTCTCTATTTCTGTAGCAAAAGAAATGTTTCTTTAGCGAGATGATTACTTTCACGAAATCAAGAGACAAGAAGTTGTGCATTCTCCTTTGAAAGCCCCAGATCCGTAGCCAGGTCATTTAATTGAACTTGAGTGAATGGTCTTGCGACCATATCCCATATCATGTGTGGAAACCTGATAAGACTCAGATGTGTCATAATCTTTATCAACTTCCCCATTAACATTAATCTCTTCTTGGACCTCTATATGTTCAGGGAAGGAAAGTATAGGAATTCCTGGACCATGGGGCAGGGGTTTGATGGCAGAAGGAACATCCAGATATGCCACACTATATTTATTCTTCTTATTTATACGCGTGGAAAATATAATTGCATATTACATAAAGGAATTGATTTGGAGTTGCAGATAGTACATAAATGTTTAGTAAAATATATGTTCCTGCTGAAGTGAACTATATTAGTTTTTAATTTTATGCTAAGTCTATGCATAATAATGACATTTTCAGGAACCAGTATAATACAGAAAGTTTAAATACTTGATACAATGCTCACCTTTAAGATTTGTCATGCAAAAATAGCAGTCCGTAGTGTGGTCCTTGCCTTCTCTACACACCCTGGGAACACCAAAAGAGAGAGACTTCTGTTCGCCCTGACTCCAGCGCCTTAAACGTATGTAGCATCCCTTGCAGCAGATATGTGGTGCAAAAGTTTTATCTTGATCTCCTAACTTACTTCAAAATGTGCATATACAAAGATTTAACTACAGGAGAAATTGTACATTGCGGTTCGGAAAAAGTCACTTTGCCGCAAACATAGCAAAATCTGTCGGAGCTATTCTTACATTTTCTGTTCATTTCTAACTCAACCACTATTATTATTATTATTATTATTATTATTATTATTATTATTATTATTATTATTATTATAATGCTAAGCAATTTCTAACCTGCAAAAATATAAATTTATTAACATAATTACTTAAAATGTACACAAAATTTACTTCGAATATAGTAGTTCAAAAACTATTGAAATTTTGATGTAATATAGTATAGCAATGCCCTCTGGCATTCCTACAAAATATTACATGTATCAATATTCCATTGCATCAATTTAAATATTACCATTACCTAATATCATTTTAATGTAATGTACCTTGTGCATAAATATTTCCATACTTTCCTTTTTAAATTTCATGTATAGGGTTTTAAGGTGATTATTGCGTCAATATTGTAGATAGCTCAGATCACAATAAACCTAAAAACCTATATTTACGTTATTCAAGGGAATGAAGCTAAATGCTACGTGAAGTCTAAATTTTCGCAAACGAACTTTGTTAGGCCTAAATCTGGGAGATGTTAGGGAAAGAAGTATTAAACACAAAGAGTTAAGAAAAATATATATTGTTGAATAAACAGTTAAATTATTTAAAGGTGCATTTATACAGTAGCAGTTTGATTGGATTGAATTTTACGCGTATGAATTAAATTTGCATGAGTTAACGAGAATGGATTTACAATTGATAAATATGAAATATTAAAGAGATATTAAATAGTAATTGGTTGATTGTAAATAAATTGGTAATTGTTAAATAGATTATAGTTAAATTGTGTAAATATCTAAATGGTATGATAAATACAATTAGATTATAGTTTAAATTGTCTTATGGGATGATAAATAAATTATATTGGATAAATAGATTGTTAAATAGATTATAACGGAGTTGGAAGGGTCTGTAAATGAGAAAAGAATCACGCATTAAATCGGGATTCTTTTAGGAAATTTAGCTAAACAATTATAATTCAATATTTACAGACCTGATGCACGGATGAGAACAGCAAAGCGAATGAACCTCATGATAATTTCAAGACGCTCGGGAGAGCGGGAGTAACAACTCTCCCGATTTATGTCAGGGTTACCCCTTCTTGAATTTATATATATAAATATAGTTAGGATGAAAAATTTTCATTTGTAGGGGTATAGACCGCTACATATGTAAAAATATCCATTTATTTTCCCTTTTAATTTCTAAAATTTCTATTAAATGTTATGTAAAATCTCAAATATTTTGTATATTTATTTTCAATATATCGTTTGTAATATATAATTGCCATCCAAAAATCGTGGCTAAGATACATTCTTTTCGGCAACACTTACTTTAGTCAAACACACAAACTATCACGCTTTCAGTTCCCCTAAATTGAACACAAATATTCCTCACTCGTCTCTCGTCATTCTCAGCATAAAGATCCCAATTTATAGTCTACCATAGTTACCTTAGTTACTTTACCATACCTTACCATACTTACCTTACCTCACTTCATCTTACATTTCACTCCGTACTTTTCATACATTTCATTACGTTAAGTTATATTTCACTGCCTTCCTCACAAATCAAACATACTATCCTACACTTCCCATCCTTTTAACCAGTCAATTATACTTGTAGCACCATCCTGTAATCCATATTTCAATTAGATTTACGTTGTATTCCTTAACAATTCTTAATTTAATTATACCATTCATTCGTATAATTGTAATTACCGCTCACTAGTTATTTCCTAATTCAATTCTCTCATTGTGCATTCGTTGATTTTATAATTATATATATTTTGTTTATCGTCCATTTTCTTATATCCTTAGCATAGCCTTCGAAGTTTTTCCAAATTCAGTTCACGTCAGTCGTTAGGCCTAAATATTAGTAGACGACTATTCCATCTAATTCAAAAAATTTATGGTAATGGTTTTCAAATAGCTATCTAGGCTGATTTATTAATTAAAATCAACCCCACTAATAACCAATACCATAAAATGGCGCATAGAATTTAATAATCTCCCGTCAATCAATAAATAACTTCAAACGTTAAAATAATTTTCGAACTCCGCACCTCATTTCCCTGCTATCCTCATTAGAACAGCATTTTGATTCACGTGTTCACTTTTTAATAACGCGTGTTATCTTTAGCATCCTTCTTTCAATTGTCATAATTCATATCATTTTAATTTGACACTATCCCCTATATACAACGTGCGGACAATTTTCTTTTTTCCTCATAATTATTTTTCATTTCTTCATATTCCTGTGCTCATAAATAATTTCCTCCTACATGCGTGCACACAACCACAGCTACTTCACTCACATCAGCACATTCATTCAACAAGCACAAGTACACATAAAACATAATGACTATGATGGAACAACTACAACAAATACGGACATCTGTTAGAGGCCAACGCGATCATCATAACGAACCGAATGCCTCGAATCTCCAGTCCACGCACAGGCAGCCTCATGCGTACCTCTCGCCTCCCGTATATGATCCTGCAAACCAAATTGCATGGTTGGAAGTCTCGATCCTCCTCCTCCTCAAACCTCAGAGCATCACCGAAGAAGAGAAAATTGCAGCAATAATTCAGCGTTTGCCCATAAGTATCTTTATACAATTCAGGGAAGTTTTAAATAACGGAGAACAGGTTAGCGTTCTAGACCGCCTGAAGGAGACTTTCCTCAGAAAATACGGCAGGTCCCAAATAAACGACCTGAGAGAGCTCCCGAACACTCAGGAAATGGCAGATAAGAGTCCTACTTCTTTCCTAACTCATCTGAAGGACCTTATAGGTGTAAAAATTGGTCAAACCAAAATTTTTAGCCCTCTCCTCACTGAGATTTTCATGAGAGGAGTTCCAGAGAGAATCAGGCTACTGATCCTAGGCTCCAGCCCCACGAGCATTGAGGAGATTGCTATAGCCGCAGACAAATTATACAGGAGTCCTTATGTGAATTGTGGTAACAGCCCAACTCACGACCCATTTAACAATAATCTTTCAATTTCTCATGTTCGGGGAACGGCTAGCTCCTCAGACGACCGGTCGGAGCGTTCAAGGGTTCCATCTTCTCTATCGAGGGACCTTGAAGCTTCAATACGGAGGATGGAAGCCGACATCCAGCGGCTAAAGCTGCAGAAGGAATCACAGAGCAAGCACGGACACGGGTTTGGAGATCGGAGACGCAGGTCCCGCTCTGGTTCCCATACGAGAAACCAACGAGGGAACCCCACTGCAAAAGGTTAGAGTCATCAAAATTTTCCACTTATTCTTATAACCTTCCACATCATCAGGGTCTATGCAGGTATCATCAAAGGTACGGGCACAACGCTGTACACTGTACACAGCCTTGTAGCCACCGTTATGATTCTTTCTTCACATACTGCGCTAAGTAGTCTCCAGAAGCATAATGTTTCCTTTTCCCTCTCAACCAACTCAGTGGTGCTGGTATCATAACAGATATGGTGCACAAGCTATAAAATGTTTACAGCCTTGCAAATATTTACACCCAGTAACTCTACCTAATCTCAACTCTCCACTCCTCGCACATCAATCAAATCTTCATTCCTCAAATTCTCCACTTTTCTCACTTCACCCAACTCAACCACTTTCTCCAAATCCTCAAATTTCAATTTCGCAACCTCCAAATTCTCGCATTCTTTAAACTAACAACTCAAGGGATAAACGATAAATTAGTCAACATCTACCACCTACACCTCACTTCACTTATTCAGGTAGGTCCTCACTTTTGCATTTTGACCCACACTCAATTCATTTGTCACTCACACAGTGCTATTGCAACACGCCCTCATTTCATTCATCACTCATACAGTGCTATGGCAAAATGCCAGCAATTCATTCGGCACTCATATAGTGCTATGGCAACACGCGATCAATCCATTCGGCACTCAAACATTGCTATAACAACACGCCATCAAGCAGTCATAGTGCTATGACAACATGTCATCAATTCATTCGGCACTCATATAGTGCTATAGTAACACGCAATCATTTCATTCAACACTCATACAGTCCTATGGCAACACGCCATAATTTCATTCAGCACCCATACAGTGCTATGGCAACACGCCATTAATTCATTCAACACTCATACAGTTCTATGGCAACATGCCATCAATTCATTCGGCACTCATACAGTGCTATAGCAACATGCCACCGACTCATCACCATTCAGATAGTGCTATGGCAACACGCCATCAAACCGCTTATATAGAAAATGTTCACCTTTATCTTCTATTTCTTCTTCTACTATACCCCTATATGGTACAGTAATACCCCCAAATAAACCCAATCCTACCCTTTCAACCACTCCTGCTACTCAAATACCACCTTCTGTTTTGCTGCTTTCTTCTCTTTTGTTGCAGGAACCCTCGTCGGCAGAAGGGGTTAGCCAGGAGAAAATCTCTCCGCCACTGGTCACTCCGTCAGCCAACAACGGTTCTCAAGACTCCCACATTCCGCTTGATGCCATCTCGGAAGGAACCAACAAGCGGATCACCTTCGCTCCATCAACCTTCTCAATGGCACTTTCGTCACACGCTCCAGTCGCGTCGTAAGAAGGCCTTGGCGTTACTCTGACAGCGGGTCTTAAATTAAAAAAAGGGGTATAATTTCTTATTGGGGGGGGGGGGAGTGTTATAGCACTGCCCTCTAGCATTCCTATAAAATATTACATGTATCAATATTCCATTGCATCAATTTAAATATTACCATTACCTATTATCATTTTAACGTAATGTACCTTGTGCATAAATATTAGCATACTTTCCTTTTTAAATTAAATGTAAAAATATCCATTTATTTTCCCATTTAATTTCTACAATTTCCATTAAATATTATGCAAAATCTCAAATATTTTGTATATGTATTTTCAATATATCTATGGGGAGGCTCTTGAAGGTCGTCGCGCATTATAGGAGAACGTTGAAGGTAATCGTGAGGACAAGCCAAGAGACTTGGAAGGGGGACGCTGGTTGCTAGTAATGGTGATAGATTACCGAGTTATCGCGTAATCTTTTGGCAAGGACTCCGGTTGATGCAGATGGCCCGGTTGGTTTGCGTTGTCCTTCCTTATTTCTCACAGTTATTTTGTTGATTGCTATGGGGTGCCCTAAGCCGAGGGGTGGTCTTATTCTAGCGACGGGGTCAAATAGCCTGGAGTATGGGGATAGACCACACTAGGATACAACACCAGTATTTCGAGAGTTATGTAATCGCGAGGAATTGAGATTAACGAAGAGAATGCGCGACGGCTGTTTCCCCGATTAATAAGGCCTTGAAGCAGGAAGATTGAGGAACGTCAGGATATTGAAGTCACCAAAGCAAAAATAGAATTATTATTGAACTAGATCTTATTGCACTTTACAAAAGTACTTTAATTATGTTTTAAGTTCTAAGTTATATATTCAATTTAAGCCACGCCCTACAAGTTCCTCGTCCAACTAAGCCACACCTCCCTCTTATGTACCGGCCTGTTGATTTGTCGGTATTAACATAACTCGACTTTTGATTGGCTACTGCCGAACATATTGATAAGGAATGCACTCCGACTATTGGGTAAAATTCTCTGTGGGTGGTGGCATGTTGCCATGGAGACAGCTTCCTAATCTATTTTCTATTTTTTTAATAGTGATAGCTATCCGGTTTATTCTGGATTCTGCCTTGATTATAATGTTTGCCTGAGATTGCCTCAACCAACTCTAACAGAGATAACTATGCTCCGTTTACTACCGTGTGACATTCTCGTAAACGGCGCTAACTTTACATTTCTCTTTCTCTGTACTTTATGTGTGTAGCGACTCTCGCGTGTGTCCTATTTTGGACGTACATGCCGGTCGCTACAGGCGTCCGCCCTTAAGTCGAAAGAGTCGTTTACCTGCTGCTATTTCACCTTGACCTTTGCAAAATTTGGTTTGCTACATTTAATATGTTATTTTCTTAGGTTAACAATTGTTATGGATTCTTAAATCCTACCTTAATTGCTATACGTAGCATTCAAACTGGATTATTACTCGTTACAGCTAATTAACATTTACAATAAGTTTGACAATATTTATACAATAATTTATTTATTTATTTCGTTATTTTGGATGGGAGCTGTCTATTTTAATTACACATTTATAGTGCTTCCCATCCTAGTACCTCGTGACGACTTTGCGTCTGAATATCACGAACTTCGCAATATGAATCTTATATTATTTCACCTTATGTACTCTTTTTATTTATATTGGTACACTGTCTTATAATTTTATGCTAAGTATTATTCATTTAACACTTTGTTATTCGCCTCTCAATAATAAATATATATGTTGTCTTTACCGAACTTAATCCTTCTTCCCACTCGCGATGAGGTGGCTCCTCTGCTCTAGGCGAAGGGCCAGGATCAGGGGTTTCGTTCCCCCTTCCAGATGCGGGTTCCATTTCCCCAGCAGGGTCGGGTCTCGGCCTCTTTTGGGCGGCCCGGGATACCGGGATACTCCGATCGCCGTCCCGAGAGTCCTCAATTGCCTGGGGTAATCGTGCCGGTTTCAACAGGTCAATTGAGACGGTGTCCATCCTTCCGTCTGGGAATTGTAGTGGGAATATCTTACTGCCGCGTTCGATAACCATGAAGGGGCCCGCATAAGGCACCTCAAGAGTTCTTCGAACACGGTCTATTCGCACCCGCATGTGTGATGCTTCCATCAGGCCAGGTGGTATGTAAGGCTTTGGCACCGAGTGAATATTGCCCGTGGCTATTCGTCTAAAATCAATTTGGGCTATTGTCGTGGCCAAGTCCTTGACGAACTTGCATTGTTCTTTCGACAAGCTCGGTGATACCAGTGGCTTCGGGTATAGTAGCGTCGTGCCAGTTACCACTGTGAATGGGGAAAATCCCGACTCATTCGGTAGGGCGCAAATGCCTAGCAACACCACCGGGAGTGCCACCAACCAATCCTATTTCCGCGCCATTACGGCCGTTTTAAAAGTCCTATGGATCCTTTCCGTCATCCCGTTCGTGGAGGGCCTGTAGCTCGTGGTTCGCAGTCGATGAAAACCAACGATGGCTGATAATTCTTTGAACAGATTCGATTCAAATTGTGTACCTCACGTACAACGGGACACCAAATCTGGATATCCATCCTTCCAGCAGGGCAAAAGAAATCGTGGAGGCATTCATGTCCGGGATAGGGATCGCTTCCACCCACCTCGAGGCCCGATCGATGCAAGTTAGCACGTAACGGCACTGTGAGGGGAAAATTTTTCCGGGCGGGGTACATGTCGGTAATGGTCCCACTATGTCCACGTGTATCGTCCCAAACCTCTCTGACTGTGTTTCTATTGGTAGAATTGGAGACTTCGTATGGCGCAATATTTTAAATGCTTGACAAGGCATACATTCTTTAGCCCATGAACGCATATCCCTATCTATGTTCGGCAGAAAATATCGGGCTTTAATTAACCTCAAGGAGGCTCGAACACCTGGGTGCGATATATTGTGAAGTTGATCGAATACCGTTTGCCTGCACTCTTTTGGGTCAAATGGTCTAGGAGCTCGTGCTGTATTTTCACACCATAATTGTATATCTCCATTAAAGGAAAAAGGTTTTAATTTTTCTTTCATACCTTTTACTTCGACGTCCTGTGCTTGTGCGGCTGCTAGCTCTTGAAGTCCAAGGGAGTCAATTTGCACCGATTTGACGTCCCTTGACATGCAATCTGCAACTATGTTGTCTTGGCCACGTATGTATGCCATGACGTTGACATACTTTAAAATGGCGGTCCAATAACGCTGCTGCCTGTCAGTTTTTGCACTTAACAGTGACGAAAATGCCGATACTAATGGCTTATGATCGGCACACAGCGTCGTATTGCGCCCTTCTATTATGTGCTTAAAATGCATAACAGCGAAATATGTGGCGAGAAGCTCACGGTCGTAGGTTGAATACGCCTGTTGCCTTTCTGAGAGCTTCTTTGAAAAGAAAGCTATGGGCTTCGCGACGCCATTCACCATTTGGTGGAGAGCAGCACCTGCCCCATATTGGCAACAGTCCGTCACTAATTACAGCGTTAATTGTCCGGGAGAGGGTGATGGAGTGTGATTGATACTTCTAAAGCCTTCTTTGTTAATTCAAACGCTCTCTCCTCGATTTCTCTCCACTCGATATTCTTCGACTTGGGATACACACACAACAACTCAGTTGGCACCATTCTTCTGTAGTATCCCAACATTCCCAAGTAACGACGCAGTCCTTTAGAGTCTCTTGGCTTTGGCATTTCCTCAATTTCCCTTATTTTGGGGGAAGGAGGACATATGCCTTTTTGCGAGATTTGATGGCCCAGGAACGTGATTTCCTCTTTCTCGAACTCGCATTTTTCTAGGGAAATTCTGAGACTTCTCTCTCTGTGATAATATTTCAATTACATGTTCCATATGGTTGAGGTGTTCCTCCAAATTATTGGAAAAAATCAAGATATCGTCGATATATATATGTATACAAACCTAAACCCATGGAATATATTATCCATAAATCTCCGAAAGGTACTGCTAGCATTGCCAAATGGTAATTTTATGTATTGCCACAAACCAAGGGGGGGTAATTACCCTCTTTTCGACGTCAGCCGGGCTCATTGGAATCTGGTGATATGCCCTTACGAGGTCCAATCTTGAAAAGATCCTTTTTCCATGGAGATGATCTGCCAGGTTTTGGATCCGTGACAACAGATATCGGTCGGGCTTTGTAAGGGCATTTAGAACTCTATAGTCCCCGAACATCCTGTGCTTACCGGAGTTCTTCTTGGTTACCAAATGTATCGGTGAGGCCCTCGGTGACTTCGATGGCTGGATTACTCCTTCTTTTAAGAGGTCCTCGATTGTTTCCGTTGCTACTTTCAGCTTTTCCCGTCGTCCATTAGCTAGGCTGCACAAATGTAGGTGGCGCACTGCCAGTATCAATATTAAGCTCCACTGTTTGGTCCATTGCTGGTACCGTTTGAGCGGGAACTGGTCCATACAGTGCGCCATATTTTTCCAATATTTTTCGATATGATTCGGGTACATTTTGGAGGTCTGTTCTTATCAACGCTATGGATGGTTCGTCGGAGGTTTGAACCACTGAAGCGAGCTTGGTGTTTCGATCCAGCAGCTTATTCCTGGCGCAATCCACGATTAGATCGAAGTGCTTCAAGAAATCCATTCCCAAGATGGGTGCGGTGATGTCTGCTACAACGAAAGACCATCGAAATGACCTTCTTAAACTTGGAATGGCCAAATCCGTACTCATTTCCCCGTGGATTTGAATCTTCCCGCCGTTTGCGTTTGAAAGATTTATGCAACTTTCTTTGATGTTGCTGTTATTAGCAATGCTGGCTGAGATGATTGAAACACTCTCCCCCGTGTCGATCAGGAATTCGTACCTCTTGTTGTCGATTTTTGTGGCTAATTTGAAAACAGCCGGCATGCCCGCTGCCGCAGTGGCTAGATCACGGCTTCCTAATTTTCTGGCGACGATGGTCTAAATGAGGGCTGAATTTGTAGATCTTCCTTTTTCTTTAGCCACTTGCACCACTGCTTACACCACTTTGCAGTGTCGCCGTAATAGAGATGTGCACGACACACTATTGGCCTCTGGCTCTTCCTAAAAGGACGCACGTTCACTGGGGTGAGGTTTAATTTGCCATCATGACTTTGATTACCACTCCGCGCCGCACTCGCAAATTATTTTCGCGCATTACCGCCGGACCGCACGTATTTTCCGCATTATTCACATTAACACCTTGTTCTTTGTTTAAAATTATTAATTCTTCCACAAGTTTACCGATTTGGGTTAACGAGAGGTATTTTGAGGGGTAATTATCGGTGCAATGGTGGGAGGTAATGACTGAATAAATTAACGCCTGACAAGTTCCTCACCTACTCTAAGCTGCAAGGCTGTGCGCCTCAGTTCCTCCAAATTTCGCGAAGGACGGCCAGTGAAAGTCGACGAGGCTGTTATTCTTTAGAATAATTCTGGCTTCTTATTCTCGAATAGACTTACGACTTCAGCCTTCAATCTCTGGTAAGTTTCATCTTCGAAAATGTTTGCAGGCACGCGGTTCACTGTTTCAGGGGGTAATGAGGCCAATATTTGGTAAAGTTTTGTTACCTCCTTTGTGCTTTTTGAATTGTAAAATTGAGCCTCTATAATCCTAAACCAACCCGTCACTGCAGTGCCATTGAATACTGGAGCTTTTATCGTCACGGCACTTACTGACTCTGCCTCACCTTGCCTCGTTTGGTTGAGTTCCATTATCCTTCCTTTTCCTTGTGTTTCCTCAAATTTCCATCGATGTTTTGTACCTCAACGTCCAGAAAAGGGAGTCTATTGTGCGTTTTCAATTTATAAGTAAATTTAAACACGGAGTTCTCCTCAAATCCTGCTTGATGTTTTTTTAGATGTTCTTCATTATGGACATTAATGTTGATACCATCTACCGTTCTACGTATCGGCAGTATGTGTGTGTCTTATTCACGATGTTGTCTAATAACTTTGGTGGGCAGTCCGTCAGTACCGATGACGGAAGGTCCGTCAGTCCGTCACTGATGGACTCCCGTTTCGCTGGCGGGCTGATGACTGACGGCAACTTTGAAACACTGACGGAATAAGTTTCGAAGGAAGCGATTTTCGGCTATCATCCAAACCGTCACTAACCCGAAAAGCAAAGACGACCTTCGGCAAATAATGTTTCCGTCAGTCGTCAGCGAAACAGGAGTCCACCAGTTACGGATTGACGGACCTTCCGTCATCGCTACTCACGGACTGCCCACCACTGCGGCTGAGTAATAAGCTCTCTTCGACTTGACCCATATAGTAATTGACAAAGTTCGGCCCTAGAGGCGATCCTATAGCCACTCCATCGACTTGTGCATATAGATTTCCGTCCGGTGCCCTGGACAGAGCTTCTGAAGTTATATTTCTAACGTCGGTAGCGATCGGATGCCTTCTTAGCGAGCTCTCTATTCACTGACTTTTTTTATTTGTTTTTCGATGTAACATAGTAAACGTTGAGTGTTAGACAAAATATTAAGGAATTTTTAATTATATTTTCAATTAAATCGTGAAATAGCTCCTGTTTGTTTACGTTTCAGAGCAGCCTAATTTCCCCCCCTTCTTTTTGGCTACACTTTTCTTGGTTGCTTAATTAAAGGGTTTTGAAAAGTTTTCTCAGTATGGCTGTTGCTTTGGAGAAATTGAGTATATGCCCTTTGATGTAAGTAGTGTGTATGAACTTTTACTTCTAAAGAATCTTGTCGGCTATGGACGCAGCTGAGGTGTGGTGATCTAAGCTTCATGTAACCTTATATGTATAATTGCCTAATGGGTTACACTACATTATTTTTTTTTACTTATAACTAATTGTGCTTGTTAACCTGATTAGAATGGGTATGTTTACTTATATTGTTTCTCTTTTATTTGCAGACAGTATTGATGTTTTGTTAGTTGAATAAAGCCTAGAGAAAGGTATTGAGTCAATTGTGAAATGTGCTTTTGGATTCTCAAGACTCACGGACGACGGAGGTACTTCAGATTTTTGGAAGCTATTGCGTTTTGAAAAACAAAGGTCCGCATTTATAATAGGCCTTTTCGGAAAGGTTTCTCGATGAGATTTCTTCGTACCGGTTCTCTCTCGTTTGTTTTCCCTAATCGTTTTGGGAGTAACAACACGGAAGACATAAGAAGAACATAAGAAAAGAAGGAGACCGCAAAAGACCATTCATGGCCTACACTTGGCAGCTCCTGTTCCAGTCGACACACAAAAGATTTCTTACCACAGAAAAGTCATCAACATTGTCACCCTTAAGGAGTTCGTCAGATCTAATCTACAATATACATAAAATGCATCCAGAGGATTATGTCCATTCATGCAACCGCAAAATATACATATGTACAAAAAAAAGAAGAAAAAAAAGTCAGTCCCATCTAGCAGCTTCATCCATATATTTATCTAATCTATTCTTAAAACTACCCAGAGAGGAGGCTTCTATCACATGTCTAGTGAGCCTATTCCATTCATCTACCACACGATTTGTAAACCAATTCCTCCCAATCTCCTTCCTAAACCTATACTTATCAAGCTTAAACCCATTGCTACGTGTCCTGTCATGTTCACTAAGTATAAGAACCTTACCCAGATCCCCTTTATTATATCCTTTTACCCATTTGAAGACTTCAATCAATTCCCCTCTGACTCTTCTCCTTTCCAATGTATGTAGATTTAGTTTTCTGAGCCTTTCACCATAAGGTAAGTTCCTTAGCCCACCAATCATCTTTGTCATCCTTCTCTGCACAGACTCAAGCAAATCAATATCCTTCCTATAATATGGTGACCAAAATTGTACTGCATAGTCTAGATGAGGCCTAACTAGCGCCAGATACAGTTTTAGAATGACTTCAGCACTCTTATTGCTTACACTCCTCCTAATGAATCCCAATATCCTATTAGCTTTATTCTTAGCATTTAGGCATTGCTTTCTAGGTGTTGTGACAGGTGTGCTTCCAAGAATGGATGTTGGGGTAGAATGGATGTCTCGTGCAATTGGGCTGAATGATTATGTGAGGAGGATGTGTGAGATGGAAGGTGTCATGTTTGTGGATGTGTGGGATAGGTTTGTTGGAATGAAAGAAATGTATGCGATGGATGGACTGCATTTGAGTAGGAGGGGGGTAGATGTGTTGTGGGAGGAGTATGATCGTGTTATTAGGTCTTTGCGGGCGGGAAACTAGATACTAATAGTGGTCAGGGAATTATGAGAGGACATTATAGTACTGAAAGTAGAATGGACTTGGCAGATAACAGAAATAGGTTCCAAGGCGATAGAGGTAAGGTCATTCAAGTTTCAAGAGGTGCTTCAGGGATAGGGGGGTTAAATTGTTTCTATACAAATGCTCGTAGTCTTAGAAACAAGAAGGATGAGCTATTTAGTTATATTAGCAATGAGGATATAGATATATTATGCGTTACTGAATCATGGGTTAATGAAATAGAATTTAGTGACACTATAAGTGAATTTGATTTTCAGGGCTATAATATGTACATTAGTCAAAGGACAGGTAGGATTGGTGGAGGAATAATTATCTATATAAAAAACAACATTGTTTCAAGTTTAAATACTTCAATAAAGCAGGATGGAGTTGAGTCACTTTGGATAGATATTAGGTTCAGTAAAAATAGAATGGTGCATTTGGGAGCTTTTTACAGGCCACCTGGGCAGACTGATGATATAGATGAACTAATGATAAGGGAAATAAGTAAGGGATGTGAAACAGATGCAGTTATTATTGGGGACTTCAACTTAAACTCTGTGGACTGGGAAAATATGATAGGTAGGGATAGAACAAGTGGCAGGTTCATAGAATGCTTTGAGGATAATTTTTTGAATCAATTTGTTAACGATTCAACGAGGGGGGACAATATATTAGATTTAGTACTTTCTAACAGTGATCATTTAGTTCAAGAATTGACTGTTGGGGAAGCATTGGGAAATAGTGACCATCAGATAGTTCGTTTTAACTTGGGAATTGAGAAGGGTAAAATAACTGAGAATGCTGAAAAAGTTCCAAATTTTCATAAGGGAGATTATGTAAAACTTCGAAGCTTGCTAAATTTGGTAGACTGGGATATAGAATTCAGAGGTAAAAATGCTTATGGGATGTGGGATACTTTCAAGCATATAATAAATGTAGTCCAAGAACAATGTATCCCAATGAAGGCCATTAGGAACAAAAGTAGGAAACCATTATGGTGGAATCAGGAGATAGCTAGAAAAATTTCAGAGAAGAAAAGGGCATATAAAAAATTACAGGTACAAAATAATATTCAAAATTTAAGTGATTATAGAATGGCTAGGAATGAGTTAAATAAGATTATAAAGAAGAACAAAAGGGTGTCAGAAATTAAATTAGCTCAGGATAGCAACAAAGATCCTAGAAAGTTCTTTAGTTACTATAAAATTAATAACAAGTGTGGCAGAGTTAAAATAGGACCTATCAAATATGAAGGGTTTGTGAGAGAAACTGATGAGGAAATAGTTGAGGTACTAAATGGTCATTTTGCATCAGTATTTACAAAAGAGAAACTAAATAGTCCTATGTATAGTACTCATAGGTCAGGAAAAGAGGTGTTTACTAACATTTGTGTGGATCGGAGGATGATAAAAGGACTAATAGGTGATTTAGATACTACCAAGACCTCCGGCCCTGATAATATTCATTCTAGGATACTTAAAGAAGGGGTAGAAAGTATCTCAATAGCTCTGGACAAGTTATATACTAGGTCATTGGAATATGGAGAAATACCCGATGATTGGAAGAGAGCGAATGTAGTCCCCATTTTCAAGAAGGGTAGTAAAGAGGATCCAAATAACTTTAGACCGGTTAGCCTAACTCCTGTAGTCTGTAAAATTCTTGAGAAAATAGTTAAAAAAGGGATTTGCCAACATCTAGAGAGGGAGGGGTTAATCAGCGATGCTCAGCATGGGTTTAGATCAGGTAGATCATGTTTGACTAACTTACTAGACTTTCTGGAGTTTGTAACAGATCAAGTAGATAAGGGAGAGAATGTAGATATAATTTACTTAGATTTTAGTAAAGCATTTGATAAGGTACCACACAGGAGACTAGTTCATAAATTAAAAATGATTGGGATATGTGGGGGTGTTTCAAATTGGATAGCTGAGTGGCTGAAAGACAGGAAGCAAAGGGTAGTGCTAAATGGTGTAAAGTCAGAGTGGAGGGATGTTATCAGTGGGGTTCCTCAGGGATCAGTTCTCGGTCCATTATTATTTGTCATCTATATAAACGATCTTGGGGAGGCAGTTAATAATAAAGTGTCAATTTTTGCGGATGATACCAAATTAGCAGCTGTAGTTAAAGATATTGATGATAATTTTAAAGTGCAGGGGGACTTAAATAAATTGTTATCCTGGGCACATAAGTGGCAAATGACTTTCAACCTTGATAAGTGCAAAGTTATTAACATGGGAAAAGATAATAGAGAATTTAACTATGAAATGGATGGGCATTGGCTGAGCTCAGTAGAGGATGAGAAAGATCTAGGAGTAGTAATAGATAAGTCATTAAGGTTTTCTAAGCAGTGTATTGAAGCAAGAAATAGGGCAAATAGAGTGCTGGGTTTTATTAAGAGAAATGTCAGTTACAAAAGTAAGGAGGTTATTCTTAAACTCTATAACTCTTATGTTAGGCCACATCTAGAGTACTGTATACAGGCATGGTCCCCACATTTTAGACACGATATTAACCTTCTTGAGTCAGTGCAACGGAGGGCAACAAAGATTATTCCTTCCCTGAGGCACCTTGAATATGAAGATAGACTGAGGGTATTAAATATGTTCTCGTTCGAAAGGAGGTGTGTGAGAGGGGATATGATTGAGCTCTTTAAAATTTTTTCCGGGATAGATAAATTGGATGTTAGCAAGTTTTTTGAGTTAGATGATGGAAATCGGACTAGAGGTCACCACTTGAAAATTAAAAAGCAAGGGTGTAGGTTGGATTTAAGAAAGTATTTTTTCACCAATAGAGTGGTAGACTTCTGGAACAAATTGCCGCAGAGGGTAGTAGGTAGTCCAAATCTAAATGTATTTAAGAGTAGGTTGGATGAGTTTATGGGAAGGGAAGGTTGTGATGGTTCCTAAGTTTTGTATATATTAATATTGTTTGTATATATCTATAGCTGCATGATTTAGTTCTTGACAAGCCTTGATTGGTGATACCCTTGTTTCTGGATGCAATCCTCTGGATGTAGTTTTCCTGGGAGTTTGGGTGCCTTGAAAAAGAGGCCGCTTGACTCGGATGACCTATGATGAGCCCTTGTGGCTTTTGTCATCCGTTATATTATATTGTGGGGGACTTTGATTTTGTCTTCCCCTGGTGATGGTGCTTTTTGTGGGTGGGTTTTGACGGAGGCGGATGACCTTTGATAGGCCCTTGTGGCTTTTGTCATCCGTGTAATTATGTTATGTTATGTTATGTTATGTTACCAAAATACCCAAGTCCCTCTCACAATCGGTCCTCCCTAAAATTCTCCCATTTAATTTATAACTATTCAATGGATTATTTCTAACTATACTAAGTACACTACATTTGTCTATGTTAAACTTAATTTGCCATTTCTCGGCCCAATTGGACAGAATGGTCAATTCCTCCTGCATTACAACAGCATCAGAATCAGCCCTAATGGCCCTACCTAGCTTAGTATCATCAGCAAATTTACTCAGGTCACTACTTGTACCTATGTCAAGATCATTAATATAAATTAAGAATAGCAAGGGACCCAAAACAGATCCTTGCGGAACTCCACTGCTAACACCCCCCCACTCAGATTTAACTCCATCTATACTAACTCTTTGCTGTCTGTCACCAAGCCATGACTGAATCCACCTAAATATACTGCCATCGATCCCATGTGCTTTAACTTTGCTCAGAAGCCGTAAGTGTGGCACTCAATCAAAAGCCTTACTAAAGTCCAAGTATAAAATATCATAGTTTTCATCATTATCTGCTGCTTCATACACCTAACTATAAAAAGACAGCAAATTAGTCAGACAGGATTTACCCTTACTAAAGCCATCTTTTATCAACTTATTCTTATCCAAGTGATCTCTAATATTCCTTCCTATAATAGATTCCATCATTTTCCCTACCACTGATGTCAAACTTACTGGTCTGTAATTAGACATATTTGTTTTATCCCCTTTCTTAAATATAGGTATCACATTGGCTTTCTTCCATGCCACTGGCACAATGCCACTCTCCAATGATTTTCTAAAGATGCATGCTAGGGGCTCACTTAACACATCCTTACATTCTTTCAAAATTCTAGGAAAGAGCTCATCAGGACCGGGTGCTTTACTACTTTTGATTTTATCAATTTCCTTTGTCACTATCTCCTTTGTGATCAAGATATCCTTTAATTTCTCTTCATCATTACCCCGAAAGATCATTGACACCTTGGGTATATTTAGAGTATCCTCCTGTGTAAATACTGAGAGAAAAAAATCATTTAGCATTCCAGCCATTGAGTCCCTATCACTCACTAATTCTCCATTGGAATCTATAAGTGGGCCTATTTTATCTCTAACCTTAGTTTTATATAATTTTACAGACTATAGAAGTTAGGCTAACCGGTCTAAAGTTATTTGGATCCTCTTTACTACCCTTCTTAAAAATGGGGACTACATTCGCTCTCTTCCAATTATGGGGTATTTCTACATATTCCAGTGACCTAGTATATAACTTCTCCAGAGCAATTGAGATACTTTCTACACCTTCTTTAAGTATCCTAGAATGAATATTATCAGGGCCAGAGGCCTTGGTAGTATCTAACTCACCTATTAGTCCTTTTATTATCCTCCGATCCACACTAATGTTAGTAAACACCTCTTTCCCTGACCCATGAGTACTATACATAAGACTATTTAGTTTCTTCTTTGTAAATACTGATGCAAAATGACCATTTAGTACCTGAACTATTTCCTCATCAGTTTCTTTCACAAACCCCTTCATATTTGATAGGCCCTATTTTAACTCTGCCAGACTTATTATTAATTTTATAGTAACTAAAGAACTTTCTAGGATCTTTGTTGCTATCCTGAGCTAATTTAATTTCTGACACCATTTTGTTTTTCTTTATAATCTTATTTAACTCATTCCTAGCCATTCTATAATCACTTAAATTTTGAATATTATTTTCTACCTGTAATTTTTTGTATACCCTTTTCTTCTCTGAAATTTTTCTAGCTATCTCCTGATTCCACCATAATAGTTTCCTACTTTTGTTCCTAATGGCCTTCATTGAGATACATTGTTCTTGGACTACATTTATTATATGCTTGAAAGTATCCCACATCCTATAAGCATTTTTACCTCTGAATTCTACATCCCAGTCTACAAAATTTAGCAAGCTTCTGAGTTTTACATAATCTCCCTTATGAAAATTTGGAACTTTTACAGCATTCTCGGTTATTTTACCCTTCTCAATTCCCAAGTTAAAACGAACTATCTGATGGTCACTATTTCCCAATGCTTCCCCAACAGTCAATTCTTGAACTAAATGATCACTGTTAGAAAGTACTAAATCTTATTTATTGTCCCCCCCTCGTTGGCTCATTAACAAATTGATTCAAAAAATTATCCTCAAAGCATTCTATGAACCTGCCACTTGTTCTATCCCTACCTATCATATTTTTCCAGTCCACAGAGTTTAAGTTGAAGTCCCCAATAATAACTGCATCTGTTTCACATCCCTTACTTATTTCCCTTATCATTAGTTCATCTATATCATCAGTCTGCCCAGGTGGTCTGTAAAAAGCTCCCAAATGCACCATTCTATTTTTACTGAACCTAATATCTATCCAAAGTGACTCAACTCCATCCTGCTTTATTGAAGTATTTAAACTTGAAACAATGTTGTTTTTTATATAGATAATTATTCCTCCACCAATCCTACCTGTCCTTTGACTAATGTACATATTATAGCCCTGTAAATCAAATTCACTTATAGTGTCACTAAATTCTATTTCATTAACCCATGATTCAGTAACACATAATATATCTATATCCTCATTGCTAATATAACTAAATAGCTCATCTTTCTTGTTTCTAAGACTATGAGCATTTGTATAGAAGAGCGGAAGACAACATGTTCGTGGTGAATGAAATGATTGAAAGATGGGAGTAAGTTGTATCTAGGTTTCCTAGACATAGAGAAGGCATATGATAGAGTAAACAGGGAGGTTTTCTGCAGAATGTTGGAGAAGGTAGGACTTAGTCAGAAGATAGTTAACTTTATAAAGAGCGTGTATGTAGATACTATAGCAAAGTATAGACTAGGAGATATAGAAACAGGATTGGTGAGGAGTGTGAGAGGTGTTAGGCAAGGGTGTATCCTCTCCCCCACATTGTTTAGCGTGTACACTGAGGAGTTAGCTGCTAGGGTAAGAATGTTGAATGTGGGAGTAAGCGTTGTGAAGAAGAAGATATGCCTGCTGATGTACGCAGATGATGTTATTGTGATGAGTGAGACAGCGGAAGAGTTACAAAGGTTGCTAGATGTTGTAAATGAATATGGCAGAGATTTTGGAGTTAGTTTCAGCAAGGAGAAAAGCCAGGTGCTGACAGTAAATAGTTCAGAGAATGACAGGTATGCCACATGGAAAATCAGAGAACATGTTCCAAAGCAGACTGAAGAATACAAGTACCTAGGAGTGTGGATAAGCTCAAAAGGTAGTGAAAAAATGTAGAATAAGAAGATCAGTATGACCAACCAGTGGGTAGGTAGATTGGGCAGTGTAGCTAGGATTAGGGCTAGTAAGTAGGATGTGGTGAGGGAAGTATGGAAGAGTGTGGCGGTGCCAAGTATGTATGGCATGGATGTAATAGCTTGGAAGGAGAAGGGAATAGACAAGCTAGAGACTGGGCAAAATAGGGTAGGAAGAATAGCCCTGAATGCACCTAGGTATGCATCGATTGAGGGTGTGAGAGGCGACATGGTAAGGAGTACTTTGAGGTATAAGATTAGACTGGAGCGAATGGAGGATACAAGAATGAGAACAGTAGCACGTGTTTCGTAAAGCTCTGGGAATATTTCAATTATTTGCTATACTTTGGTGTTTGATAGAAGTTTTTATGCAAAATAGTATTATGTATAGTCTAGTGACATAGTAATCATAAATATTAAGTTATTAGATCGTATATTTGGTTAATATAACAAAGTTGTTTAGTATTGTTAATTTTTTGGCCAGGTTCTTTTATTTACATTATTTTGTGCGGGAAAGTGCATAGTAGATAAATTAAATTGGTTTTTTGAAACCTCGTTTCTAGGTTGTTGGTTTAATTAGTGACTGATTTGGACTTGTGCCTTAAATCTCGTTTTGGTCTGTTGATTTATTTTTCAGATTTTTCTACAGTTTTCACCATAGAATCAGCGAAAGCTAAGTTGCTTTTTTTTTTCTTATTACTACTTAAGTTCTTTCTTTGTTTAAATAAGTGATGGAGTTCGGGGATGAAAGTGAGCATAAGTGTCGGAATGTATGCATTGGTTGTGGTGTAGTTGGTGAGGGGTATACATGTGTTGTATGTGGGCTGCGTGAATGCACTGTAGATTTAGAGGGGATGAGATTTCAGGATTTAGACAGTATATGTAAGCTGGAGGGTTAGTTTCTGAGCTCAGGAGGGAACTTAGTGTTAGGCCTAGGGCTGGGAATAAGTTGGGTGGTGAGGTAGCCAGATAGATGTTTCAGGTGAAGGTAGAGGGCCGGTAGAGGAGGTAGGATATGATAGTTCTAGGGATAGTGAAGTTAGCCCCCTTAGATTAGTTAGAAATAGGCCTAGTGAGGATGGGGGACAGTGGAGAGTGGTTAGGAAACGTGTAGCTAGGGAGGTTTCTCCTGTTCTTTGTGAGAATAGGGTTGCCTCTGTTGAGGTGGTTAGCCAGGGGGAGAATAGGTGTGTGAGTCAGAGGGCCACAGAACCTATTAGCTTGACTAATAGATTCAGTGCCCTAAGAGTGGAAGTAACTGGAAGTGATATGACTGATGGGGGTGGGGGTGGAAGTAGAGTGACTGGTAGTTTGAATGAGAATAAGAGTAGGGATGGAGTTAGGTCTGTGGGGGTTAGGAATAGGAGTCTGACTGAAGTGCTTGTGATGGGTGATTCCGAGTTAGATATTTAGATAGGAAGTTGAATGCAAGTAACATAACATAATTTCACGGATGACAAAAGCCACAAGGGCCTATCAAAGGTCATCCGTATCCATCAAATCCACCCACATAAAGCATCCATAAGATTTTGTCAGATCATGCATCTACAATATACAATTTAACAATCCATAGGAATGTCCAACCATGCATCTACAATATATAATTTAAAGCCTCCATAGGAGTCTGTCAAAAACAAAATCAAAGTCCCCTATTATATACAATAAAAAGAAACTGCATCCACAGGAATGAGTCAAGAATCATATCCATATACCAAAAAGTAAGAAATTAACCCTCCATCCCCATATAATCATCCAATCTGCGCTTGAAAACATTCAAGTTTGCGCTGTCTACATTCTCAGGTGGCAAACTATTCCAATAATCCACCACTCTGTTAGTGAAAAAATATTTTCTAACATCCAGTCTGCACCTCTGTTTTTTAATCTTTAAGTGGTGGCCTCTAGTTCTATTACTACCTTCTAACTCAAATAACTTGCTGAAATCCATTTTATCCATCCCAGAAAAGATTTTAAAAAGCTCAATCATATCTTCCCTCACACACCTTCTTTAAAATGAAAACATATTTAATACCCTCAGTCTATCTTCATATTCAAGGTGCTTCAGGGATGGTATTATTTTTGTTGCCCTCCTTTGTACCGACTCTAATAAGTTTATATCATGTCTAAAATGTGGTGACCATGCCTGTATACAGTACTCTAAATGTGGCCTGACATAAGAGTTGTATAGTTTAAGGATGACCTCCTTACTCTTGTAGCTAACATTTCTTTTAATGTAACCTAGCACCCTATTTGCTCTATTTTTTGCCTCAATACACTGCTTTGAAAATTTCAGTGACCTATCTACTACTACTCCTAAGTCCTTCTCATCTTCAACTGAATTAAGCCAATACCCATCCATCTCATAGCTAAATTCCCAATTATCTCTCCCCATGTTAATAACTTTGCATTTACTAAGGTTAAAAGTCATCTGCCACTTTTGAGCCCAAGCTAAAAACTTATTTAAGTCACCCTGCACTTTAAAGCTACCCTCAACCTCTTTGACTACAGCGGCCAATTTAGTGTCATCAGCAAAAATTGATACTTTGCTATTCACACCTTGCCCAAGATCATTTATATAGATTATAAATAATAAAGGGCCTAAAACTGATCCCTGAAGTATGCCACTAATAACATTCCTCCACTCTGACCTCACTCCATTCAGTACAACTCTGTTTCCTATTTTTCAGCCATTCAGTTATCCAATTTAAAACGTTCCCACATATCCCATGCAGCTTTAATTTATAAACTAGTCTTCTATGTGGAACCTTATCAAAAGCTTTGCTGAAATCTAAGTAGATCACATCAACTTTCTCACCCCTATCTAATTCTTTAGTTACATAATCCATAAAATCCAGTAAATTAGTTAAACACGATCTACCTTTTCTAAAACCATGCTGAGCATCATTAATTAACCTGCTACTCTCTAGATGATTAGAAATTCCCTTCTTAACCATCTTCTCAAGAATTTTACAGACTATAGAAGTTAAGCTTAAGCTTACTGGTCTAAAGTTATTTCGGTTCTCTTTCCTTCCCTTTTTAAAAATTGGCACTACATTTGCCAATTTCCAATCATGTGGTATTTCTCCAAACTCTAGTGATCTAATAAATATCTTCTCAAGAGCTACTGCAATACTTTCTACACCTTCTTTGAGTATCCTAGAATGAATATTGTCAGGGCCAGATGCCTTACTAGTATTTAACTGCATTATAAGCCCTTTAATTTCTTCTCTGTCTATATTAATAGAATTTATCACTACTTCCCTTGACCTAGAATTATCATTAATTAATCTAACTGGTTTCTCTTCTGTGAATACTGAAGCAAAATGATCATTATGGACTTTTACTATTTCCTCATCAGATTCTCTCAAAACCCCTTCATATTTAATAGGCCCTATTTTATCACTGTTAGATTTATTATTGATTCTATAATAGCTAAAGAATTTTTTAGGATCTTTATTATTATTTTTAGCTAAATTAATTTCTGCTGTCCTTTTGGTCTTCTTAATAATATCTTATTTAGTTCATTTCTGGTTGACCTATAACGGTTTAAATTATCTAAACTACTCTCACTTTGTAATCTCTGGTATGCCCTTTTTTTCTCTGAAACTATTAGCTATTTCTTGATTCCACCATTGCTTTACCCCGCCCCACCCTTTCATGTGTCTCAAAAACACAAAAGAGGCATCTTCAAGTAGTGCAAAATAAATGCATGTACCTAATAACGGGTACACGCAGGCATGAAAGAAGACGGCAAGAAGACCTGCACAGAGAGGCGGGGATAATTCCCATTAACAAAGTCATTGAAGAACGGACCTGGAAAATGCAGGATCTGGTTAATCGAGAACTGAGTGATGAAATCACACAGAGGATTAACCAGAACAGAAGAGCTGATTGTCGCCCCAGATTTCCCAGCTCCGCCAACCGAGTGGCTGGCAGAGACAAAGTACCGTTCTATGCGTAAAATGAGATAAAAAAATACCTGTGAAAACAAGAACCAAAATAAGAACAAGAAAACTCAAAAATTACTACGACAACCTACCGAAAAAGACTACCCTGCCAAGAAAAAGAACCCCCCCCCGATTACGATGAGAACTTCAAAAGAAGAATACAACCAAAGAAGAAAGAAGAAACAAAAATACTATTAAAACACACACACAGTAAAACAAAACAATAAGCACACACTTAAATGTATTTAAAACATATACAAAGTAAGCAATGCACAACATAAACCAAAAAAACTAAAGTTGCTAAGACAAAGGGCTTGAACGCCATAATAATTATAATTTTATAATTATTACAAAAATCCAATACAACAACAATGAATACACGCATCCAAGAAAATAATTAAAAGTGATAAGTCTGATCACCATGTAGCGGGCCGAAAATATATCTCTAATCCCAATCGATAAGCGATACAACCCGCTTCCTACACTGTCCGGACGTGAGAAATCGAGGGAGAATGAAACGGATTGTATATACAGTCCCTTTACTTACAAAAAAAGTACAATGATAGTTACAGTTATATTTACAGCAATTTATATTTACAAGGGAAGTGTGCACACTTCAAAATGAGGCTGGATTCCCCAATCCAAATACGATACCAACAGAGAATTTTATAAAAGGCGAATACAACAAATTTACTTATATATCTACACAAAACATAAAAACACAACAACAACCGAATGAAAAAAAAAGGGCACGCGCTATCACTTGTGTGCTGGAGGTGGGTGGTAGTAGGCTAACTTAGAAGGAGGCAGGATTGTCAACGAAGGCGGGTATGGCGGTTCAGGTGGTTAGCGAGGCACGAAAGCCCTCCGTCTCAGGGCTGGGCGGAGCACTCGTCTAGAGAACCCCTCTTGCTGTCAGTCCACACTTCCACTCTCTGTAGAAGAGATATATCCTCCTTTTATGACCCATTTATTTATACATGGAAGGGAAACTAATAAGTGGGCATTACCCGAGTAAATTTATCGACTAGCTTACCTCTTTCCAGAATATGACGCTTTGATAAAAGTTTATTTTAAGCAAAGTACAATATTCTTTTAATTATAGTGATATCTCAAAACTAGCTACTATCTTTCCAGAATATGACGCCTGGAAAGAAAAAAAAACATGGTAATCATTTTATACATAAAATAAACAAAAATAAAACAACCCAATCCCATTCACACACATTCTTACAGAGGGAGGGAGAGGGTACTGAGAAAAGGGGTGGGAGAATGGCCCTTTTACACACACTCACATTCGCTCCACCACACCCCTCCTTCCTTAAGCCATTCGACCAGCCACTCACAAAACCCTTTCAATCACTCTTCACGGTACCACTTGTGCTCAATCGCACCCTTCTGCACCCATTCATACTCTTCTACTGGTCCCTGGCTACGCGTAGCAATTAGTCGGGGTTGTTCGTCAGTCGTCCTGTCAGTCTCATCGTCACTATTTATCATCTCATCAACCATACTCTTAGCCCTCATTACCAGTTCTCCCATTTCACGAATAAATTCTTTCATACTCTTCCGTTCAGAACCCTCACTCTTCATACCCCCATTCATCAGCTCCTCACTCACAGCTCTCATCCAACTCAAGGTACATTCTTGCGAGACAGACAGGTCACTCACATCCCCTGTATTCTCAACAGGCATACCAGAAACCCCTTCGACTGGTTCCCACCAGAAACCTGAAAAATCAGCCACTTCATCATTCACTACATCAAACTCACCCCTACTATTACCATTCATAAAACCCGAAAAATCAGCCACACTAGGTTCATTCTGCCCAAACACACTATCATTCATACTGTTCCCAAAACCAGAAAAATTTGGCACAGGCAGCTCACTCACTCGTCTACTTATACCAGCCAAATCACTCACCTGTCTACGCAAAAACTCAATCTCCCTTTCAAGATCCCCCATACCAGAAACACTCTGCTCAGACTTACTTTCATTCGTACGTGCATTCTTCCTTTCACTCTTCTTTGTACGCTTTCTACTCCTCGAGACTAAGACTAGCTCTTTCCCAGACAGATCCATACTCTCACATTCAATCTCATCATCATGCACTTTACCTCTCTCTCTACACAGTCCATACACCGGATGGCTCACCAGGTAGTCAGGAGGTTCTCTCCATCTCCTTAACTGACTCTGATGAGCCCGCACTCTCTCAGTCATGCCGTCATTCAAACTCTCCAAAACATACGTCACTCCATTTTCCCAAACCCTCACATCTCTATAAGGTCCATCAAACTTCTCACTCATCTTTGACACATTCAACCTACCCTTCACTTCTTTCACTTTCAATACTTTTGTACCTAATTCAAATGAACGGAACCTTTCATGCGCCTCACGCCATACACTCTGCTGAATTTCACTCAAACGAAACCTATCTTTCACTCGCCTTTCAAAATTCATCACAAACTGACATGGGAACATTCCAGTTGCACTATGCACAGTTGAATTATACGCCCACAACACTCTCCCCAGACACACATCCCAGTCATTCACTGTCGTACTCATCATTCTCAACATCTCACACAAAGTTCTTATAGTCCGTTCAGCCAATCCATTTGAAGACGGTACATACGGAGTTGTTCTCACATGCTCCACACCATTCTCTTAAACATTTGATCAAACACTTCCCCTACAAATTCAGGCCCATTATCACTCAGACATCTTCTAGGCTTCCATACACACATAGGAAAAAACAACTGCTCAACCACACGCGCAACAGTCACACTACTTTTATCTCTCACAGGCGCTGCATACACAAACTTACTTTAATGATCAACCATAACAACCATACCAACATTCCCAGCACTCGTACGCGGCAAAGACACACAATCAATCACTACCAATTCAAACGGTTCTTTCGCATCAACTTTCAACATTAGCAGCTTCACTTGCACACCTTGCACCTTTCGCTTCTGACACCTTTCACACGTAGTTGCAACATCATTCACAACAGTTCTCAGAAACGGATGGAACACACGCTCCTTCATACACTCCCACAGCTTAAACTTACCCATATGCCCATAATTATCATGCACAACCTTCACCAGACCAATCATACCAACTAAGGACATCACAGGTACATACATATCATCACCACCCTTCACATGCCTCACAAAATATACAACATCCATACAAACAACAAAATCCTTAGCATACCTTTTAAAATCACTTAAACACTCTGGCCATTCATTCAAATCAACATGCATCATTACACACCTCTTCAACTCACTAACAAAAGGACATATCTCTTGCATCTCTAGAATATCATCATCACTTAAAATCTCATTCTCATCATCCATGACCAACTCAATCATGCCACAAAATTTGACAACATTCTTCGCACACTCATTCAACTTCATCGCCTCACATTCACCTTTCATAAGACGATCCTTATCAGCATCCAAAGACAAATCATTCAATCTCATAAAGTCTACACCAAGCAAGAAACAACACGGCATTTGCTCATCCTTCAGAATCACAAAGTCATGCTTCACATTCACACCATTACCCAAACTCACTTTCAGACTAACCTGTTCCCATGCCACTATCATGCCATTCCCTAATCCACTTATCCGTAACTTCACAGGTTTATGCTCGCAACATCTAAACTCTTCATACTTACTCAGAATATTCTCATTCCCTAAAGACACTTGTGCTCCAGTATCAATCAAACCACAGAACAACCTTTCACCAACTTTCACTCTTGCTTCCATCATATCAGGTCCACCATGTTCGCAATACACAGAAGGAACAAGCACACCAACATCAGCACTGATATCCACACCATCATCAACTCCCACATCATCACTCACCACACACTCATCTTCATCCAGACAATCATTCTTCTCTCTCATATATGAACACTTTTCAATCACCCAATTGTAATGCACACCGCTCAAACATTGCAGATGTACCACATTAGGATTCAAACCCTTCATCTTCTCATCCTTGTACACAATCGGCCTCTCACCACCAAAGTGCACATAAACAATCACTCCATACAAACGACTCACTACAATCAACACTTCCAGAAATGGCGGGACCCCTTGCATACACATCGCTCTCAATTCTTTCATGAAGTTCCGCACCTTTGCCATACCAATGCTTTCAGGCTTCCTACACACTTCATTCATTACCTCCTTCCTTAAATCATCTACTCTATCGCGCACTCTCACATCTACTCCATCACTCTTCAAATCTTGCAAACCATTCCATACACTCTCAAACAAGGAATCACCACTACCCTTACTCTCTTTTCCATTCATAATTCCTTTCGGCAAATACTCAGGATCACTCACTCCACACACATTTTCATCATTCGTACCAGGATACCTTGACATCAAATCAGCCACTCCATTCCGTTCACCAGGCACATACTCAATCACATAGTCAAAGTCACTCAAATCTTCCAAAGTCCTTGCAATCCTACTATCAGCCCACTTCATACGCTGCAGATACACAAGAGGTTGATGATCGGTTTTTATCACAAACCTCACACCATACAAAAATGGACGCAATACTTTCAAACAATATCTTATCGCAGCCAGCTCTCGTTCCACAGTCGAATACTTTCGTTCTGCAACATTCATAGCCTTGGATACATACCCAATTATTCGCCTGACATTCTCTCCATTCAAACGCTGCTCTTGCATCAGAAAACCTCCCATACAATACCCACTCGCATCTGTATACAATTCAAGCATTTTAGCATTCACACTATAATCTGGGTAAGCCAATTCAACATCTTCAGCCGCTGCCTCTTTCAGTCTCTCATACGCCTCATTCATCTT
This sequence comes from Ceratothoa steindachneri, assembly GCA_963969495.1. Lineage (NCBI taxonomy): Eukaryota > Metazoa > Arthropoda > Malacostraca > Isopoda > Cymothoidae > Ceratothoa > Ceratothoa steindachneri. The sequence continues at coordinate 43,114,445 of OZ018338.1, forward strand.
CTCATTCCACTTGACAACCGTACTACCTTTCTTGCCCATCCACTCAGTCAGAGGCTTACTCACACCAGAACAATCATGTATAAACTTTCGCTGGAACTCAATCAAACCCAAAAACGACTTCAGTTGCTTCACAGTCACCGGTTTAGGAAACATTCGCACCTCAACATACTTCGGTGATTTACGCAACCCATTCTCACTCACCATATGCCCAAGGAATTCCACTTCTTTCGCAAACCATTCCCACTTCGCCACTTTCACCTTCACACCAACACTCTCCAACGTTCTCAACACATCATTCACCAATCTCATATGCTCCTCAAAAGTCTCAGTCATAATCAAAATATCATCTATAAACGCAATCACATTCTTACTCGCAAACTTACTCAACACAACATTCATTGCCCGCTGGAAGGCTCCCGGAGCATTAGCCAACCCAAAGCTGAGGTTCCGGAACTGGTAATGCCTCTTTGAGGAAGAGAAGGCAGTTACTGGCCAGCTCTCCTCAGCAATGGGCATCTGGTAATACCCCCGTACCAGATCCAGCTTCGTAAACCACTCCATCCCATGCATACTATACACACACTCAGATACCACACACATCGGAAACCTTTCTTTCACAGTCTTTTCATTCACCTTTCTATAATCCACACACAGACGCAATCTTCCATCCAGCTTACGTACAGGTACAATTGGACTATTCCATGCACTCTCGCTCTCTTCAATCACCCCCAATTGCTCCAATTCCAAACACTGCTCCTCAATCTCATCAGCAACCGGACGTGGGAAATGCCTCGGCCGCTGATAGATTGGGGAGTCCTCCTTCAGGACAATCTTGAATTCCGGGAGCTTTGCAACCCCGAAATCCAGATCACCCTTACTGAGGGCTCCCTTTCGCTCAAATATCATTCGATACACATCCTCCCTTTCATACTCAGTCAAACATCCATCCAATTTCACCATGTCCTTCACCTCATTATACATCCATTCACATGTCTTTTCATTCGCAACATTCACCCTGATATCCGTACTATCATCCATACCTACCTCATTGACAGTGGAGAGGTGGCCCAGTACATCTCCGACTTGGATTCCCCTCACCTGCCCTTTCACACTGGGGTCCGCCTGCACACATACAAAAGGATCATTCATTCTCATCAAGCCATCAAACACACAAGCAACACGCCTTACCTTATAACACGCATCCTTTCCATCCAATATCACAGTGTTCTCACTCACATCCAAACTAACATCCTTACCCCAAATCACCCTAACAGACACCCTTTCACCCTTCACAAGCCTTACATTCTCCATAGCAGTCACCTCAATACCAGTAAACACACTCCTCAAAACACTACCATCTTTCCCTACATACAACTTATACACCCCATTTTTACCAATCTTTCTCTCAATCTGATCACTCGCAGGATGCACAACCATACATTCATTTTCATAAAATCATACCCCAAAATCACACCATACTCACTACTCACCTTATCAATCACAGAAAATTCACATTCATTCATCATCATACCATGCATTCGAACAGCTGACCTTATCATTCCAATCACAGGCACTCTCCTATTACCAATACCTACCAAACTACCCTTGCACTTAGACAGGAGGGCTTTCTTGCTAACCTTGTCATACACATCTTTATACACCAAGCTCGCCTTGCATCCAGAATCTATTAAAGCCAAACACTCAATTCCATTCAACTCCACCTTCACACTCAGACACTCATACTTCCTACCAGACAGCACTTTCACACTAGACAGACTTACCAACACATTACTCACACTCATGCACCCAGAGGATACTTCAGCAGGTACCCTCTTACCATTCAGTTTCCCGCTTCAGACTTTCCATTCACACCTTGCGCTCTCAGCCTAATCCAACACTTTTCACTCGAATGTCCTTCCATCGCACAATAGCTACATACATTCCTCTGGTCACGACACATCCTTGCATAATGACCAGCCTTTTCACAATTACCACATGCATATTTCATACTTTCCCCACCAGTTGCTCCACCATTCAACCTCGGACAATCTTTCTTCAAATGGCCTATTTCTTTACACTCGAAGCACTCTTTCACACTTTCCTGGCAATCCTTTATCATATGCCCTTTCTTACCACACCCAAAATATGCACCAGCTGTCCACCTACATTCTGCCAACATATGACCTTTCCTTCCACACCGACGACATTCCACAATCTTTCTCCCACCATTCGGTCTCTCGTTTGCTGGGACATACCTCGGCTTCTCTCTCATATATCCGTTCCCACGCTTGAAATTCATCTGCCCCCTTCCATTCGACCACAATCCATTTGCCCATCCATTCTGCCGGCCCAGGAAGTTTGACATCACTCCAGCTGGTGCAGCCTTCAGGGCCTCCCTGTAGCTGACAAACTGCTGGGGTGGATGAAAGCTCCTGGGCTTCTTACCTACAACATTCACACTGTACCATCCATCCTCTTCTAGATCGCTTTCATCATCAAATCGTCCATCTTCTAACAGTTCCAACACATCCTCCCACATCAACCGTTCACCTGTAAGTCTCACTCTCTCCTTTCTCTTTCCACTCAGCCATTCACTCACCTTCCGCGGGATCGTGTCCAAAAACTTTCTCATGAGTGGTTTACATTCATTTACATCATCATCGCCATACCTCGTTCTTGCCATACTCTCAAGCCTATGTGCATACATATTCACACTTTCACTCTTCCCCATTCGAGCCTTCTCAAATTCATTCACCCTCTTATACTTCACACTCTCTTTCATTCGTTTCACCTGCCCAATCAATCTCTTCTTCACTACATCGTACTTTGGCTCTCCCACACTCGTTATCACTCGCAAGAACTCCAACACTTTCCCATCCAAACAATCTCCCAGAACACTCACCCAGTGACCCTTGTTCTGCGGGTACTTGAGCTTGCAGTACCGCTCAAAATCCCCGAAGAACTCATCCATACTCTTTCCCCCATGCAATCTAAACTTATCAATCCTTGGCACTTCCCTAATCAAAATTCCTTTCCCCACATTCACTTCACTCTCCGAAGAGCTACTCTCGGTCTCACTCATTCCAATCATATCGTCACTCTCTCCCTCATCTGAGTATAGCGAATCCACACTCTTCCCTCTCGCCTTCCTATCCTTAACCTTAGAACCATGCTTACTTCCTCTCTTACTTTCCACTCTCTTCCATTCACCCCCTTTCCTACCACTCACAGTATCTTCTTTAGACTCAATCATACTGCCATCCATTCCATTTAGCGGAGTCCCTTCAGTAGGAGCAGGGGTCAGGGTTGTAGGTCCTGGGACTGATCCAGCCCCTGTCATCATGTTATACAGGTCCTGCATCCGTCGGTCCGTCTGATCCTGTCGGTCTCCCATTTCCTTCTTCATCCTATCAGTCTTTTCATTCATCCCTTTTATTTTATTCTCCATTCCCTCCATCATTCCCTGCAACATTTCACACTCCTCTTCTTTCTTTCTCAACTCCAGTCTCAATCGCACTACTTCTTCATTCAACGTTTCCACTACAGCCATTGTTCCCAAGTTAGTAAAAAGATAGGAGGAGGGAAAAATCAATCAAACTACTTGTCACACTAATTGGGTATGGACTGCAATCCAATCCAGTCACGCTCCCAGTTTCGAAGTCTCACGTCCCTATTCTGGCGCCAAATGTAGCGGGCCGAAAATATATCTCTAATCCCAATCGATAATCAATCCAACCCGCTTCCTACACTGTCCGGACGTGAGAAATCGAGGGAGAATGAAATGGATTGTATATACAGTCCCTTTACTTACAAAAAAAGTACAATGATAGTTACAGTTATATTTACAGCAATTTATATTTACAAGGGAAGTGTGCACACTTCAAAATGAGGCTGGATTCCCCAATCCAAATACGATACCAACAGAGAATTTTATAAGGCGAATACAACAAATTTACTTATATATCTACACAAAACATAAAAACACAACAACAACCGAACGAAAAAAAAAGGGCACGCGCTATCACTTGTGTGCTGGAGGTGGGTGGTAGTAGGCTAACTTAGAAGGAGGCAGGATTGTCAACGAAGGCGGGTATGGCGGTTCAGGTGGTTAGCGAGGCACGAAAGCCCTCCGTCTCAGGGCTGGGCGGAGCACTCGTCTAGAGAACCCCTCTTGCTGTCAGTCCACACTTCCACTCTCTGTAGAAGAGATATATCCTCTTTTTATGACCCATTTATTTATACATGGAAGGGAAACTAATAAGTGGGCATTACCCGAGTAAATTTATTGACTAGCTTACCTCTTTCCAGAATATGACGCTTTGATAAAAGTTTATTTTAAGCAAAGTACAATATTCTTTTAATTATAGTGATATCTCAAAACTAGCTACTATCCTTCCAGAATATGACACCTGGAAAGAAAGAAAAACATGGTAATCATTTTATACATAAAATAAACAAAAATAAAACAAACCCATTCCCATTCACACACATTCTTACAGAGGGAGGGAGAGGGTACTGAGAAAAGGGGTGGGAGAATGGCCCTTTTACACACACTCACATTCGCTCCACCACAACCAGACCCTAGGCATCTCTTTGCACCTCTACCACACTTCTTTCTTTCTTCTCCACTTGTCTATTTTCTCTATCTCTCCACACACCCTATTGTCCTCCCCTCACATGCACCCCCACTTAAACAAAGTCAAAGTCACCATAATGGTTTCCTACATTTCTTCCTAATAGACTTCATCGGAATACACTGTTCCTGAACCATGTTTAATATAGTCTTAAAAATATCCCACATCTCATAAGTATTCTTTCTATGGAATTCTATATTCTACCTAATCTGATTTAGCATGTTGCGTAATTTATCGTAATCTTCCCCATAAAAATTTGGAATTCTTGTGGAGTTTGTCGCTGTTCTTCCCTTAACTATTTGCAAATTAAACTGAACCATCTGATGATCACTGTTTCCCAATCATTCCCCTACACTCAATCCTTGAACTAAGTGATCATAATTTGAAAGAATTAGATCTAATATATTGGCACCCCTTGTTTGGCTTATTAACAAATTGGGTCAAAAAGTTATCCTCAAAACACTCCATGAACTTACAACTTGCTCTATCTCTTCCTATCATATTTTCCCAGTCTACAGAAGTTAAATTAAAGTCACTAAGAATAACTGTATCTTCTTTGCATCCTTTACTTATTTCCCTAATCATTAACTCATCGATGCAATCAATCTGTCCTGGTGGTCTATAAAAAGCTCCCAAGTGTATTTTCCTATTTTTACCAACCTTAATATCTATCCATAATGATTCACCTTCTCCTTGCTTTATAGAGTTATTTAGATTTGAAGAAATGCTATTTCTGATATAAATAATCAACCCACCACCAGTCCTATCTCTCCTTTGACTAATGTACATAGTATAACCTTCTAGTTCAAATTCACTGACATTATCATTAAATATATTTTCATTAACCCATGATTCAACTATACATATTATATCTATATCTTCATGAATGATATAACTAAATAATTCATCCCTCTTATTTCTAAGACTACGAGCATTTGTGTAAAGACAACTCAGCCCACCTATCCCTGAAGCACCTGAGGGCCTATCTCCTCTGCATCTCCTTTCTCTCCTTCCTCTCCTTCCCCGACCCTGTACTCTTGTATTTCCCTGACCACTATCACTACTCAAGTAATTTAACCCTAATAGATTGAATGGTTTGAGGGTGTGTTTGCCGGGTGCTGGAGTGAGAGATCTGTCTCATAGGTATGAGGAGCTGGTGTCTGGCTGTGCAAGGATGCGGTTGTGATTACACATGTAGGAGTGAATGATGTGAAGAAAGTGGGTGCATGTGAGTTACGTGAGAGGTACAAGAGGTTGATTAAAAAGGTGAAAGAAAGTAGAATGAAAGGTCTTGTGACAGGTGTGTTTCCAAGAATGGATGTTGGGGTAGAATGGATGTCTCGCGTGATTGGGCTGAATGATTATGTGAGAAGGATTTGTGAGATGGAAGGTGTCATGTTTGTGGATGCGTGGGATAGGTATGTTGGAATGAAAGAAATGTATGCGATGGATGGACTGCATTTGAGTAGGAGGGGATAGATGTGTTGTGGGAGGAGTATAATCGTGTTATTAGGTCTTTGCAGGCAGGAAACTAGATACTAATAGTGGTCAGGGAATTATGAGTGGACATTATAGTACTGAAAGTAGAATGAACTTGGCAGATAACAGAAATAGGTTCCAAGGCGATAGAGGTGAGGTCATTCAGGTTGGAAGAGGTGCTTCAGGGATAAGGGGGTTAAATTGTTTCTATACAAATGCTCGTAGTTTTAGAAAGAAGAAGGCTGAGCTATTTAGTTATATTAGCAATGAGGATATAGATATATTATGTGTCACTGAATCATGGGTTAATGAAATAGAATTTAGTGACACTATAAGTGAATTTGATTTACAGGGTTATAATATGTACATTAGTCAAAGGACAGGTAGGATTGGTGGAGGAATAATTATCTATATAAAAAACAACATTGTTTCAAGTTTAAATACTTCAATAAAGCAGGATGGAGTTGAGTCACTTTGGATAGATATTAGGTTCAGTAAAAATAGAATGGTGCATTTGGGAGCTTTTTTATTGACCACCTGGGCAGACTGATGATATAGATGAACTAATGATAAGGGAAATAAGTAAGGGATGTGAAACAGATGCAGTTATTATTGGGGACTTCAACTTAAACTCTGTGGACTGGGAAAATATGATAGGTAGGGATAGAACAAGTGGCAGGTTCATAGAATGCTTTGAGGATAATTTTTTGAATCAATTTGTTAATGAGCCAACGAGGGGGGGACAATATATTAGATTTAGTACTTTCTAATAGTGATCATTTAGTTCAAGAATTGACTGTTGGGGAAGCATTGGGAAATAGTGACCATCAGATAGTTCATTTTAACTTGGGAATTGAGAAGGGTAAAATAACCGAGAATGCTGTAGAAGCTCCAAATTTTCATAAGGGAGATTATGTAAAACTTCGAAGCTTGCTAAATTTGGTAGACTGGGATGTAGAATTCAGAGGTAAAAATGCTTATGGGCTGTGGGATACTTTCAAGCATATAGATAAATTGGATGTTAGTAAGTTTTTTGAGTTAGATGATGAAATTGGACTAGAGGTCACCACTTAAAAATTAAAAAGCAAGGGTGTAGGTTGGATTTAAGAAAATATTTTTTCACCAATAGAGTGGTAGACTTCTGGAACAAATTGCCGCCCAGGGTAGTAGGTAGTCCAAATTTAAATGTATTTAAGAGTAGGTTGGATGAGTTTATGGGGAGGGAAGGTTGTGATGGTTCCTAAGTTTTGTATATATTAATATTGTTTGTATATATCTATAGCTGCATGATTTAGTTCTTGACAAACGTTGGTTGGTTATACCCTTGTTTCTGGACGCAATCCTCTGGATGTAGTTTTCCTGGGAGTTTGGGTGCCTTAGAAAAGAGGCCGTTTGACTCGGATGACCTATGATGAGCCCTTGTGGCTTTTGTCATCTGTTATATTATATTGTGGGGGACTTTGATTTTGTCTTTCCCTGGTGATGGTGCTTTTTGTGGGTGGGTTTTGACAGATGTAGATGACCTTTGATAGGCCCTTGTGGCTTTTGTCATCCGTGAAATTATGTTATGTTATGTTAGTCCAAGAGCAATGTATCCCAATGAAGGCCATTAGGAACAAAAGTAGGAAACCATTATGGTGGAATCAGGAGATAGCTAGAAAAATTTCAGAGAAGAAAAGGGTATACAAAAAATTACAGGTAGAAAATAATATTCAAAATTTAAGTGATTATAGAATGGCTAGGAATGAGTTAAATAAGATTATAAAGAAAAACAAAATGGTGTCAGAAATTAAATTAGCTCAGGATAGCAACAAAGATCCTAGAAAGTTCTTGAGTTACTATAAAATTAATAACAAGTCTGGCAGAGTAAAATAGGACCCATCAAATATGAAGGGGTTGTGAGAGAAACTGATGAGGAAACAGTTGAGTTACTAAATGGTCATTTTGCATCCGTATTTACAAAGGAGAAACTAAATAGTCTTATGTATAGTACTCATGGGTCAGGGAAAGAGGTGTTTGCTACCATTAGTGTGGATTGGAGGACGATAAAAGAACTAATAGGTGAGTTAGATGCTACTAAGGCATCTAACTCATGTTTGACTAATTTACTAGACTTTCTGGAATTTGTAACAAAACAAGTAGATAAGGGAGAGAATGTAGATATAATTTACTTGGATTTTAGTATAGCATTTGATAAGGTACCACATAGGAGACTAGTTCATAAATTAAAAATGATTGGGATATGTGGGGGTGTTTCAAATTGGATAGCTGAGTGGCTGAAAGATAGGAAGCAAAGGGTAGTGCTAAATGGTGTAAAGTCAGAGTGGAGGGATGTTATCAGTGGGGTTCCCCAGGGATCAGTTCTCGGTCCATTATTATTTGTCATCTATATAAACGATCTTGTGGACGCAGTTAATAATAAAGTGTCAATTTTGGTGGATGATTCCAAATTAGCAGCTGTAGTTAAAGATATTGATGATAATTTTAAAGTGCAGGGGGATTTAAATAAATTGTTATCCTGGGCACATAAGTGGCAAATGACTTTCAACCTTGATAAGTGCAAATTTATTGACATGGGAAAAGATAAGAGAGAATTTAACTATGAAATGGATGGACATTGGCTGACCTCAGTAGAGGATGAGAAAGATCTAGGAGTAGTAATAGATAAGTCATTAAGGTTTTCTAAGCAGTGTATTGAAGCAAGAAATAGGGCAAATAGAGTGCTGGGTTTCATTAAGAGAAATGTCAGTTACAAAAGTAAGGAGGTTATTCTTAAACTCTATAACTCTTATGTTAGGCCACATCTAGAGTACTGTATACAGGCATGGTCCCCACATTTTAGACATATTTACCTTCTCGAGTTAGTGCAACGGAGGGCAACAAAGATTATTTCTTCCCTGAGGCACCTTGAATATATAGATAGACTGAGGGTATTAAATATGTTCTTGTTCGAAAGGAGGTGTGTGAGAGGGGATATGATTGAGCTGTTTAAAATTTTTTCTGGGATAGATAAATTGGATGTTAGCAAGTTTTTTGAGTTAGATGATGGAAATCGGACTAGAGGTCACCACTTGAAAATTAAAAAGTAAGGGTGTAGGTTGGATTTAAGAAAATATTTTTCACCAATAGAGTGCTAGACTTTTGGAACAAATTGCCGCACAGGGTAGTAGGTAGTCCAAATTTAAATGTATTTAAGAGTAGGTTGGATGAGTTTATGGGGAGGGAAGGTTGTGATGGTTCCTAACTTTTGTATATATTAATATTGTTTGTATATATCTATAGCTGCATGATTTAGTTCTTGACAAGCCCTTATTGGTGATACCCTTGTTTCTGGACGCAATCCTCTGGATGTAGTTTTCTTGGGAGTTTGGGTGCCTTAAAAAAGAGGCCATTTAACTCAGATGACCTATCATGGGCCCTTGTGGCTTTTGTCATCTGTTATATTATATTGTGGGGGACTTTGATTTTATCTTCATCCGGCGATGGTGCTTTTTGTGGGTGAGTTTTGATGGATGCAGATGAGCTTTGATAGGCCCTTGTGGCTTTCGTCATCCGTGAAATTATATTATGTTATGAGGATGACAAATATGTGTGGACTAGTAGCAGACTTGAGTCTATATGAGTGGACAATGTTGAATGCGAATATGGATGGACGTAACTGGGATGGGAGGAAGTGGTGAAAGATATGGCTCAAAGAAAGTGGATGGATGAGATGGAGAGAAAGAGGACACTAGAGCTATATAAGGAGAAAAAGGTGCCAAGGTATGAAAGTTGGTATGATGGAAGCTTGAGTGGTGACCTTCTCTTCCGTGCTAGGACACAAAGTATGGATGTGAATGCGAGAAGTTACAGATTCTCAGAGTCTGGCAGTAAAATGTGTGACATGTGTGACAGAGGTGAGGATGAGACAGTAAAGCATATCATGTTGGAATGTGACAAGTATGTTAGTGAGAGAATGGAAATGATACAGGTCATTCTAAATGAAATGGGATGTGAAATGAATGAGGTGATAGAAAAGAGTGGAAGAGAATGGCTCCTTATCCTGTTGGGACTCTGTGACCAGACAAATGGACGAATGATTGTAGCAGTGAAAGACTTCCTAGAGAGCATATGGAAAGTCAGAATGTGTTTATAGGCAGGTAACATTAGGATAATACTAACTGTTTCCCTGCCCTCACAGGTAGTGCCGATACAAAGGCCAAGGGGATTGCCGCTTGGGGGTCACCTGCCTGAGAATCAAGATCAAGATCAGTCAATGATGACATCAGTAAAGCCGCAACAAAAGAGTGTAAACTTAAGTCTTAAAAAAAAGTCATTAAAAAGCACATAAAACAAGAAATACAAGGGGGCAAAAGATTGACATGGAAAAATAAAAAAGAGGCTACAAAGCTATAGAAAATAAAAGAGACCGCTAATTAATTAACAATCAAATAACCATATTTCTCAGAGGGTAGAGTTTCGGGTAAGGGAATGGTTAAAAGAGAAAAATTTATGTTAAAAAATTGGGGTGGGGGGCATTGCCCCCTTCATTTAAGTAGGAAAACCTTTTATGAAAAAGTTGCTTAAACATATTGAAATTGGACAAAACATTTTGGAGACGAGAAGCCGCGCAAGTGAGGAAGCAGTCGGGGTATGGATCTTCAGAATTACCCAAGCTGGATACATTGATCAATTTTGTCTCCAACCATATATGGTTACATTGCAGAGTGTACTACCGGTAACACTTCAGTTTCGGGGCGCACAGTAGGTGGCGCTGTTTATAGGCTACAATTTTGGGCTACAATATATGTCTTATGACGACAGACGGTAGCGTCAGATGTGAACAATTACGGCGTTATATTTTTTTGTATATGAGTATATACTGGGGGGCTGCACCTCCCAGACCCCCCAATTGATTGGAACTCAGAATCATTGCAGGGGGGTCCCCCTGCAGTGATATCTCCCCCACGAGCAGTCCCCTTGAACTTAGTGGTTTTTTTTTCCAACAGCTTTTTAATGGCAGAAAAACCTAAACCTAATGACAAACAATACTTACTTTTATAGGTTTCTTGATTAGTTTATGCGCTTCTAAATAATCTAGAAGTTTTTCGTGGTCATGCAAAATAAACCCGAATTCGAATAACGAAGAAGCACAACTAGAGCATGAAAGAGCCATAACGATACAGAAACAAATGTTAAGCAGGCGGGTTCTATTTATAGCTACGATGTTGCCAGTAAGAAGCTGTTATCGTTCACAACGAAACAAAGAAACAAAACAATAAAAGACATCAAGAAACCTTACCTAACTTAGAAAAAAACATAAATGAGCAGAGGGGCCGATATTTAGTAAATAATACAGACTAAAAGTTACAAATCTCTAAAACAACAAAAAAATATACACAGGGAGCTCTTAATCTTTCTTCTCACATAGCTATGCCAAGAAGCACAAGTTGAAGGTTGTTCCAGCGACTGGAGCGTATCTATGGCCTCATCACTCACGTCTCCTGTGAAGGGACGCTGCGCAGTTGACATCAATTTGAAGGGTGAGTGCTACTACAATACAAGGCTTTCTGTGCTGCCAGATTTGTGTTGTGATGTCATTCTTGGTCAAGACTTTATGAGCCAGCACTCAAGTATTATTGTGGACTTTGGCGGATCCAAGAAAGATCTAAATATCTCCAACCCTGCCACTTGAATGGTAGATACATCTCGTTTCTTTTCAAGCCTTGCTCCTCATTGCAAACCCATTGCAACAAAATCTCGGATACCTATACAGGAAGAGGACAAGCCATATACTGCTTTTGAAGCGAATGGCAAGCTATATCGATTTTGCAGAGTGACGTTTGGGATTATGAACGGCATTGCTTGCTTCCAAAGGACTATTGACATCATCATCAAGCAACACGATCTGCATGGAACTTATGCTTATGTGGACAATATTGTCATGGCAAGGAAAATCCAGCTGGAGCACGATGAGAACTTGGTGAAATTTCACGAGGCTACCTGGTTCCACAACCTTACCTTCAACAAGACTAAGTCTGTCATTTAAAAAAAATCAATAGATTTTCTTGGTTACACAATAACCTATGGCCAGATTCTGAACGTTTAAATCCATTAAAGGAATTACTGATCCCTAAAGACCATACTTCCTTATGCCGTGTTATTGGTATATTTTCCTATTATTCGCAGTGGGTTTCCCGATTCTCTGACAAGATCAGACCTCTTGTTGCCACTGACACTTTTCCTCTGAGTCCAGAGGCCCTGAAAGCCATCGATGATTTCAAAGTAGAGATTGAGAAGGTTGTTTTGCACTCGATTGATGAAACTATTCCTTTGGTAGTTGAGATTGATGCCTCTGATACAGCTATTTTTCCTACTCTGAATCAGGCAGGCCTTCCAGTTGCCTTTTTCTCTCGCACCCTCACACCTATTGAATGCAAACACACTGCAGTAGAAAAGGAGGCATGTGCAATTGTGGAATCTGTAAAGAGGTGGTCTCATTACTTGACAGGACGATGTTTCACCTTATTTACCGACCAACAGGCTGTCAGTTTTATGTTCTGTATGAATCGGCTTGGAAAAATCAAGAATGGGGCATTCTACGTGAAGTGTACACACTTTTTGGCAAAATCTGTACACTAAGTTATGGATTTTGATGATTTTTTAAAATTTTAAGTTGGGTTTGGTGAGATAACATCACATACCAATTTTTATGGACAGGTCAATTTTTGGTCAAACTGGTTGACCGAAAAAGTTTGAGTGATCATAATGTGGTGGAGCGTATGTGATTGTGTGTGTGAAGGGCCATTCTCCCACCCTTTTCCCAATACCCTCTCCCTTCCTCTGTGTGAATGGGTGTGTGTGAATAACTGGAATTTAATTTTTTTTTTTTTCAATTTTTATTGGTTTGTTTTCTCTTTTTCGAGATTATATTTTGTTAAAAATCTTTTATCAAATATAAATATAAGTATAAATATTTAAAGAAATGTTAAAGCTGTAAATTAAGTAAACAGCAAATTTCCATAGAATTGGTTGTGCGCACTTGAATATACACTTAGAGGTAAGATAGTTAATAGAATTTCTTCGGGTTGAATGCCCACTTATTGGTTTCCCTTCCCTCTATAGTAAATAGATTATAAATGGGGGATATCATCTCTTCTACAGAGTGGAAGCTTGAACGGACTACGGGAAGAGTTCTCTAGGCGAGTGCTCTGCCCAGCGTGGACATTGTTTGGTCAAGTACTGATTGATTGGTGGTTTTGTACAGATTTGTTCTCTGCGCCCATCAGTTTTTTTGTATTTTGTTTTTGGTTGGGAGAATTGTAATTTAGTATAGGTTATTTATTGAGTGCGCACCTGTGTTTATTTTTCTTGTTAATATAAATTGTAATTATATTTGTAATTATTATTGTATTTTTTCTTGTAAAGTAAAGGACTGTATATCAAATCGTATCAATTCTTCCTGGGGATTCTCAAGGTTCATAAATTCTAGGATAAGGTTGGAACGCGGGGTTAGTGTTGCTTTTTCGGTCCGCTACATTTGGCGCCCGAATAGGGACCTTGAGATCTCAAAACCGGAGAAATTTGATTTGATTGCAGTCCATCTGTATATTGGTAAAGTAGTTTGGTTGATATTTCCCTCCTCCTATTCTCTTGTACTAACTCAGGAACAATGGCTTCGGCTGAAAGTTTGAATGAAGAAGTAGTGTGATTGAGACTGGAGTTGAGGAAGAAAGAAGAGGAGTGTGAAATGTTGCAAGGAATGATTGAGGGAATGAGGAATGAGAAGAAAGGGATGAATGAAAAGACTGATAGGATGAAGAAGGAAATTGGAGACTGACAGGATCAGACTGACTGATGGATGCAGGACTTATATAATATGATGATGGGGGCTGTGTAGTGGGTTAAAAATATATCTCTAATCCCAATCGATCCAACCTGCTTCCTACACTGTCTGGACATGAGAAATCGAAGGAGAATGAAACGGATTGTATATACAGTCCCTTTACTTAGCAAATAAAAGCCACTCTGCTTCTATACTATATTCTTCTTTATGCCAGCAAAGATTCTGGAAAGATTTACAGTTTTTATACTGCTGCAGATCCGTCCCAAAAGTAGTAAATTTTCTTTACCATTTTGAATACTGATTTCACATACTCTATCAACATTTGCTGAAATAGATGCACTGACACATTATTGTTGATGTTATACTCTGAAATTATGGTGTATGAGTCATGACAGAGTTTTCCATCTTTAATGTGATAAAATACCCAAGGATGTATTATTGCGTGTGCGCAATCACCAATTACTGCAAATTCACCATCTGCAATATTATTTTTCACAGTTTCCAAGTACTGTGCTGGTGATTTTGCAACAAAATCATATCGCACCAAAGTTTCGACACAATCACAAAATCTATCCATGAAATCATCAAGCGATAATACCATAGTTACCAGCTCAGATCTATCAGTTGATGTCCACTGTTTGAATTCAATATTATCCACATTCTCCTGTTCATAAAATCCAAATAGTTTTGCTTTTAGTTGATCCACAGGTGGACAGTACTCGCATGATCTCATGTAGCATGCTGGATGGGCTGGATTACATATGACAGAGGCAACTAGGTGATGGTAAGAGGGTAGAACAGTGATATCATACATCTTGGATCCAACCATCATCAGTTTTACATTTTGATGTATTGTACATACACATACTGAGTGAGTTGCACTGCCTCCTGCAAGAACACACTCGCGTGGCTGTAGCATAGCAAACTTTGAGAATGATACTTTTACCTCAGGGTACTTCACTTTGAAACTGCTATGAAGTTTCTTCAAATTGTTGAGAATGAGTCGTTTCTGTAACCTCTGCTTTTCCCCTTCAATTCGCACTACTAGACTCCTTCTTTCCTGGTAAAACCTGACTCATTTTAATATTCAAGGACTAAAGATTTTAGTTCCTCAGGAAGCACTCCGTCAAGCTTAGGGTTAGGTGAAGCTAACATTCCTTTCTCCTTTAGTATATGGTGAGCTTGTATGGACATTCTCTGAGAGTAATCAAACTCATTCATGAGTTTTCTAATGCTCATACTGGTTGCAAATATGGTTAGAATTCTGATTTGATCCGTACGACTTGATTGCCGATATTTTTCCTTTAGAGACTGGATGACTTCTGGCATACAGTTCACGTTACATCTTTGCGACATATCATCTTATTTTCCTGAACTACTACCCACGACCAAATCCAACTTTCTCTTAACAGATTCTTCAACTTTTAAACCTTTTCTTAGGTACGTAAGTCAGATGCCTTTTGGCTTTTCTTTTATTAAAGGGGCTCTTACTGATGAAAGAAAGACAATCATTGGTTCAGTAAGTCAACTTCAACTTCCACAACATCTGAATCCTCTTTTTGACTAGGCATCTCATTGAACTCCTGTTCAGATGCTGAAGTTCCGGACTCTTCTGGAGTATTTTGCTCCATTGGTAACTCTGAAGGCTTCTTCCTACAAACAGAACAAAGCTTATCATCTTTGCTAAGAAGAGATGAGAACTTCTGCAAAAGCTGAGCAGAAAAATTTCTTAGGTCTTTCTTTTGCAGGGATTTATGGATCTTCAGCAGATCGTTGCAGTACTTTCGATTCTCCATCTTAATGAAACAAAGCCTGAAAAAGATCCAAATAGTAAATTACTGTTTATAAATTAATTAAATAAACACCTATATAAATGATTGAAGCAATTATATTTAAAATTGCCAATATACAATATCAATATAGCTGCTTCAATCATTGCATTGTCCTAGAAAATTGGTAAGCATAAAATAGATGACCATATCAAAATAGAGCAAATAGGGTGCTAGGTTACATTAAAAGAAATGTTAGCTACAAGAGTAAGGAGGTCATCCTTAAACTATACAACTCTTATGTCAGGCCACATTTAGAGTACTGTATACAGGCATGGTCACCACATTTTAGACATGATATAAACTTATTAGAGTCGGTACAAAGGAGGGCAACAAAAATAATACCATCCCTGAAGCACCTTGAATATGAAGATAGACTGAGGGTATTAAATATGTTTTCATTTGAAAGAAGGTGTGTGAGGGGAGATATGATTGAGCTTTTTAAAATCTTTTCTGGGATGGATAAATTGGATTTCAGCAAGTTATTTGAGTTAGAAGGTAGTAATAGAACTAGAGGCCACCACTTAAAGATTAAAAAACAGAGGTGCAGACTGGATGTTAGAAAATATTTTTTCACTAACAGAGTGGTGGATTATTGGAATAGTTTACCACCTGAGAATGTAGACAGCCCAAACTTGAATGTTTTCAAGCGCAGATTGGATGATTATATGGGGATGGAGGGTTAATTTCTTACTTTTTGGTATGTGGATATGTTTCTTGACTCATTCCTGTGGATGCAGTCATTTTTTTGACTAGATTTTACTTTAAGGATTGTATTGGTAGATGAATGGTGCATCACAAGCAATTAAAGGGACTCGTACAACCCACCCACCTACCCTCACAAGTAATTAATCCATCTAAATTCTTAATAGCTGTTCTGGGCAACAAAATTTTTACCTTCCTTGAAGCACCTTGATTATGTGGATAGGCTGAAGGCACTTAACACATTTTCATTTGAAAGGATATATTTAAGGGGTGACCTATCCCCCAATGCCACAAAGGCTTCAGGTTGCTTTCTGTCATCTCTGAATTGGACACACTCGTAGGATGCACCGCCATTTGATGGAGCGCCCTACTGTGAAGACTGTGTTGTTCCCCAGACTGTTTGACACATTCTTGTTGAATGTCCCAGTCTGGGTGATTTTTGCGCACATTAAGCGGGGGTGCTACCGCTTATCCCTTGTACTCAGGACGGATTTGTGCATATCGACCTGTGGACTTCATGACTTTTGAGAGGATGCCGGCCTTCTTCCCTTTATTTAACTAGATCTTATTTTTTTGTTTTCCTTGTAGGTCGTATGTTCCTGCACCGGGGGGAGGTGGACCTTCCCATGATGCCGGAGCTTGCTTCCTGCCTTTTTCCATTTTTATTGTTGTTTTTTGTTTCTTTTGCATGTTATTTTAAAGTAGCCTAGTACTAGGCAGTTGTGAGTACGGTGACTTATGCTCAAGTAGGCAGTCGCCAGATGCCCCCCTCCCCCAAGAAAAAATGCTTAAGAGGTTATATCTTACTTTTTAAAATGTTTAAGGGCCTTGATAAATTAGAAATAGGGAATTTTTTCAAGGTGATGCTGAGGATGGGACCTGGGGTTAGTTACTTCACCGAGGTTAGGAAATCAAAGTATAGGTAGGATTTGAGGAAATAATATTTAATTAATAAAGTTTTTGTTTCTTGGAATGCATTGCTTAGGAATGTTGTGAATAGTTCTAGTTTGAATTCATCCAAAAGAAAGCTGGATCCAGCTTGCATGATTTTAAGTTTTAGGGTAAATGTTTAATATGATGAGCCTATATTTTATGACTTGATAACACACTTTGGATACAGCCTATGTCATATTAGTAGATTGCTAGATTATTGGATTTTCTGACTTGGATGACCTTTGTTGTCCTTCACCTTATGTTGTTACATCGATTTGGAACAGATCACTCAAAGTTTTTTTAGGTTGAGATATTCATTGAAGATGCTAGCTATGCGAGATGCACATAGCAGTAGCTATCTTTGATGATCTGCAAATTTCTCTACCACTGAAATCAATTCTTCATTTATTGATGATGAGGGCCTTCTAGAGTAGCCTGCAAACACGTAATCAAATTTATAAACTGATGTTTTCCTTGACACTGCATTTCTATAAATCTTTTGGGAAAGATTGACAAATTTGAAGATGTCGGCCAAAAGTTTTAATAAGATTTGATATTAGCTTTCACCTTATAATTGCTAATTTCTATAGTGCCAAATTTGATGTTTTTTAAGGGCATCATGATATGGGAACTCATGAGAAGTGATTAATGAAATATTGCATCTAATATCACCCTCAGCTTTGAAAGACCACACATTTGAAAAAAAAAAATTATATTTGAACAAATATCTTTCTCCTGAAGACTTTTTGACTACCTTCCCTCTTTTATTGGTAATGCATTTTCTCTTGTGAAGGCCAGAGAGGACTCAGCAAGCATTTTAGGGTCTGGAGCAAAGTACCCTACAATGTTAATTTGTTGCAAATTGTATATATTTTCAGCTAAAATTGGAAGTTCTTTTTCTGTATTATTTTAAATTTTAGATCAATGAGACAGAAATGTCAAAACAACTATATAGGAATTTTATTCAACTTTTAAAAGACTGGCCTCTTGAAGAATACATGAATGGAAGGTTAGTCATCCTTTGTAATCGTACCTAGTTTATATCTAAAAACCCCTGAGGTATATATACCACTTTTGAGACTAGAACTTAAATTCAAGTAATTTTGTTTTATTGTCAAACTTTATAAATTTTAAGCATTAAGAATTATTTTCTTAATTCCACCTTTCCTTACCATAAAACACTTTCACCTTACACACGTCTGTATTTATTTTCTGTGACATTAGACTGCCAGGGTGGCAAGGAAGACCCAGTAGCAGAGTCCCTAGAAGTCTTGCAAGGAGCACTCCTCCTCACTGTCCCTTTCCAACACCTTTTTTCCTTTGTGCCATTGCCTTACATTCAGAACACCTATGTTTGACACTGGCTTAAGGCCCTCTTTGCCATTTAATTTGAATGTCTGGTATAACTTGACCCTCAATCACCTGTTCTCCTTTCCATGCTCTATCCCCTTCAGAGAATCTCATCTTGATGAGTAGGGTGCAATAGTGTCAACCAGCAGTTATCACTTTCCACATATTTGGATGAGAGCTGTAGGTGATAGAATGATTGAAGTGTTGTGTAAATGCATTAATGGCCCTCAGAACAAGGAGTTTCAGGTTACTATTTGATATAGTGGCCATTTTGGTATCAATAAAATAAACATGTTTTGCCATTTGTGATAACTCATGATGCAGTTATTCACCAGTATTTCACATTTTGAGACCACATCCATAAATATCATTTTTACGATTTTGTGGAGTTTATAATGTAAAATTCTTCTTTCATGAACACTCATCTTAATACCACATCTGCAAAATTTCCTCTTTTATTCTTCACATTTTTGTTTTTCTTAGATTTCAAAAATCCTTTTGAATGGTTTTAGGTTGGTCAATCTTTTACTTTTTGTTAAGAGCCAAAATCAGAGTTACACGCAAGCTTCAGATATTGTACACCCTCGCTAGTTGGGGCAGTAAAGCCCCCCTGCAAGATGGTACCCTGTATAGCCTCTTACACTTAATATCTGAAGGAGCTGCACATCCTCCCAGTCTTAGTGCAAATTAAGGAGGTCCTATCCCTAGGTTTACTTGAACTTATGGGGCCTGGGAAATTATTGGACCCGGCTATCTCTACTCTTTATTACATATCCATCTACTCCTTTCCAAACCCTCTCTTCTATCCAATGTTTTTGGCTGCCTGGTGCTCTTTCACCATCTTATAAAGCTTAATCGAGTGACAGTGTATACCGTGAGGTCTCTAACTGCTGCGAGGGCCAAAAGCCCACTAGGTAAGGCAAGTATTAGATATGGGTTATGTTGGGCTGTTGACTCTGCTCATCTTCTTCCAGTACACATATAAGGTGGCTATGCTGACACCATCTGAAAGTAGCAACTCCACCTCTGAAAAGGAGGTGGTGACATACCCTCTTTGCTTTTTCAGGGACCCATCCAACCCTCTTCTACCAGGGAGGAAGTTTACTCTTCTTCTAGGCCTACAAGTGTGCAGGTTTTCCCCTCACACCTTCTGACTCCATCTTTTCACCCCTTATACTCCTCCCAGGTTATAAGGGTTTTACAACCCTGCCACCACAGGATGGGTAGGAGGATGCATGATTTATAACCAGCATGATGTCTTTGCTTTAAATACCTCCTTTCAGACAGCAGTGCAGCTGCACCTGGAGGTTATTCCTCCATCATTCCACCATCAGCTGACTTCAATGCAGGGGACTTCCATCAAATTGTGGTATGATTGCCGAGGCCCTTACTCCTGTTGGGAGATATGAATGTAGACAGCCCCTCTGGGGAGAATACTCAATCACTCCCAGGAGTCAGGTCCTTGACTACCCTGATCAATCAGCTGGAGATAGGTCTCCTAAATGTGGATGAGTTTACGTATCACAGCCCCTAGAACCTCTTAATTTTTCGCCTTAATCTATCTCAGTACTTTCCGGAATTACAGCCTGATTTTTTTTTGGGGTGGTGGTGGTCAGTTATAACCACTTTCCCATTCAAGTATCATTTTCTGGATTGCTGTCACCTGAGAACCCCTTCTCTACTCCCTGCTGGTGCCCCCGTAAGTGGCGCAGCGATTTGCTATCCTGGCTGCTGTGCTGACGGGACTCAGCACCCCGTCCGACCCCAGCTTAGCCTCTTCTCCTTCCTTCAAAACACTTGTTTCCTCACTTTTCATACAACCTCTCTCACAACTTTCTCTGGTCAGCCTCTAATTTCACAGGGTAGATGCTGACCTTCTCAAGCCAACCGTCCCGGATCGGGGCTGAGGGGGGAGGGGACAACGTTCCCTAACCCCTGAGCTCTGGTTTGGGATGGGTTTTTTTTAACAACCTGCTTCATCCCCACCCATACCTTCCTCACATCCCTTTTCCTCTCCTCTTCACAATCTATCCTTTTACGCCATGTTCAAGGTGGAGCCGCCATGCCGATGGACTGCCAGGCCACCAGGCGGGAGGGGTGGTCCCAAATGGTGATGCCTGGCTCTGCCAGGCCTGTAAACACCTCTTGCAGTGTGGGCAACTGCGAGAGGTGATGAGCGGTTGCATCCCATAATAAAAAGAGGGTCACCATGCCCAATGATGAGTCTACCCCCCCCCCTTTAACTCCCCCTGAACCAGTGATGGAGCCGCTCTCGGGCAGCTCCACAGAAAAAATGGAGGTCACTTCTCCCCGGGGACCCTCCATATTTCTTTAACCGGAGAGGAGGCTTAAACCTTTCCTATGCCAACGGGTGTAGGGGACTCCCCCTCACTCCCTTCTCTGGAGGTGCTTTTGGGCACCTCCCTGCTTCCAGCGGCAGTCCCTTTTTGTTTTCCATGGGGACTGCCAAGAAAGCCAGCAGGCAGCCCATAACCAACCGCTCCCCATCAAAGCTGCTCGGTAGGGCAAACCCTCTTAGGGGAAAGAGGGAAGCCAGGCCCCTTCGGTCGCTTCCCTCAAAAGACCTGCAGGCAAGAATATTAAACCTTGTCAGGGTCAAGGCCTGTGCCTCCCCACACAAGACTGGTGACAATGCCAAGGGGACCTGCGATGTCCTGAGAGGGGATGGCAAACTGGAGGCCCCTCCTGTGATATACATGGTCCTTGAGAAAACCCAGCCTCAGGTGGTAGGGCCTTCCATGGGAGGGAATCCGGGCTCGGCGCCAAACATCGAACCCGAATCCGCCCCTATGCAAGGTCCTCCTCAAATGGCTGGGGTCTCCAAGGCAGTACAAGGAGGGGAGGAATCTCCTCTAACCAGTGCCCATGCGACCACCAGGACCTTCTCCATTTCGGAGAAGGACCTGGCTGAGGCTGATCCATCTGGCCTAGGGGCTTCTGCCGGCAGAGGTGAGAAGCGGGTTCATTCCCCACCCTCCTCTCCTAAAAAGAAGAAGAAAAAGACTAAGACTAAAAAGACTTGGAGATCCTCTCAATCCGCGGGGGCTGCGGGGACTGATGGGTCTGCCACTTTGGTAGGTGACCAAGCCAAGAGCAGCACATCCGGCACCTCTACCCCCCCTGTGTGCGGATCTCCTGACTAAGACTAAGACCAAGAGTGCACAGGGCGGAGCCTCGATGACATCGGGGCCCCTGATTCAGAGGTTAACTGGCGTTTTCGAGCCCGCAGGCTTCAAACGCTTCCTCGTTATTCACTCCACTGATGGCACCTTGTGGTGGGGTCTTGCGACCCCACCACAACGGGATGGACGGGCTGGGGGATGCGCGGTTTACACCCAGCATGATGTCTCCGTTCTTCCTTTCTCTTTAGATACCTCCTTTCAGGCAGTGGCTGTGCAGCTCCACCTGGATAAGAGGTATACTATCATTTCTGCGTACATTCCACCGTCAGCTCACTTCGACGCGGGATACTTCCGCCGCGTCGTGGCACGGTTGCCGAGGCCCTTTCTCTTGCTTTGAGATCTGAACGGCAGGCATCCTCTCTGGGGAGATTACTCAATAAATCCCACGGGACAAGTCCTTGGCGATCTGATCGAAGAGCTTGAGATGAGTGTCCTAAACGAGGATGAGTTTACGCATCACTGTCCGAGAACCGCTTCATTTTCTTGCCTTGACCTATCTTTGTGCTCTTCGGATGCACAGCCTGATTTTGATTGGGGGGTGGTAGATGACCTCCATGGTAGTGATCACTTTCCCATTCAAATATCATTTTCAGGGCAACTGCCACCTGAGAGCCCACCTCGGTGGTGCTTGGCGCGGTGGCCTGCATTTCAGGAAATGACTGAATTCTCTATCTCAGTCGAGGAGTTTAGGTCGGTAGATGAGGCCGTGGAGTTGTTCTCCGGCAACCTCATCGCCGCGTGCCTGACTACTATTCCTAGAACGTCTGGCCGTTTTGCACGTCGCCCACTCTCGTGGTGGTCGGCCGAGTGTGAGACGGCCCTCAAACAGAAGCGTTATGCCTACACGCGCTATAAGCGCCGCCCGAACGATTTCACTGTCGCTGAATTTCGTCGGGCTAGGTTCCGGTATATTTCGAAGCACGCCCGCCGCTCTTCTCGGCGGGCATACTTGTCTTCACTTAACGAGAAGACCCCTTTAGCAGAGGTGTGGAAGCGAGTCAAAAGGATTCGGTCAAGTTCTCGCAGGACCCCCCTCCCGTTCTCCAGGAGAATGGGACTGCAATGTCGGAACCCGCGTCCGTTGCAGAATCCTTCGCGACCGCTTTTTCCGCATTCTCTAGCCGGGATGCTGCTCCGCCAGCATTTAATGCACGTCGTGAGGTCGCGGAAGGTCGCCTGCTGGACTTTACCTCCAGAGGCGGAGAACCCTTCAACAACAGGTTTACTGTGAGTGAGTTGCGCTCCGCTCTTGCTTCGTGCGCGGACACTGCCCATGGTCCGGACGATGTCCCGTACGCCATGCTTCGACACCTGGGTGAGCGAGGCATGGCCTTTCTCTTAGATTTGTTCAACAGGATCTGGGTGGAGGGTCTTCTCCCAGACTCCTGGCGAATCGCTACTGTGCTAGCCTTTCGCAAGCCGGGGAGAGATCACTCTACTCCGACCGGTTTCCGCCCAATCTCTCTAACTTCTTGCGTGTGTAAGTTGATAGAGAAATTGTTAAATGTTAGATTAGCCTTTTTCCTGAACAGCGGAGGCCATCTGTCTTCTGCACAGTGCGGCTTCCGCAAGTTCCACTCTAGGTCGGATGCTCTGCTCCGACTGGAAAATGACGTGGATCTGGTGTTTTTCGATCTGGAGAAGGCCTATGATACCGCATAGCGATACGGTATCATGGAGACTCTCCTTACGATGGGGGTGAGGGGACGTCTCCCAATGTTTATATTTGAATCTTTGCGAGATCGTCGATTCCACGTACGGGTGGGGTGGGGGGCCCTCTCCGGCCAAAAGGAGCAGGAAGAGGGTGTCCCGCATGGAAGTGTCCTCAGTGTCACACTCTTTGCCCTGAGCATCAACGGCATCACCTCGGTGCTGCCGGAAGATGTTCTCGCCACGCTCTACGTGGACGACCTTTCGATCTCTTTTAGCGCGGCCCAGATGCCAACTCTGGAGCGTCGACTCCAACAGGCATTGAACCGCGTCTCGCTATGCCGAAGCGAACAGGCTTCGGTTTTCCTTGGCCAAGAATAAGTTGGTGCACTTCTGCCACCATCCACGGCTCCACCCCGACCCAGACTTGTTTTTTAATGGGGTACGCCTGGAAGTGGTTGAATCGCACCATTTCATTGGTCTTGTATTTGACCGACGCTTCACCTGGGAGGCTCATATTTGCAGCCTTAGGGTCTCTTGTACCCGCGCCATGGATATTCTCGGTTCCGGTAGCGCTTGGGGTGCTGATAGGGCTACAGCCTTACTCTTTTAACGATCCTTTGTTCGTTCGAAGCTCGACTACGGATGCGAGTTTTATGCATCCGCAGCCGAGCGTTTATTGCGGAAGTTGGATTCGATCCACCACACCGGCCTTCGCTTCGACCGGTGCCTTCCGCACTTCCTCCATTGAGAGCCTGTTGGTCGATGCTGGGGAGATGCCACTCGCTCTAACGCTACGTGCAGTGTATTACTCGCCTGTACGCGCGAGCCCGGCGCCTCCCTCAGTCGCCAACAGCTCTCACTGCATCCGCAGCTGATCTCGACGGTGTCTATGCCGCCGAGCGACGCCAGTCATACCCTAAGCCCTTTGGGTTTAGGGCCAGGAAACTCCTTCGAATGCTAGGTATAGCTCTCGGGCCGGTGGCGCCCCTGGTTCTGCCTAGGACACCACCCTGGAGGGTAGCACATTTGGCAATTTGTCGCCACGCCTCTGCTCCCAAAGCTTGTACAGCGCCTTGGGAATATTGCGTTCGACCTTTTTGAAGCACACTTCGTGTCACGCTGGAACCGTGCCAGTGTATACGGATGGCTCCAAGTCCCAATAGGGGGTTGGCTTTCACGCCGTATCCCCTCTGTTTGAAGTCAGCGGGGCTCTGCCAGGCGCTGCGTCTGTCTTCACGGCCGAACTGGTGGCAATACACCACTCGGTACCGGAGATTACCCGACGTGCCCGGTTCGGAGACCGGATTGTGATCTATAGCGACTCACAAAGCGCCCTGAGTGCTCTCGGGGCATTGGAATCTCCGCATCCCCTGGTTCGCGATAGCCGTGACGCCACGGTTTTGGCGAGCCGGGTGGATGTTGAGATTATCTTCTGCTGGGTTCCTGGACATGTAGGAATTGCGGGCAATGAGCTGCTGATGAGGGCGCCAAAGAGTCCGCAAGGACTCTGCGACCGGACAAGTGTTTCGCTCTTCCTCACACTGACTACATGGCAGGAATACGGGCAGCTCTTCGGACTGCTTGGCAAAGAAGATGGGAGACGGTCGAAGGGAACTTAAAGTTGCCTGCTATTGCGCCGCGACTGTTTCCAGGGACCTATCCCCCAATGTAGCGACGGTTCAGTTCGCTTTCTGTCATCTCCGAATCGGACATACTCGTGTGACGCATCGCTATTTGATGGTGCGCTCGCCTGCGCCCTATTGCGACGACTGCGTCGTCCCCCAGACTTTTCGGCACATTCTTTTCGAATGTCCCAGTCTGGGTGATCTTCGCGCACGTTACTGTCACAGTACCGGCATGGCCGGGGTCGCTACCGCCTGTCCCTTTTGCTTGGGATAAGTGCGTGCACTTTGACTGGTGGACTTGTTTACTTTTTGGGGGAGGCCGGCCTTCTCCCTATTATTTAACCAGGTTTTATGTTTTGTTTTGTTGTTTTTTACCCTTATAAGTTGCACGCTCCTGCACTGGGGGGACCTCCCCCCGATGTAGGAGCTTGCTTACTACTCATTTTCTTTTCCCCTTTTTTAGTTTCTGTTGTTGTTTGGGTTGTTTTTTTGTGTTATTGCATTAAATTTAAAAGTAGCCTAGTTCTAGACAGTTTTTAATACGGCCACTAATGCCCAAGTAGGCAGTCGGCAGATGAGCTCTTTAAATTAAAAAAAAACAAAATCCATGCTTGTGCTTGGCATAGGCGCGGTGGTCCGCATTTCAAGAAATGAATGATTTTTCTATCCCAGTTGAGGAATTTAGTTCGGTCAATGATACTGTTGAGTTCCTCAGGCAGACTCATTGCTGTGGGCCTAACTACTATTCCTAAAATAGTCTGGTCATTTTGCACACTGACCTCTTTCGTACTCATCAGCTGACTGAGACAGCCCTCAAACAGAAGAGCTATGCCTACATGCACTATATAAGCATCAGTGAATTTCATTGAGCTATAGCTAGATTCTTCTATGTTTTGAATCGTGCATACCACTTTTCTTGATTGGTGTATGTGTCTTCAATTAAGGTTAAAAAAAACCCTCTTGCTGTGTGTGATACTGAAGCTAGTCAAAAGTATTTGGAGCAAGTTCTTGTATGGCCCCTCTACCCTACTCCAGGAGAAAGGGACGTAATCTCGATCCCGCATTGTGACAGAGTCCTTCTCGACCACTTCTACATTCTTTAGCTGAGTTGCTGCTCCACCAGCATTCAATGTTTGTCATGATGTTGCTGACTGGACTATACTTCCAGAGGCAGAGAACCCTTCAATGACAGGTTTATATTGAGTTAGTAGCATTATGACACTACTGCTGGTCTGGACAATGTCCCGTATGCCAGGCTTTGAAACCTAGAGAGATCACCTGTTTCTGCCCAATCTCTCTAATTAAAATAAAAAATTATTGTGATTATTTTGCATACCTTGAGTAGTATTTTTTAATAAGAACATAAGAAAAGGAGTAGTCTGCAAAAGGCTAATCAATAGCCTATACGAGGCAGCTCCTGTTCTCATGCCAAGCTCAGTCCTGAGCTAATTTAATTTCTGACACCCTTTTGTTCCTCTTTATAATCTTATTTAACTCATTCCTAGCCATTCTATAATCACCTAAATTTTGAATATTATTTTCTACCTGTAATTTTTTGTATACCTTTTTCTTCTCTGAAATTTTTCTAGCTATCTCCTGATTCAGAGTAGGAAAAATGGCTGTATCAGAGGCATCAATCTCAACTACCAAAGGAATAGTTTCATCAATCGAGTGCAAAACAGCCTTCTCAATCTCTACTTTGAAATCATCGATGGCTTTCAGGGCCTCTGGACTCAGAGGAAAAGTGTCAGTGGCAACAAGAGGTCTGATCTTGTCAGAGAATCGGGAAACCCACTGCGAATAATAGGAAAATATACCAATAACACGGCATAAGGAAGTATGGTCTTTAGGGATCAGTAATTCCTTTAATGGATGTAAACGTTCAGAATCTGGCCATAGGTTATTGTGTAACCAAGAAAATCTATTGATTTTTTTAAAATGACAGACTTAGTCTTGTTGAAGGTAAGGTTGTGGAACCAGGTAGCCTCGTGAAATTTCACCAAGTTCTCATCGTGCTCCAGCTGGATTTTCCTTGCCATGACAATATTGTCCACATAAGCATAAGTTCCATGCAGATCGTGTTTCTTGATGATGATGTCAATAGTCCTTTGGAAGCAAGCAACGCCGTTCATAATCCCAAATGTCACTCTGCAAAATCGATATATCTTGCCATTCGCTTCAAAAGCAGTATATGGCTTGTCCTCTTCCTGTATAGGTATCCGAGATTTTGTTGCAATGGGTTTGCAATGAGGAGCAAGGCTTGAAAAGAAACAAGATGTATCTACCATTCAGACAGTACACAGCAAGTGGTAGGGTTGGAGATATTTAGATCTTTCTTGGATCCGCCAAAGTCCACAATAATACTTGAGTGCTGGCTGATAAAGTCTTGACCAAGAATGACATCACAACACAAATCTGGCAGCACAGAAAGCCTTGTATTGTAGTAGCACTCACCCTTCAAATTGATGTCAACTGTGCAGCGTCCCTTCACAGGAGACGTGAGTGATGAAGAGGCCATAGATACGCTCCAGTCGCTGGAACAACCTTCAACTTGTGCTTCTTGGCATAGCTATGTGAGAAGAAAGATTCAGAGCTCCCTGTGTAAATAATAGTTGTCGCTTTATTATTACCAACCAAAACAAACACGAGCTCGCCATAGTAGTCCCGGGGAAGAAGCAGAGATTACGGCCAATGTAGAAGACCAGCACACTTTAGCAAAGTGCCCCTGCTTATTACACTTATGACAAGTGACGTTTCTTGCAGGGCACTGTCCACGATTGTGACGGGGACCACCATAGAAATAGCATCGGGACTTTAAATTGGCAGCAGCACAGGACCTTTCAGCAGAATAAGCAGTTTCAGATGTTGCAGCAGCACAGGTGCCATCATCGGTGGGAGCAGACTGGGACGTCACAGCAGCACTTACACCAGAGACAGTATAATGAGAATAAGAGTCTGAGGTCTTCTGAACAACATCGAGTGCCCTGGCTTGATCAACAGCCGTACTTAGGTCCAGAGTTTTGTTTTCAAGCAATCGTTGCCTGATTGTATGAGAGAGTAAGCCATTGATGAAAGAATCCTGTATGTAATCATCCCGATTCTGTGAAGCAGTAGCAGCCTTAAAGTTACAATCCTTGCTGAGCACCTGAAGCTCTTGTAGATACTCATCTATTGTCTCCCCCTTCATGCTGCCTACGAGTAGACAAAAAATGTCTCATGAACATTTTATTTTTGGGCTTGACATAGAGATCTTTGAGAAGATCTATAGTTGAATCATAGGTAGTACGGTAATACTTCAGATTTGGGGCGCACGGTAAGTGGCGCTGTTAGTAGGCTACAATTTTGGGCTACAATATATCTCTTATGACGTCAGACGGTAGCTTCAGATGTGACCAATCAGGGCATTATATTTTTTTGTTGTTTTAGGGATTTGTAACTTTTAGTCTGTATTATTTACTAAATATCGGCGCCTCTGCTCATTTATGTTTTTTTCTAAGTTAGGTAAGGTTTCTTGATGTCTTTGTTTTGTTTTTTTGTTTCGCTGTGAACGATAACAGCTTCTTACTGGCAACATTGTAGCTATAAATAGAACCCGCCTGCTTAACATTTGTTTCTGTATCGTTATGGCTCTTTCATGCTCTAGTTGTGCTTCTTCATTATTCGAATTCGGGTTTATTTTACATGACGACGAAAAACTTCTAGATTATTTAGAAGTGCATAAACTAATCAAGAAACCTATAAAAGTAAGTATTGTTTGTCATTAGGTTTAGGTTTTTCTGCCATTAAAAAGCTGTTGGAAAAAAACAAACACTAAGTTCAAGGGGACTGCTCGTGGGGGAGATATCACTGCGGGGGGGATTCCCCTGCAATGATTCTGAGTTCCAATCAATTGGGGGGGTCTGGGAGGCGCAGCCCCCCAGTATATACTCATATACAAAAAAATATAATGCCGTAATTGTTCACATCTGACGCTACCGTCTGATGTCATAAGACATATATTGTAGCCCAAAATTGTAGCCTATAAACAGCGCCACCTACTGTGCGCCCCGAAACTGAAGTGTTACCGGTAGTACACTCTGCAATGTAACCATATATGGTTGGAGACAAAATTGATCAATGTATCCAGCTTGGGTAATTCTGAAGATCCATACCCCGACTGCTTCCTCACTCGCCCTCGCTCGCGCGGCTTCTCATCTCCAGAATGTTTCGTCCAATTTCAATATGTTTAAGCCAACTTTTTCATAAAATGTTTTCCTACTTAAATGAAGGGAGCAATGCCCCCCACCCCAATTTTTTACCATAAACTTTTCTCTTTTAACCATTCCCTTACCCGAAACTACCCTCTGGGAAATATGGTTATTTGATTGTTAATTAATTAGCGGTCTCTTTTATTTTCTATAGCTTTGTAGCCTCTTTTTTATTTTTCCATGTCAATCTTTTGCCCCCTTGTATTTCTTGTTTTATGTGCTTTTTAATGACTTTTTTTTTAAGACTTAAGTTTACACTCTTTTGTTGCGCCTTTACTGATGTCATCATTGACTGATCTTGATCTTGATTCTCAGGCAGGTGACCCCCAAGCGGCAATCCTCTTGGCCTTTGTATCGGCACTACCTGTGAGGGCAGGAAAACAGTTAGTATTATCCTAATGTTACCTGCCTATAAACACATTCTGACTTTCCATATGCTCTCTAGGAAGTCTTTCACTGCTACAATCATTCGTCCATTTGTCTGGTCACAGAGTCCCAACAGGATAAGGAGCTATTCTCTTCCACTCTTTTCTATCACCTCATTCATTTCACATCCCATTTCATTCAGGATGACCTGCATCATTTCCATTCTCTCACTAACATACTTGTCACATTCCAACATGATATGCTTTACTGTCTCATCCTCACCTCTGTCACACTTCTCACACATTTACTGCCAGACTCTGACGATCTGTAACTTCTCACATTCACATCCATACTTTGTGTCCTAGCACGGAAGAGAAGGTCACCACCCAAGCTTCCATCATACCAACTTTCATACCTTGGCGCCTTTTTCTCCTTATATAGCTCTAGTGTCCTCTTTCTCTCCATCTCATCCATCCACTTTCTTTGAGCCATATCTTTCACCACTTTGTCTATTTCATTTTTCCACTTCCTCCCATCCCAGTTACGTCCCTCCCTATTCGCATTCAACATGGTCCACTCATATAGACTCAAGTCTGCTACTAGTCCACACATATTTGTCATCCTCATAACATAATATAATTTCACGGATGACAAAAGCAACAAGGGCCTATCAAAGGTCATATGCATCCGTCAAAACCCACCCACAAAAAGCACCATCACCAGGGTAAGACAAAATCAAAGTCCCCCACAATATAATATAACAGATGACAAAAGCCACAAGGGCTCATCATAGGTCATCCAAGTCAAACGGCCTCTTTTTTAAGGCACCGAAACTCCCAGGAAAACTACATCCATAGGATTGCATCCAGAAACAAGGGTATCACCACTCAAGGCTTTTCAAGAACTAAATCATGCAGCTATAGATATATACAAACAATATTAATATATACAAAACTTAGGAACCATCACAACCTTCCCTCCCCATAAACTCATCCAACCTACTCTTAAATACATTTAAATTTGGACTACCTACTACCCTGTGCGGCAATTTGTTCCAGAAGTCTACCACTCTATTGGTGAAAAAATATTTTCTTAAATCCAACCTACACCCTTGCTTTTTAATTTTCAAGTGGTTACTTCTAGTCCGATTTCCATCATCTAACTCAAAAAACTTGCTAACATCCAATTTATCTATCCCAGAAAATTTTTTAAAGAGCTCAATCATTTTCCTTCTCACACACCTCCTTTCGAACGAGAACATATTTAATACCCTCAGTCTATCTATATATTCAAGGTGCCTCAGGGAAGGAATAATCTTTGTTGCCCTCCGTTGCACTGACTCGAGAAGGTTAATATCATGTCTAAAATGTGGGGACCATGTCTGTATACAGTACTCTAGATGTGGCCTAACGTAAGAGTTATAGAATTTATGAATAACCTCCTTACTTTTGTAACTGACATTTCTCTTAATGAAACCCAGCACTCTATTTACCCTATTTCTTGCTTCAATACACTGCTTAGTAAACCTTAATGACTTATCTATTACTACTCCTAGATCTTTCTCATCCTCTACTGAGGTCAGCCAATGCCCATCCATTTCATAGTTAAATTCTCTCTTATCTTTTCCCATGTTGATAACTTTGCACTTATCAAGGTTGAAAGTCATTTGCCACTTATGTGCCCAGGATAACAATTTATTTAAATCTCCCTGCACTTTAAAATTGTCATCAATATCTTTAACTTCAGCTGCTAATTTGGTATCATCTGCCAAAATTGACACTTTATTATTAACTGCGTCCACAAGATCGTTTATATAGATGACAAATAATAATGGACCGAGAACTGATCTCTGGGGAACCCCACTGATAACATCCCTCCACTCTGTCTTTACACCATTTAGCACTACCCTTTGCTTCCTGTCATTCAGCCACTCAGCTATCCAATTTGAAACACCCCCACATATCCCAATCATTTTTAATTTATGAACTAGTCTCCTATGTGGTACCTTATCAAATGCTTTACTAAAATCTAAGTAAATTATATCTACATTCTCTCCTCTATCTACTTGATCTCTTACAAACTCCCGAAAGTCTAGTAAATTAGTCAAACATGATCTACGTGATCTAAACCCATGCTGAGCATCGCTGATTAACCCCTCCCTCTCTAGATGTTGGCAAATCCCTTTTTTAACTATTTTCTTAAGAATTTTACAGACTACAGGAGTTAGGCTAACCGGTCTAAAGTTATTTGGATCTCTTTACTACCCTTCTTGAAAATGGCGACTACATTCGCTCTCTTCCAATCATCGGGTATTTCTCGATATTCCAGTGACCTAGTATACAACTTCTCCAGAGCTATTGAGATACTTTCTACCCCTTCTTTAAGTATCCTAGAATGAATATTATCAGGGCCGGAGGCCTTGGTAGTATCTAACTCACCTATTAGTTCTTTTATCGTCCTCCAATCCACACTAATGGTAGTAAACACCTTTTCCTAACCCATGAGTACTATACATAAGACTATTTAGTTTCTCCTTTGTAAATACTGATGCAAAATGACCATTTAGTACCTCAACTATTTCCTCATCAGTTTCTTTCACAACCCCTTCATATTTGATAGGCCCTATTTTAACTCTGCCAGACTTATTATTAATTTTATAGTAACTAAAGAACTTTCAATGATCTTTGTTGCTATCCAAAGCTAATTTAATTTCTGACACCCTTTTGTTCTTTATAATCTTATTTAACTCATTCCTAGCCATTCTATAATCACTTAAATTTTGAATATTATTTTCTACCTGTAATTTTTTGTATACCCTTTTCTCCTCTGAAATTTTTTTAGCTATCTCCTGATTCCACCATAATGGTTTCCTAGTTTTGTTCCTAATGGCCTTCATTGGGATACATTGTTCTTGGACTACATTTATTATATGCTTGAAAGTATCCCACAACCCATAAGCATTTTTACCTCTGAATTCTACATTCGGAATCCTTCGCGACCGCTTTTTCAGCTTCTCTAGGCGGGATGCTGCTCCGCCAGCATTCAATGCACGTCGTGAGGTCGCGGAAGGTCGCCTGCTGGACTTTACCTTTAGAGGCGGAGAACCCTTCAACAACAGGTTTACTGTGAGTGAGTTGCGCTCCGCTCTTGCTTCGTGCGCGGACACCGCCCATGGTCTCGGACGATGTCCCGTACGCCATGTTTCGACACCTAGGTGAGCTAGGCATGGCCTTTCTCTTAGATATGTTCAACAGGATCTGGGTGGAGGGTCTTCTCCCAGACTCCTGGCGAATCGCTACTGTGCTCGCCTTTCGCAAGCCGAGGAGAGATCACTCTACTCCGACCGGTTTCCGCCCAATCTCTCTAACCTCTTGCGTGTGTAAGTTGCTGGAGAAATTTTTAAATGTTAGATTAGCCTTTTTCCTGGACAGCGGAGGCCATCTGTCTTCTGCACAGTGCGGCTTCCGCAAGTTCCACTCCAGGTCGGATGCTCTGCTCCGACTGGAAAATGATGTGGATCTGGTGTTTTTCGATCTGGAGAAGGCCTATGATACCGCATGGCGATACGGTATCATGGAGACTCTCCATACGATGGGGGCGAGGGGACGTCTTTCAATGTTTATATCTGAATTTTTGCGAGATCGTCGATTCCGCGTACGGGTGGGAGGGGGGCCTCTCTCCAGCCCAAAGGAGCAGGAAGAGGGTGTCCCGCATGGAAGTGTCCTCAGTGTCACACTCTTTGCCCTGAGCATCAACGGCATCACCTCGGTGCTGCCGGAAGATGTTCTCGCCACGCTCTACGTGGACGACCTTTCAATCTCTTTTAGCGCAGCCCAGATGCCAACTCTGGAGCGTCGACTCCAACAGGCATTGAACCGCGTCTCGCTATGCCGAAGCGAACAGGCTTCGGTTTTCCTTGGCCAAGAATAAGGTGGTGCACTTCTGCCACCATCTACGGCTCCACCCCGACCCAGAATTGTTTCTTAATGGGGTACGCCTGGAAGTGGTTGAATCGCACCATTTCATTGGTCTTGTATTTGACCGACGCTTCACCTGGGAGGCTCATAATCACAGCCTTAGGGTCTCTTGTACCCGCGCCATGGATATTCTCGGTTCCGGTAGCGCTTGGGGTGCTGATAGGGCTACAGCCTTACTTTTTTACCGATCCTTTGTTCGTTCGAAGCTCGACTACGGATGCGAGTTTTATGCATCCGCAGCCGAGCGTTTATTGCGGAAGGTGGATTCGATCCACCACACTTCCCCCATTGAGAGCCTGTTGGTCGATGCTGGGGAGATGCCACTCGCTCTGCGCCGCGTGCAGTGCATTACTCGCCTGTACGCGCGAGCCCGGCGCCTCCCTCAGTCGCCAACAGCTCTCACTGCATCCGCAGCTAATCTCGACGGTGTCTATGCCGCCGAGCGACGCCAGTCATACCCTAAGCCCTTTGGGTTTAGGGCCAGGAAACTCCTTCGAATGCTAGGTATAGCTCTCGGGCCGGTGGCGCCCCTGGTTCTGCCTAGGACACCACCCTGGAGGGTAGCACATTTGGCAATTTGTCGCCACGCCTCTGCTCCCAAAGCTTGTACTGCACTGGGAGTATTGCGTTCGACCTTTTTGGAGCACACATCGGGTCACGCTGGAACCGTGCCAGTGTATACGGATGGCTCCAAGTCCCAAGAGGGGGTCGGCTTTCACGCCGTATCCCCTCTGTTTGAAGTCAGCGGGGCTCTGCCAGGCGCTGCGTCTGTCGTCACGGCCGAACTGGTGGCAATACACCACTCGGTACCGGAGATTACCCGACGTGCCCGGTTCGGAGACCGGATTGTGATCTATAGCGACTCACAAAGTGCCCTGAGTGCTCTCGGGTCATTGGAATCTCCGCATCCCCTGGTTCGCGATATCCGTGACGCCACGGTTTTGGCGAGCCGGGCGGATGTTGAGATTATCTTCTGCTGGGTTCCTGGACATGTAGGAATTGCGGGCAATGAGCGCGCTGATGACGGCGCCAAAGAGTCCGCGAGGACTCTGCGACCGGACCAGCGTTTCGCTCTTCCTCACACCGACTACATGGCAGGAATATGGGCAGCTCTTCGGACTGCTTGGCAAAGAAGATGAGAGACGGTCGAAGGGAACTTAAAGTTGCGTGCCATTGTGCCGCGTCTTTTCCCATGGACCTATCCTCCTATGTCGCGACGAGTTCAGGTCGCTTTCTGTCGTCTCCGAATCGGACATACTCGTGTGACGCATCGCTATTTGATGGGGCGCTCGCCTGCGCCCTATTGTGACGACTGCGTCATCCCCCAGACTGTTCGGCACATTCTTGTCGAATGTCCCAGTCTGGGTGATCTTCGCGCACGTTACCTGTCCTAGTACCGGCATGGGTGGGGTCGCTACCGCCTGTCCCATTTGCTCGGCATAAGTGCGTGCACTTTGACTGGTGGACTTGTTTACTTTTGGGGGGAGGCCGGCCTTCTCCCTATTATTTAACCAGGTTCTTTGTTTTGTTTTGTTGTTTTTTACCCTTATAAGTTGCACGCTCCTGCGCCGGGGGGACCTTTCCCCCCCCCCCGATGTAGGAGCTTGTTTACTACTCATTTTCTTTTCCCCTTTTTTAGTTTCTGTTGTTTGGGTTGTTTGGGCCTAACTACTATTCCTAAAATAGTCTGGTCATTTTGCACACTGACCTCTTTCGTACTCATCAGCTGACTGAGACAGCCCTCAAACAGAAGAGCTATGCCTACATGCACTATAAGCATCAGTGAATTTCATTGAGCTATAGCTAGATTCTTCTATGTTTTGAATCGTGCATACCACTTTTCTTGATTGGTGTATGTGTCTTCAATTAAGGTTAAAAAAACCCCTCTTGCTGTGTGTGATACTGAAGCTAGTCAAAAGTATTTGGAGCAAGTTCTTGTATGGCCCCTCTACCCTACTCCAGGAGAAAGGGACGTAATCTCGATCCCGCATTGTGACAGAGTCCTTCTTGACCACTTCTACATTCTTTAGCTGCGTTGCTGCTCCACCAGCATTCAATGTTTGTCATGATGTTGCTGACTGGACTATACTTCCAGAGGCAGAGAACCCTTCAATGACAGGTTTATATTGAGTTAGTAGCATTATGACACTACTGCTGGTCTGGACAATGTCCCGTATGCCAGGCTTTGAAATCTAGAGAGATCACCTGTTTCTGCCCAATCTCTCTAATTAAAATAAAAAATTATTGTGATTACTTTGCATACCTTGAGTAGTATTTTTTAATAAGAACATAAGAGTAGTCTGCAAAAGGCTAATCAATAGCCTATACGAGGTAGCTCCTGTTCTCATGCCAAGTTCAGTCCCACCTTTTAATATATACTTCATTGTGATTCAGACAATTTGGATTATTTTTATCTACAATTTTTTCTTTTTAGAGATGTTGGAGTTGCTATCCGAAATCAGATAACAAAAAACTTTCCACAGGGTGAAGTATCAGTCATTAAATCTTCCTCTCAAGTAGAGTTGGAAAAAATATGTCGATCTTGGAGTAGAATTGCTAACAACACCTATTCAAAACAGTAAGTATCTTAGTATTAATATTTTTTATTTATTCATTCAAGCTAATATATATCTATTGTCTCAATCCTTATTATTTTAATATTGTTTCCGCTCTGCCATATTCATTTGAGTTTACTCACTCATTAGTAGCAATTCAGATCCTGGAATGTTTTTTTTATATTAGTGCAGTGTCCATTAAATTATATATAAATAATCAATTCAATTCTGGATACAACTGATTTTGAGTACATTTGAAACTGAGTCATTTGGACTTGTTTATATCTTTATTATGGTGTTTGGAGAGTTATTTCACATTTTTAAAAAGGATATAAGAGCAAATACCAGTCATGTTTATTATCATTTACAATTAATGTAATTTCTATTTTCAAATATAGCAACTCAACTTGAAGGTGAATTTTCAATCTTTTTCACACCTCCAAATCTATATTTTTCTCAATAAAAGTTGATAGAATGTATCAATTTCTATTTCTATATGCTCTGTTATAAAGAATGACATGTTCTGTTGATTTATACAAGTGATAAATAATCCTTTAGTGCTAGATCTGGAGAATATGGAGGATGTGATAGAAATTCCTATTCTAATGATCTTATCTTTACCTACATTTCTTTTGCCCTTGAGTTCTTCTACTGTTGTACTAGAGAATTACACCTTTCTTCAAAGATATACTCTTTGGGCATAATAATTCATTTACACAATCAAGTTGCTATTGAGCAATACAAGTGCTGTAATTATCTTTCACTCATTTGAGTGACTCATCTGTAAAGGGGTAAATGGTGTTGTAGGGGTAATGTTCCTGCTATATATGAAACCTGGAGGAATGGCATGTCCCTTCAGCTCCAATACCCTCAGTTATGCATCCTCCTTACTAGCTTTCTGCATGACATGGCCTTGTTTCTATTATGCTGAAATTTGAAGGGAAAAATGTCGGTGACTCAATTGGCAACATGATTCATTTTCTACTAGACAGCAAAATCTTGTGCAGGTTCAGATTGGTTTGGGTTTTTGTGCTGGCTTTGGGTTCTTGTTGCTTAATAACTATCGTTGTTTTTATTTTCCTTTAAAATGCAATACCCAGTTTACATTGCCTACAATATAATAATTTTGTGTAAAAGAGAAAGGTGGTGGTTGTTCTTAGAAAAAAAAGATTAGCGAGAGATATCGGGTTTGGTTGTTGATGTATAGTTCATAAAGAAGTAAAATAAGTTCACCGGGCTAGAAATTAGTCACTTGTAACCATAGTAAGGGCCTCTTGCATGCCACTTTGCTCCATATGTTTATACCATGGAATTCCCTGTGTAATGTTCTTTCTGAATTGATGTTTTGTAACAATTCCTGCCTGGAAGCAAATTGATTTGCAATTACAAGCCTGGAGATTCTACGGCGGTCCCTGTCTGTCAACACCTTCTTCCATCCGCAATTCTGGCGAGAGTTTTTTGCAATTTGGGGAGTTCTGCCATTGCTTGTAAATTCTGATGACCATACTCGTTGAAACACTGCCAAATTCTGCCACTTCCTTCACATGATGACCTTTGGTGCGGCCAAATGCAATTGCGCCTTTTTGAGATTCCATGACATTGCTTTTCTGGCCCATTTTAAGTAGAGCTATTTGCTATCTAAAGATATTCACGCTGTCTGCAACACAAATAAAGCCTAACTAACATTTCAACGTAAACTAAGCTACACCTCTCGCCTGTCTAAGGTTCCTACACGCTTCAGATGTTAAATAGTTTTTTCGCCCTAGGTAACTAATTTTTTCTCCTGTGAACTTACATTCTTAATATTATTTCCCCAATTGGCTTAAGTTATTAAATACAGTTGAATATGACCCAGTGTTTTAGCTAATTCTCTGATGCTTCAACAAGGATACAATTCAACAGTCTTTCAGAATATTATCAGAAGTGATTCACCTTCCTTAAAGCAGGAAAGATCACAATCACTCCTTATATTTTTCAACCATAGTGGCATTTACAGATGGTCAAGACACAAGGGGATAGTCTTTACAAATGTTTATAGTTATAAACAAAATGCTCATTAAAGTTTTATTCTTTTCTATGAAGACAATATTGACCTTTTTTTTTTACCTGTGTAGCATGCTAAAATAGAATTGACTTTGCTTTCTAGTATTTATTCTTTAAAAGTTGTAATGAAATTACTTTTTGAACACCCTAATAAAATGAAAAATTGGCTATGCATTTACCATAGCAATTGTAGGCTGCCTCAACACTGCATTAGGTAGGCCTGGTGGAAATTCCTCATTGCCAAATAGCTGTATCCAACAGACCAATTTAACATCCTTAAAAAGAACTATTCCAATTGGCTATTTTATCATACTCACTTACCATCACAGGACTCCAGTTCTTTTTCACCTACCCTTGAGGCCACACTATATTATAGAGCTTTGAAAAATTAAGCTGCATTGTATGAATCCT
Organism: Ceratothoa steindachneri; assembly: GCA_963969495.1. Lineage (NCBI taxonomy): Eukaryota > Metazoa > Arthropoda > Malacostraca > Isopoda > Cymothoidae > Ceratothoa > Ceratothoa steindachneri. The sequence goes on from OZ018338.1 coordinate 43,153,280, forward strand.
AAGGATGCAGTTATTATAAAAATGGTAATCTTCCTTAACACTGCATTGGGCATGCCTGAGGCATGCACCTTAACTAGCCAAGTGACTGGCTGTATCCAATAGACTAATCCCACACTCCATTTATTCACCAATCACCACGGTGTCTCTTGCTAGACTGTGTCATGTCGCTTGAGAGGGGTGGGCCTCATAGCGAGCCCTTGATAAGAAACCACTCATAAGTAAAAAGAATAAAGCAGTTAGGTTAGCCTTCATTACTGAGCATTTGCTGTGGATTGCTGAAAAGTTAAAGTATTTTTCAGTAATGAAAGCAAATTAATTTGTTTGAATTGGATGGGAAGCAACATGTAAGGGTTTATACTGGTGATAGTTTGAATTCCAGATGCACAAAAGAGGGTTAAATTTGGAGATGGCAGCATTATAGTATGGGGCATGTTTTCAAGCACAGTAGTCCATTTATACAGTAAAGTAAATGCTTCTGTATCCAAGAATTTGCTTCAGGAACATGTAATCCCCTATCTCCAAACATTTTGCAATATGTTTGCCCATTTTCATGCAGGGCAATGCCTCCCCTTCCTTGCCACACAGTAAAGGTAGTGAACCAGTTCTTGGATGATGAAAATATTACTGTAATGAATGCCTGAACAGAGCCCTGATTTAATTAAACCCAAAGGAAAACCAATTAAAGATACTTGGTGCGAAGGTTATGGCTTAGAAATCAATAAATGTTGAAGATCTGGCAAAGATTGAAGAAGGAATAAAATCATGCTGAACGATGCAACAAATTGTTGAAGTCCTGAAGCCAAGGCTGTGCTTGAGTCAATTAAAAAAAACTATGCCTGTATACATATTAATATTCTTTACAATTGTCTGTGAGATAGTTTTCTGGCCATGGCTACATTTATATTTATTATTCTCGAGTTTTGGCAGCATTATTTTTTTAAATACATATTTTCTTCCCAACTGTTTTTATCTGTTTGCTGTTTTCTAAAAATATTTTATGGAAATAAAAAAGTATCTTCAAGAAAATGTAGATTTTGGTATTTTATTCTCTAGTTTCAGACAGTACTGTAGCTTTATTAAATTCTTTGCTTTTTCTCTGACCATTTGAAATGCAGTTCCTACTCAATGTTCAACAAAAGATTGTGTGTCCGCTTCACAATATGAAAATGTGTAATTTATTAATAACTGTTAACCCCGTAAGGGGCGCGGCGATTTGCCATCCTGGCCGCCGTGCTGACGGGATCCAGCGCTCCGTCCAGCCCCAGCTTAGCCTCTCTTCCTTCCTTCAGATAGCCCGATTTCTCCCCTACCTCGTCGCTTTTCATACAACCTCTCCCACAACTTTCTCTGGTCAGCCTCTAATTTCACAGGGTAGAATGCTGACCTTCTTCTCAAGCCAACCACCCCGGATCGGGGCTGAGGGGGGGAGGGGACATTGTTCCCTAACCCCTCAGCTCCGGTTCGGGATGGGGTTTTTTTAACAACCTGCTTCATCCCCACCCACATCTTCCTCACATCCCTTTTCCTCTCCTCTTCACAACCTATATTTTTTACGCCGTGTCCAAGGTGGAGCCGCCATGCCGAAGGACTGCCAGGCCACCAGGCGGGAGGGGTGGTCCCGAATGGCGGCGCCTGGCTCTGCCGGGCTTGTAAGCACCTCTCGCAGTGCGGGCAACTGCGAGAGGTGATGAGCTATTGCGTCCCGTAATCAAAAGAGGGTCACCATGCCCATGTATGAAAAAAAACAAAAACCCCAACCCCCAACTTCCCCAAAAACATCTACGGAGCCGCCCTCGGGCAGCTCCACCGAGAAAATGGAGGTCCCCCCCCTTGTGCTTGCGCAAGGGACCCTCCATAATTCTTTAACCGGAGAGGAGGCTTACTCCTCTCCTACGCCTACGGGTGTAGGGGACTCCCCCTCACCCCCTTCTCTGGAGGTGCTTTCGGGCACCTCCCTATCTCCAGCGGCAGTCCCTCCTTTGCTTTCTAAGGGGACTGCCAAGAAAGCCAGCAGGCAGTCCATTGCCGACCGCCCCTCGTGCAAGCGGCTCGGTAGGGCAAACCCCCTTAGGGGGGAGAGGGAAGCCAGGCCCCTTCGGTCGCTTCCCTCAAAAGACCTGCTGGCAAGAATTTTGAACCTTGCTGGGGTCAAGGCCTGTGCCTCCCCACACCACCTGACTAGTGACAATACTGCCAAGGGGACCTGCGATGTCCTGGGAGGGGATGGCCAACTGGAGGCCCCTCCTGTGATAGACATGGTCCTTGAGGAGACCCAGCCCCAGACGGTAGGGCCTTCCATGGGGGGGAATTCGGGCTCGGCGCCAAGCACCGAACCCGAATCCGCCCCTATGCAAGGTCCTCCTCAAATGGCTGAGGGCTCCGAGGCAGTAGAAGGAGGGGAGGGATCTCCTCCGACAGGTGCCCCTACGACAACCAGGACCTTCTCCATTTCGGAGAGGGACCTGGCTGAGGCTGGTCCATCTGGCCTGGGGACTTCTGCCGGCGGAGGTGAAAAGCGGGTTCATTCCCCGCCCTCCTCTCCTAAAAAGAAAAAGACTAAAAAGACTCAAAAGACGAAGAAGACTCGGGGCTCCTCTCCATCCGCGGGGGCTGCGGGGACGGATGGGTCTGCTGCCACTTTGGTAGGCGACCAAGCCAAGATCGGCACATCCGGCCCCTCTACCCCCTCGTGTGCGGAGCCCATGACTACGACTAAGACCAAGAATGCACAGGGCGGAGCCTCGATGACATCGGGGCCCCTGATTCAGAGGTTACCTGGCGTTTTCGAGCCCGCTGGCTTCAAACGCTTCCTCGTTATTCGCTCCACTGATAGCACCATGTTGTCCAAGGGCAACATGATCCATCAGAGGAGAGGATTAGCTAGTGCAATTGGTAGAGAGCCGAAGGTAACCCGTTTCTCGGACGGGAGCCTTCTGGCGAATGCGGCGAATCCCGCCGAGGCGGCCAAGATAAGTGCTCTTCGGACACTTCATGGCACCCCGGTGAGTGTGACGCCGCACTCTACCATGAACTTTGTGAAAGGAGTAGTTTATGCGAGGGAACTCGTTGACTACTCCATTGAGGACATCACCCTAGAGCTGGCCGACCATGGGGCGGTCAAGGTCGAACGTGTGATGAGAAAACAGGGAGGGGCCTCGAGACCCACCCCTACACTCTTCGTCACGTTCGACTGTGACAAGCTCCCTGAGTCGGTGCGTGCCGGTTGGTACCGCTACCGCGTGAAGGCATTCGTGCCACTGCCGCGGCGGTGCTATTACTGCCACCGCTTCGGCCATACGAATCGATCATGTAGACGTGCAAAATCAGGGTCACCCGAAGTCTGTGTAAATTGCTCCAAGGTCGCACACGATAAGTCCAAATCGTGTGTGGCCAAGTGTGTCAATTGCGGAGAGCCGCACCCTGCTTCTTCGAAGCAATGTGGTGCATATCTCCTTGAGAAAGAAATCCTGGCCGTTCAGGCCCAGGATCGACTCTCATTCCGCGAGGCAAAGGACTTGGTCCTGGCGCGCCCGGCTCTGCCTGGGACGTCATATGCCTCAATAGTTAGAAAGGCACCCTCTGCTCCTGGCCCATCCAGGCCAACGAGCACGGTTGTTTTCCGCGCCCATTCGGAGCCCTTCTGTGGGCTCTACCCAACCTGGGCGCTCCCCTGGTAAAGCTGGCGGCAAAAAGGGTTCATACCCTGCCCCGGCTAAAACCAGGGCTCCCCCCTCTTCCCCCAGCGTGACCGTTTCGCGTAAAGCGAAACGGCCACGCGCCTCCACCGAGTCGTTAGACTCACAGGAGGCAACACCCCTGAAGATGGTCGCTAGGCCATCTTCCGGGGTTCCTAAAGCTGTTCCCCGAAAGGAGGACAGCAACAAAGGAGCTTCGGCCCCTTTGCCCACGCCCCGAGGTGGAGCGAGTGGCTCGGAGACGGTGGTTCCTCGAAAAGAGGGCCCCCCGCCTCCGAAGCCGCAACGCCCGCCTAAAGTTTCGAGGCGGAGGGAGGAAAAGACTCGCATGGCGAGCCCAACCTCCCCCAATAAGTCCTCGAAGGCGACAGCGCCTTCAGCGCTTTGTCCGGCCAACAGCGCCCGGGGTTCTGCCCCCGGGAAGCGTACGGCCATTCCCGTGAGGGTCTTCAATTCGAGGAGGGCCCCCGCGTCTCCTCCGAGCTAGGCCTGGAGGGCATATTCCTTCAATGGAATTGCCGTGGACTCCGGGCCAACTGGGAGGAGCTGCGGAGGCTCGCCTCATCCCGTTCCCCGTTAGCTATTTTTTTTCCAGGAGACCATGCTAGGCGCGTGCCCCCTGCCTGCCCTCCCGGGGTATAAGGGTCTTGCGACCCAACCACCGCGGGACGGCCGGGCTGGGGGATGCGCGGTTTACACCCGGCATGATGTCTCCGTTCTTCCTTTCTCTTTAGATACCTCCTTTCAGGCAGTGGCTGTGCAGCTGCACCTGGATAGGAGGTATACTATCATTTCTGCGTACATTCCACCGTCAGCTGACTTCGACGCGGGGGACTTTCGCCGCGTCGTGGCACGGTTGCCGAGGCCCTATCTCTTGCTTGGAGATCTGAACGGCAGGCATCCTCTCTGGGGAGATTACACCATAAATCCCAGGGGACAAGTCCTTGCCGATCTGATCGAAGAGCTTGAGATGGGTGTCCTAAACGTGGATGAGTTTACGCATCACTGTCCGAGAACCGCTTCATTTTCTTGCCTTGACCTATCTTTGTGCTCTTCGGATGCACAGCCTGATTTTGATTGGGGGGTGGTCGATGACCTCCATGGTAGTGATCACTTTCCCATTCAAATATCATTTTCAGGGCAACTGCCGCCTGAGAGACCACCTCGGTGGTGCTTGGCGCGGGCGCGGTGGCCTGCATTTCAGGAAATGACTGAATTCTCTATCTCAGTCAAGGAGTTTAGGTCGGTAGATGAGGCCGTCGAGTTCTTCTCCGGCAACCTCATCGCCGTGGGCCTGACTACTATTCCTAGGACGTCTGGCCGTTTTGCACGCCGACCACTCCCATGGTGGTCGGCCGAGTGTGAGACGGCCCTCAAACAGAAGCGTTATGCCTACATGCGCTATAAGCGCCGCCCGAACGATTTCACCGTCGCTGAATTTCGTCGGGCTAGGGCTAGGTTCCGGTATATTTCGAAGCACGCCCGCCGCTCTTCTTGGCGGGCATACGTGTCTTCACTTAACGGGAAGACCCCTTTAGCTGAGGTGTGGAAGCGAGTCAAAAGGATTCGGGGCAAGTTCTCGCAGGACCCCCCTCCCGTTCTCCAGGAGAATGGGACCGCAATCTCGGACCCCGCGTCCGTGGCGGAATCCTTAGCGACCGCTTTTTCCGCATTCTCTAGCCGTGATGCTGCTCCGCCAGCATTCAATGCACGTCGTGATGTCGCGGAAGGCCGCCGGCTGGACTTTACCTCCAGAGGCGGAGAACCCTTCAACGACAAGTTTACTGTGAGTGAGTTGCGTTCCGCTCTCGCTTCGTGCGCGGACACCGCCCATGGTCCGGACGATGTCCCGTACGCCATGCTTCGACACCTGGGTGAGCGAGGCATGGCCTTTCTATTAGATTTGTTCAACAGGATCTGGGTGGAAGGTCTCCTCCCAGACTCCTGGCGAATCGCTACTGTGCTCGCCTTTCGCAAGCCGGGGAGAGATCACTCTACTCCGACCGGTTTCCGCCCAATCTCTCTAACCTCTTGCGTGTGCAAGTTGATGGAGAAATTGGTAAATGTTAGATTAGCCTATTTCCTGGACAGCGGAGGCCATCTGTCTTCTGCACAGTGCGGCTTCCGTAAGTTCCACTCCACGTCGGATGCTCTGCTCCGACTGGAAAATGCCGTCTGCGAGGCTTTCCTTCGTAGACAGCACTACGCCACGGTGTTTTTTGATCTGGAGAAAGCCTATGATACCGCATGGCGATACGGTATCATGGAGACTCTCCACACGATGGGGGCTAGGGGACGCCTCCCAATGTTTATATCTGAATTTTTGCGAGATCGTCGATTCCGCGTACGGGTGGGGGGAGCCCTCTCCGGCCCAAAGGAGCAGGAAGAGGGTGTCCCGCAGGGAAGTGTCCTCAGTGTCACACTCTTTGCCCTGAGCATCAACGGCATCACCTCGGTGCTGCCGGAAGATGTTCTCGCTACGCTCTACGTGGACGACCTTTCGATCTCTTTTGGCGCGGCCCAGATGCCAACTCTGGAGCGCCGACTCCAACAGGCATTGAACCGCGTCTCTCGCTATGCCGAAGCGCACAGGTTTCGGTTTTCTTTGGCCAAGACTAAGGTGGTGCACTTCTGCCGCCATCCACGGCTTCACCCCGACCCAGATTTGTTTCTTAATGGGGTGCGCCTGGATGTGGTTGAGTCGCACCGTTTCCTTGGTCTTGTATTCGACCGACGCCTCACCTGGGAGGCTCACATTCGCAGCCTTAGGGTCTCTTGTACCCGCGCCATGGACATTCTCCGTTCCGTGACGTTCAGCGCTTGGGGCGCTGATAGGGCTACCGCCTTACTTTTTTATCGATCCTTTGTTCGCTCGAAGCTCGACTACGGATGCGAGTTTTATGCATCCGCAGCCGAGCGTTTATTGCGGAAGGTGGATTCGATCCACCACACCGGCCTTCGCCTTGCGACCGGTGCCTTCCGCACTTCCCCCATTGAGAGCCTGTTGGTCGATGCTGGGGAGATGCCACTCGCTCTGCGCCGCGTGCAGTGCATCACTCGCCTGTACGCGCGAGCCCGGCGCCTCCCCCAGTCGCCAACAGCTCTCACTGCATCCGCAGCTGATCTCGATGGTGCCTATGCCGCCGAGAGACGCCAGTCATACCCTAAGCCCTTTGGGTTTAGGGCCAGGAAACTCCTTCGAGAGGTAGATATAGCTCTCGGGCCGGTGGCGCCCCTGGTTCTGCCCAGGACGCCACCCTGGAGGGTACCACATTTGGCTATTTGTCGCCACGCCTCTGCTCCCAAAGCTTGTACTGCGCCGGGAGTATTGCGTTCGATCTTTTTGGAGCACACATCGTGTCACGCTGGTACCGTGCCAGTGTATACGGATGGCTCCAAGTCCCAAGAGGGGGTCGGCTTCCACGCCGTATCCCCTCTGTTTGAAGTCAGCGGGGCTCTACCAGGCGCTGCGTCTTTCTTCACGGCCGAGCTGGTGGCAATACACCACTCGGTACGGGAGATTACGCGACGTGCCCGGTTCGGAGACCGGATTGTGATTTATAGCGACTCACAAAGCGCCCTGAGTGCTCTCGGGGCATTGGAATCTCCGCATCCCCTGGTTCGCGAAATCCGTGACGCCACGGTTTTGGCGAGCCGGGCAGATGTCGAGATTATCTTCTGCTGGGTTCCTGGACATGTAGGAATTGCGGGGAATGAGCGCGCCGATGAGGGCGCCAAAGAGTCCGCGAGGACTCTGCGACCGGACCAGCGTTTCGCTCTTCCTCACACCGACTACATGGCAGGAATACGGGCAGCTCTTCGGACTGCTTGGCAAAGAAGATGGGAGACGGTCGAGGGGAACTTAAAGTTGCGTGCCATTGCGCCGCGACTGTTCCCATGGACCTATCCCCCAATGCCGCGGCGGCTTCAGGTTGCTTTCTGTCGTCTTCGAATCGGACACACTCGTGTGACGCATCGTTACTTGGTGGAGCGCTCGCATGTGCCCTATTGCAACGACTGCGTCGTCCCCCAGACTGTTCGGCATATTCTTGTCGAATGTCCCAGTCTGGGTGATCTTCGCGCACGATACCTGTCTCGGTACCGGGATGGGCGGGGTCGCTACCGCCTGTCCCTTGTACTCGGGACGAGTGCGTGCACCATGACTGGTGGACTTATTGACTTTTTGGGGGAGGCCGGCCTTCTCCCCTTTATTTAAGGTTCCTTTTTTTGTTATTGTTTTGTTTTAGATTGCACTCTCCTGCACCGGGGTGAGGGGGACCTCCCCCCGCTGCCGGAGATTGCTTCGATTGTTAAGTTTTTCAAATTTATATTGATTGTTAAGTTTTCATATTTTAACTTTAAAGTAGCCTAATTCTAGGCTGTCGTGTTTTTCGGCGACTTATGCCCAAGTGGGTAGTTGCCAGATGGGCTCTATAAAAAAATATAAAAAAAATAATAATAAATAATAACTGTTAAAAATTTTTGCCAAATTTTGATATCAATGTTTCATTATTTTTACCATTTTTTTTTAACTATTTAATTTTTTGCAGGTATCCTCGACTTTTGAACAGTACCTCTACAGGCCTTACTTTAGAACAGTGTGTTCATTTTCTGAGAAAATATAAGAATGAAAAGTGAATTTCTACATTCAAACTTTGAAACCTAAATTTCTTGTTAGGATTTATTTATAATGTTTCACAATTTAAGGCAATTGAGAAAGCTGCATAAGCTTGAGAATTTGCAGAGTAGATTCATTTGCTGTAAACTCATTAAAGTACATTATAAATGTTACTCCTGCATTTTAAAGGAAATATCACGATTATGCAGTACTGTAGCTTTTAAAAATGAAAAGGTATCAAACCCCCCAAATAAAGAACCCCACATACCTGTCTTGTGTCAAGAAGTATGTAAGGTATTAAAATTGAAAGAAAATGGACATTATCTTGATATGACATTTGGTGCTGGTGGTCATAGTCGAAAGATTCTTGAATCTCATCATACTGTGAAAGTTTATGGTCTTGATAGAGATCCTTATGTTAGGCAGTTTGCCGAAAATCTCAAGGCAGATTTTCCAAATCGTTTTCATTTTCTGACTGGAAAGTTTAGGTAAGTAACTTTTATTATTTGATTGCATTTCTTGAGTTAGGAATAGAATTGGTGAATATTCTTCTTTCGATATCATTGGTATGAGTATCGGAATGTGTGTGTGAAGGTTCTTGTTTCTCACCCTCTGGCATCCCTTCCTGCCTTAAGTGCTTATGTGGTAGTCTCATACTAGATTGACTACTTGGGCTTTATTTTTTCTATACATTTCCCATTTATCCTTTTTTGGTATTTATAAATACCCTTATCACCTATCTTTTTTTGCTTGGCCAATGGCTAATCTTTGGCCAGCTTCCATCCACTCATCCCTAGTCATGACAGAGGGGAATGGTTCACTCCCTCTTGGGGGTTGTGTTTAACATGCCGTTTTCTTCCTTACCTTTTTCATCTTCTATCCACTCCATCTTTCTTTATTACCTTTTCTGCCCATGTCCTGCTACACCTGGTATCTGGTGGAGTGGTATTTTGTCCTATTCCCAGTATCTCTAGCAGTCTCACACTAGATTGAAACTATGGGGGTTAGTTCCATTTTTCACTTTTTGACACTTTCTTTACAGCCTCCCTCTCACCTATTTTCTGGGTTGATGGATAATATTATAGGCTGGTTACCAACCAGCTTTCATCCATTCATCCCTTGGAGGGGGAGGGGCTGAGGTTGACCTTTGCCATGGTTCCAGTTGGGGGTTGGAGATGGGGCTGGGGTTGACCTTTGCCATGGTTCCAGTTGGGGGTTGGAGATGGGGCTGGGGTTGACCTTTGCCATGGTTCCAGTTGGAGGTTGGAGATGGGGCTGGGGTTGACCTTTGCCATGGTTCCAATTAGAGGTTGGAGATGGGGCTGGGGTTGACCTTTGCCATGGTTCCAGCTGGAGGTTGGAGACAGGGCTGGGGTTGACCTTTGCCATGGTTCCAGTTGGAGGTTGGAGACAGGGCTGGGGTTGACCTTTGCTATGGTTCCAGTTGGAGGTTGGAGATGGGCTGGGGTTGACCTTTGCCATGGTTCCAGTTGGGGGTTGGAGGCGGGGCTGAGGTTGACCTTTGCCATGGTTCCAGTTGGGGGTTGGAGATGGGGCTGGTGTTGACCTTTGCTATGGTTCCAGTTGGAGGTTGGAGACAGGGCTGGGGTTGACCTTTGCTATGGTTCCAGTTGGGGGTTGGAGACGGGGCTGGGGTTGCCCTTTGCCATTGTTCCAGTTGGAGGTTGGAGATGGGGCTGGTGTTGACCTTTGCTATGGTTCCAGTTGGAGGTTGGAGACAGGGCTGGGGTTGACCTTTGCCATGTTTCCAGTTGGAGTTTGGAGATGGGGCTGGGGTTGACCTTTCCTATGGTTCCAGTTGGAGGTTGGAGACGGGGCTGGGGTTGACCTTTGCCATGGTTCCAGTTGGAGGTTGCAGATGGGGTTGGTGTTGACCTTTGCTATGGTTCCAGTTGGAGGTTGGAGATGGGGGCTGGGGTTGACCTCTCTGCCCCCCGTTTAATATGCCTGCATTCTTTCTACCATTTTCTTGTACTGCCTCCCCCCCACCTCTTTTCATTTGCTAATCTTTTTGGTAGATACAAAGCGATGTCAGGTAGCATGGTCAACTATGATGCAGCTGACATCTGAAAGATTGCCCTCCAAGTCTCAATGCCAGCAGGAGGATCTGAAGCTGTCTTCCATACATTTTAAATGTCTTTATTTTCACCCCTTTATAGATCGAATGAATTGTTCAGGCACTGTGTGTGGGAAAGGTCTCCCAGAGGGGTGCCAGCCATGCCAGCCGGCACTTTTTGCACCTACTCCATATCAGGGCTTCTTGGTCAGATGTTATAGCAAATTGTGAATGTATGGATGTATGTAAGGACCTTTTCTCCCATTTTTTTTCTCCTGGAAGTTTTTGCAACTTTACCTTCACTCTGTCTTTAAACTCCTTCTTTTCTTTGTGATGTCTGAATGTGGAGAGTGATAAAGTGGAGGTTGCGTTTGGTATGTTATTAAGTGTATCATTACAGTGCTCAACAAAAGTTTAGGCCGGGTGCGTGTCAGACAAGTTGCAGCATGATAAAAGTGTCCTAAAAAAAATATTTAATCTTACCCTTAATACTTTTTGGGGCATCCTTTGCATTTCTTGACATCCCTCAGGCATTGTGGCATGGATATAACAAGATCATGTAGCTTCTGGGTAGGTATAGCATCCCAACAAGACCTAATTTCCTTCTCCAGCTTGGGAAGAGTGCTGACGTCCTTTCCTTGTAACTGCCTCGCTTTCCCTATAATAAGGCCACAAACACTCCCAAACTACAAAAACCCAGTCACAAAATGGCGTCGGTCAGGAGAACACAACAGCACAGTCCTCTCACTACCTTGGACAAGCCAACACTGAGCATGTGCTGGCAGGCTGAGCGGGAAACTGAGGGATGTAGTGACGTTATGCAGCTGACCCAAACTTCTGACTAAATTAAATTACCTCATCTATACCATTCTTTTTTAAACAAGTTTAGTGTACCCCCGCTCACCCATCCTAAACTTTTGTTGAGCACTGTATTTAATAACATCTATTGTGTTTATTAATGGAAAAGTTTGGTATATCAGGGCTTCTCTTTTTAGTAACTTTTTATATGCTTTTATATTAAAATTTTGAGTCTTTTGCTTGGATTTGACAGCAAAAAATTAATTAAAATTTAATATTTTAAAATTCAAATATTAAAAGATATTTTTTTGTATATATCTTGGAAACCTTTATTGTGAAGAAACCTGCCAAGTAGAGTGCACAGAAAGATTTCTAAAAAAAAATACCCCTAAGGGGTTTCTAAAAAGATTTCTAAAAAGAAATACCCCTAAGGGATTTCTAAAAAGAAATACCACTAAAAGGTTTTTAAAAAGAAATACCCCTAAGGGGTTTCTAAAAAGATTTTAAAAAGAAATGCCCCTAAGGGGTTTCTAAAAAGATTTTAAAAAGAAATGCCCCTAAGGGGTTTCTAAAAAGATTTCTGAATTCAAATACAACCCAAAGGGTTTGCTGAAAAGAAATACATCCTAAGTGGTTTCTAAAAAGATTTATAAAAGGAAATACACCTTAAGGGATTTCTAAAAAGATTTCTAAATAGAAATACTTGCTAAGAGATTTCTAAATAGAAATACTCCCAAAGGGGTTTCTAAAAAGATTTATAAAAAGAAATACACTAAAGGATTTCTTTAAAGAGTAAAATGCTGGGCATCCAAGGAAGGAAATAATAGCACACTTTGACCCCTCCCCCATGTGGAAGAAGATTTATTCCTACCTTCTCTGTGCAAGATATCCTCATTTCATTCAAATGAGGCTACTATATTTTGTGCAAGTTTTGTGACAGTGGCAATGATTGATGGCATAAAAGTTGATTGAAAGGAGTTACAAGGAATATTAGTACCTCAAATGACATTGCTGACCTGATATAGCCCAAAGGTTAAGGAAGGTTCCAAAGTTAGGCCTTTTTTCCACTGAAATAAACAATTACAGAACATAAGTTACAAAGAAAATAATACAGTGGTACCTCGTGATTCGAACTGAATTGGTTTGTTTGGGCTGTTTGAATCAGGAAGCAATTTATCCCATTGAAATTAATGTAGAAACAATTAATCCGTTACAGGCCCCAAAATCCACATATTTTTTTACATTTTTATGGGTTTATGTTGTGCCTTGAGGCCAGATCACTCAAATATTGTCAACACATGTAAATGCATTTTAAATTAGGTGGATGATAGTAGTTGCTGGCACAGGTAGAGGGTGGCAGAGGTGAGAAGGATGACTACTGCTTGGATGGCGAGTCTCCCTCCATAAGAACAGAGGGCAACTCAATTTCTGGTGTTTTCTCTCTCCTGTGTTGTTCTTGTCGCTGGTGTTTCTTCTTATCTTGGTCTCTTGCAAGGTTTCTCACTGGTTTCTTTTTGCAAAAGAAACCTTTCCAGTGTGATTTGTCTCCTGCTCTGGAAAAGTTTTCAGAAGTGAGACATAATATTGTCATTCATAAGGTTTGCCACTCTATTGCTCAATTTGGCCAGGATGATGCTTTTCAATAAACATCTGCAGCATACCCCACATGCGACACATTTCTTGGGCCTCAGTACTTGAATCCTCTTCCCTTTCTTCCTCGTCCTCTGATAAACTTTTCATTGCCTGCTCTATATCCTTCACATGTTCATTCTTCAGCTGAACAAGGTCTTCTGTGGTTAGTTCTTTGTGGTCCTCCACAAGCTCCTCCACATCATCAGCATTGACCTCCAATCCCAAACTTTTGCCAAAGGGTCACTACTTCATCCACTATTGTCTCTGCTGGTTCCTCACTAACACTGTCTTCTTTTAATTGCATTTCATTTATCCAAACTAGCAGTAATTGTTCAACATTTTCTAAAATTTTGAGGCCTTTTATTTGATTTACCAAACATTCCTTTAGCCACATCAGCAGCCTTTATTGTCTCTTTATGCTTTAGAAATGTACAGATCATAGACTTGGCCATTCCATACTTTAAGGCCAGAATAGAAAAATGGAACTCCACTCTCATGTTTTTGTATTATTTCCTTCAGTTCCCCATTATAAGACATAAGCTTCCTACCACCGCTTGCACTGTCACTTTTCACTTTCTTGGGAGCCATAATGAGGGCTAATTTCAAGAAAATATGGAAAAATATCAAGAACAACAAAGAGCGGTGCTCACAGCAGGGGAGCGCAGGCGTGACTGATGGAGGGGCTTCTTCTGCAACCATTTGTTTGTATTCAAATTGGGGACAAAATTTGTTTGCTAAATGTGTTCGAATTGGGAATTGTTTGAATTAGAAGGCGTTTGAATCACAAGGTACTGCTGTATATAACTATGAGAGTGACTGGATGAGCAATGTGTGTTAGTGTGATGTATGTGTTTAAGGTTGGAGGAAAAGAAGAGCTGAGAGGAAATGTATGTATGTGTGTATATGTAATTCATATTTATCTTGTGGGTTTAAGAGGATTCAGGTTGATAAAGTCTGTAAAAAGTTATAGGAATATTGTAAAATGTTTGAGAATAATTTGGTAATTTTACCTGGTATAATTAAATTTCACAACACAAAATTGTACTTCAAATTATTAAAATTTATTTTATATTATAAATAAAGTAGATTTATTTTGTTTTTTTTCTTTCTTCAATACTTCAGAGGTATGCTGCTTTGGGTACCTAAACCTGTGTTAAAGGGTAGAGAGGTACATATTTCTGCCACATATAAGTTCTGTTTTTCCTCTCTATCTCTACTAACAAAATGCACTCAGAGTGTGTGCTTAGGGAAGAAGTGATACAGCTAAGGATGGAGTTAATAAAAACATGTGATGTACTATAAGAAACTTTGAAAGGAATGAGAAAAGAAATAATGAGATTGGAGAGAGGGTTTGAAGAGAAGTCTAAAAGAATGCAAAAAGAAGTGATAGAGGTCAATAAGAATACAGAAGAAACAGATGGAAAGATGACTTAATTGTATGAAATTTGGGGTAGAGGCCATGTATTAAAAATAAATGAGAGGGTGTAGGTTTGTTTGGGGTGAGAGAGTTACAAATGTTTAAATGTAAAGATTGAGGTCAGAGGATTCCCGTGGATGGATTGATTCACTGGGTGTAAGAAGAGTTTGATATCTGAATAAGGTTATATATGACAGCATTAGAGAAAATGGGACACTTGAATAGTTTTGGTAGTTGATAAGGACAACATGGCAAGAGTTTAGTGCGAACCTAAACACAGTTGCTGGGAAAAATAATATGTTTAGAATTGCAAAACAAATGAACAAAGATAAAGGATGTAAAAGATGGTAGATTCATAAAAGACAGTGATGGTAATATAAATTTGAAGAGAAAGATGGAAGACTTATTTTGAAGAGCAGAGAGTAAAGAAGAAGTGGAACGAATGTTTGTAGAATAGAAACAGGCAATGGAGGGAGCAAGATTGAGAGTTAACATCAGTAAGACTAAGATAATGATAACTGGAGAGGCAGTCGGGGAGGTACCCTTTTGCAGTTTGTGAAAGTGGAGTTGGAGTTAACTCCATTATGTGTTATGTGCAATTAAATGTTTCAAGTGGGTGCATAGGAAATGTTCAGGCCTGAGGAACGTTAATCAAGCTCAAAAATTTGTTTGTTCAAAGTGCGTAAGGAGGAGAAATGCTGTCTCTAGAGTGGAGAACACCATTGTTGTTGATGGACAGGTGGTGGGTGAAGTTGAACATTTCTGTTATTTGGTTGATGTACTGGATGGCTAGGGAGGTGTGGAGAGAGCAGTTTGTGGCAGCAGCATGGAGATGCTGGAGGGAGGTGGCTAGATTACTTATCAACAGGGGGATCCCACTTAGGAACTGTGAAAAGGTTTATGATGCATGTGTCAGACCAGTCTTACTTTATGGATCAGAGACTTGGGGACTCATACAGAGGTTGGAAAAAGTACTGATGAACTGTGATAAGAGAATGTTGAGGTACATGGCTGGTGTAACATGGAGGGATATAGTTCAAAGTGAAGAGGTACCCTGAAAGTGTGGTGTTGATGAGCTGGATGTAGTTCTAAAGTGAAGAAAATTGAGATGATTTGGACATGTGAAGTGAAGAGATGAAGAAGAGGTACTTGGTAGGGTGAGAGAGTTGGAGGTGGATGGAAGAAGGCCAAGAGGTAGACCCAAGAAAACATGGAAGAATAATATAGAGGAAGACATAGCGATGTTTGGAGTGCAAGAAAATGAGGCATATAGTAGAGAAAGATGGGAGCAAATCATCAAATGTCTAACCTCAAGAAATCAAATTGAGAAAATCTGACACAAAAAGGACTAAGTAAGTAAGTAAGTAGTTTGATAAGAATTATAAATTAACTTGTGCCTGTGCTGGAAGAAGTGCTGCACTTATCAGTAAGAATGTTCAAATATGGATGAATGAATGTGAGTTTTGTGTGATTGACAAGGAGAGTACAAAGTATAGTCATTTTGGGGTATGATTTTATGAAAGGGAATAGATTGGTGGTGCATCCCTGTGAAGGTAAGATTGAGAAGATTTGAAAGACTGTATGATGAGAATTCTCTATAGGTAATGAGAGTACAAGTTTAAAAGTGTTTCTAGTGGATTGAAAGTAGTTGCAAAAGAGTATGTGAAGTTAAGGAAGGTACTTGAGCAGTGAACTTAGGATTGAATGATTGATTAAGGATTCGTTTGGACTGTGGTGGATAAAAAGAAGGCAGCATACAAAGTATGAAGAGTAGCTTGTGTATTTGATGAATATGAATGATTCTTTTGTGTGTGCATAAAAGAATCCAGGTTTGAAGGGCCAACCAGCATTTTAGAGGTGTGCAAGCTAGTGATGTTATGGGTTGCTTGAATGTGAGAGAGATGGTAAGATTGAAGGAACACTGACTCAGCTTAACACATTTAATTTGAATGCTTCCAAAGATCTAAGAGTAATTATACAGGTATTATATGTTATGAACAGCGACCTTATTTGTTAATGCTTAAAGATATAAAAACTGGTAAAGATAAATTATTTGAGACTAGCAATGTACCATATATAGCCCAACTTGTGGTCAACGTGATAAGAAAGTGCAAGTATATAAAATATTGTGAATGGTTTCAGAAAGGTTGAGTTTTTTAGGCATAAAGTGATTGAAAGTGGGTTATGTAAGAAAAGTTGTTGAGAAAGTAAAAATATTTATGAAACCTGTGACAGTACACCAGTTGAAGTCCTTTTGAGCTTAATAGAATTCCAGATAAAATTGATTATGAATTGCTCCATTATTATTAAGCCATTGAATGAATGGATTGGAAAGAAAGGTAGAGTATTGATTGAATTGATTGCTAGTATGAATGTATAAATAAATAGTATGAAAAAATGACTGAAGCTTCAGTTGGGGAAGTGAAATTAGCTTACCTGGAATTTAGAATACAAAGATGTTATAGTTGTATACCAATGAAAGTAAATATTATATGGTTGGCTGTTTAGTGCAAGAGAAGCATATGAATGGCAAGTATGTAAGAAGTGTAATTGAGTATGTGTCCAAGGCTTTGAATGTTGCAGAATGAAAGTGTTTGACAGTAGAGAGAGAGCTAGTGGGAATAAAGTACTGCTTAAAAAGGTGTGGGCCTTTTATTATGGTGTAATTTGTGATTTATTGATCACCAGCCCCTAGTGTATCTGCACTGAATGAGGTTGGTTGATATTAGGATTGCAAGGATGGAACATTTTAGTGAAATTGAATTTACAATTGAATATGGGCTTGGTGAAAGGAATAATTTGACTGTTTTGATGTTCAGGTTCCCTGGTTTGACAGTATAGTCAATGACCCCGAGTACTTGGCTAAAGGTATAATAAAATGATGATGATGATGATGGGTTTGATACAATGTAGAATGGATTACAAGATTTGAAAGTTAGAGTGCCAGATATAGTGTATGATTTAAGGAAGGAGGTTATGACTAAGGTATGCAAGAGCACACATTATGAAAGAATTGAGGGTAATGTGTATACTTGGATGTCTGCTGTTCTAAGAGCTATTGATTGTTGTGGGTTGATTGTATGAAGTGGTTGTGTATGTGCATTATGGGTGTTGAAGGCGACTTTGTAATGAAATAAGTGAGTAAAAGTCTCAGATGTGTATGGGCTACACTTAAAATGGTTGGGGTGATGGGCAAGTCTGGAGATAGTGATTCTTGTGTTTCCTTAGAGGCTAGATTCTTTCTTTGCCATGTCTGGAAGAAGTGTGTAATATGGGGTTGTTTGGGGGGTTATTCTGTTGTAGTATACTGAAGGCATTTATATGTTAGTCCTTGGGGGAGTGAGTTTGTGTTGATACTGTGTCATGGCTGTGATTGGGCACATGTCTTTGTGTAAAATTGTGTGTATATCATGTTCAAGTATATATTTACGGGGAGAAATTTGGTTTCTGAGTGTAGGTGAGTTATGGAGATGGTTTGTACAGCCAACAATTATCTTAAAGGCTTTATTTTGTGGTTTGTGGGTTGCTATAGCAATGGTGGTGGGTGGTTAGGGGGGCCAGGTTGATGTGTTATTATGTATGGTAGGAATAAATTGTTTGTATAGGGTGGTTAGGATTTTCTTTTGATATGTTATTATGTGTAGTAGGAATAAATTGTTTGTATAGGGTGGTTAGGATTTTCTTTTGATGTGTTATTGTGTGTAGTAGGAATAAATTGTTTGTATAGGGTGGTTAGGATTTTCCTTTGGTGTGTGAATGTGTTGCCAGTTAGAGCATGTAAATCATTGAGATTTTTAGTTTTACTGCATATCTTTTTGACATGGTGTGTGAAGATGATGATGTAGGTAAGGCCTAATTTTGAAGACATTTTACTTAGTGAGTTGTTGTGTGAGGCTAGGGGTGGTGGTGGTTTGATTTGTCTGTGTGAAGTGAATATTGTTACCTTTGATTTTTTGTGGGGAGTCTGGCATTCTGTTGTTTTAGAGCCAGAGATATAATTGTGTGATATGTTTCCTTTTGCTCTATGTTGTTGTGCTGGGTTGTAATTGTGATGTCATCTGAATATGATTGTACTCTTATGAGGTGTTTTCGGGGTGGGTATGTTCTGCCTGAAGAGGAGAAGGGTAGGATGGTCCCTTTTGGCATGTATTTTGAGTTTGTCTGGTTGTGAATGACTCTTTCTACTCTTAAAGGAAGTTGGTGAACCATTTATTGTTGTTTTGGTGGATGTGTGTGTAATGTATTTTTTTTAATAAGGATGTGTTAGGGGACTTTCATATGTTTTGTTTGTATATGGCTACTAGTATTTTTTGGAGAGTGGTAGATTTTGTTTAAAAACCTAGTATGTGTTATGCTAGATTTATGAGTACTAGTCTTTTGTGGTTTTTACCTGCAGCAAAGTACCAAGTCTAAGCATCACTTTTTTCTCAAAAGGAGTTATGTTCACTTGTACCCATTTAGAGCCATGAAATGACCCATATGGCCATGGGACATATGGTTATTCACCCTGGAGATTTCAAATCTGCCATCAGATTTAGCACTGAGTGGCGCCATCTAGTGGCAGAAGCCTCATTTAGCCATTTAGCCATTCCAAAGCACTTGTAGGTGATTTGAACCATGGGAAACCATCAATGCAATAACCATTTTCATCTTATCACATTATGCCACAGGTTATTGGAGGGACCTTTCCTTTTGTTATAGAAACTGTTATAAGGGGTTGAGTGGGATTAGTCATGAGATTCATTTATTATTCATTATGGGGTTTGTTGGGATTAATTTGTTTGCCTCCCTCTCTCTTTTTGGTGAGGTGTGGGGGTGGGGGCAGGAGATGTGATAATGTGTGTTGCATGTGAGTTTGAGGTTTGGGAAATCAAGGAGGTAGTGTTTTGTCTCTTCCGGGTCTCGATTGCACCTAGTGCAAGTTGGTGTTTGTGCCAGTTTTGTTCTGTGTTTGTATTGTTACAGTATGGGTGAGTGGTCAGGTTAGAGTTGGAATAGTAGTGTGTTTTCTGAGGAGTGAATTGGGGACAGGGGGCTGTTCATTTATGATGTGGTTATGTGCGGCAGTGCATAGGTGTTCTCTAGTATGCACTGTGTGGATATGTTTTATTAAAGGTGTGGTGATGGAGATATCATTTTTTTTTGTCTGGGTGTTTTTGGTGATGTGGCTGCTGAGTTTTTCAGGTTTAGGATGGTGAGTTGTGTTTGTGGGTAAGAACGGGAGTTGTGCATTTGTGTTCGGGCAGATTTTCTTTATGTTCTTGTCATTGTTTGTTTCATTGGTTGGTTTGTAACTAATCTTGAAGTGTTTCATAAGGGTGTTGTTGTTTGGGTGAGGAAATTTTGTTGTGTTATAAGAGCTCCATGTATGTGGAGATGGGTTTTTCCAGTTAGCATATCTTTTTGAATGTTTTCTAAATGGGTTGTTAGTTAGTGGGTGGGTGTATATTTCTGGCATAATGTTTCCAATTCTTTGCCTTTTGTGCATTGATTAGTTTGGTTATTAGGGTGTTGAGATTCAGTATTTGTATTGTCTTATGTTAGTGATCTGATTTGTTTATGTATTTTTATGTTTAATGAGATCTGCTGGCTCACATTTTATCTTGGAGTTGTACTGTGACCATCTTACTTGTGGTATGTTTGCTGTGCTCACTTGATTATGGTGTAAATGAAGAGGTTTACTGTTGCATCTAATATGGGAAGTCTGTGAAATTGAAGTCTCTGAGGTTGTATTTGATGTGCTTGTCAAGTTTTTCCCATTTTAGTTGCTGTAACATGTATGTTTGCAGATGTGTCTGCAATGATTAAGTTTGAGTTTGATGAGGATCGGTTTGTGGGCTGATGGAAGGTTATAAATTACATTTCCTGCATGCATTTGCAGTATCAGTGTGAAGGTGATGATATCTGGTGAGGTTAGCTGTTAGTTGTGTTGATAAGGAGTGCAGGTGGAGATATTTCTATAGTTTAGTATGTTGAGGGTGTGTAGTTGTGTTGTGAGTAATTTGCATTTGTGATTATTTTGGTGAGATGTAAGTCAGGTGTGCTGTTCATTGAAGTTGTTGGCTAGTTGGGTGTGTGTGTCATGGCCTCTAAATGTGATTGGTAATTGGGCAGGATTTGACTGGATGTTTCTGATGTTATGTATTGATTTATGATTATTTGAATTTTGATTCTTGTTAATGTTACAATTGAAGCTCTTTTATTTGACCAGTAAATGTTTCTTATTTCTTGTTTGGTGGCTGTGTGCTCTTAGGTGACTCAAAGAGGGGCTACCTAGATAAAAAAACAAATCCTTCATGGGTGCTGTCGTGTTTATTGACTGCACCCATGTTCCTGAAAAGGATCTGATTGATGTGTACAAAGATATTAACAATTTAATAAGGAAAATCAAATGCTGTGGTAGACATTCTTGCCCTTTGAGCAAATTAAAGGATTCTGCTCCTTGGTTGTATTCTTTCTCTACCACAAAAAGATATTCCACATTATCTAAGAAATTGTATCTTCTTTTCCCTTATGAAGCGACCTGCCTACTCTTCTATATAAAATGGGACTTAGCAGTGGCTACTTCGATGGCGTGCTCATGGATTTGGGGCCTTCATCTATGCAATTTAGTGTCCCTGAAAGAGGTTTCATGCTCAGTAAAAATGGACCTTTGGACATGAGAATGGATGGAAAAAGGTAAGTTGAATATTTTCCTATACTCTGATTAAGGTTAAAGAGTTTCATTTTTTGCTTTCCATTCACATTCTTGTTCTTTCCTCTCATTTGTTTTATCAGCTTCCTTTGTTGTACACAATTAAATTAAATAGACTTCTAATTCCCTTGCTTTCCATTTTAGGAAGGTGTTAGTTATTTGAACCACCCATCTCTTTTCAATCATGGATGAATTTCCTGGCCAGATAATAAAATTCATATAAAGATCAGAATTTCAATCACTGGGAAATGTGAGGTCACCAAAGGACGCACACTCCTTGTTGGGATAGAAGTTGCAGAATGAGACAAAGTGCTGTGTTTTGATACCACCCAGCAAACACAGAATTCTTCATGTTACACAGGAGTGCCACCCATTCTACATAAGGGGCATATGGGTATGGAGACACCTTCAGCAGGTTCTTGGATGGAAGAGTGATGTGATGGGTATGTTAAGGGATGGGGGAGGAGACGGTAGTCTGCCATTAGTCAATTAGTTGCTTCTGTACATTGAAATATTTCACTCCACTCTCTTTGATTGAACCTGTCATTTTAGGGATGGAACTTGATTGCCTTTCTTATATCCACCAATTTGCTTGATTGCTCTCCATAAACCTTTTTCGGTTAATGTTGGTTAATTTAACCCTTTCACTGCAGCTTGCAATTTTTCCAATATTTCCTTGAGTGCGTCAAAAGTGAACATTAATTTTCTGTCCCACCAACATTTTATTTTAATTATTCAAGTATTATCACATCATATTTCATAAAAAATTATATAATAATAGAAGAAAATATAAGATTTTTAGTGCATACTATTTTATTTTTAAAAGTTACCAAAAGTCAAAAATATATAAATTCACTTTAGTAAAAAAATCTTTTCTTGAAAATTTAACCAAAATAAAAAGAGAGGAATGAGTATATACATGAAATTACTATTAATTACAATTGCAAACTCTTTTATACTCTTTCTTTGTGTGGTAAACCTCAAAACAGGGCACAATGCAAAGTGGTGGCTCATTAGGACATTTGTCACAGTAATACGTTGTTTGCTTCCACTTGCAAGTGCCTTTCCCTTTTTTTATTGCAGGATGAGGGCATAATGCTGCAAACAATGCAGTTAGGCTTTCTCTTGTCATCATACAGTTTAGGAAAGTGTCGTTCCACTAGTCTCTTTTGAGTAGATACATTGCTTCTTCTGCCTCTCAGTTTTTTTCGGTTCCCAGAATACCCTTCGAGAAATCCATCAATCACTTCTCTAAACTTCCTTTGGGAAATCTTCTTGTTAGGATTTTCGATTGTATAACAAATAAACCCATTGACTAATGACAAAATGCCAAATAACTTTGTACCATTTCTTGTGCTTCCTCTTGAATGGATATGTAGAACAAAGTTGATCAAATTTGTCAACACCACCCATGTACTTATTGTAAGCTATTTGAATGTTTGGTTTTGTGACAGTTCTGGGGTCCAATTTTGATGCAATGTTCACTTCTGTTGTACCACAATTTCCGATGGTTGACAACATGTTTACAGTTCCAGTGTCTTGTCAAGAGCAAGCAATCATTTTTTTATCTCTTCTTAGTCACATTTTCGGAGAAGAACCTCGTTTAGCCTTGAATGTTTTCATTTCCAATGTCAATTTTTTTCTGTTAGGACAAACAGTACCACATGCACCAATATTCTGAGCTCTCAAGTTGTCAAAGAGCTCAACTCCCAAATAAAAATTATCCATGAAAACAATATGACCCTTGTTTTCAAACCCTTGGACTAATTTTGCAACCGCATCATAAGATAAGCCTTTATTTGATTTGGAGTCTCCATCTTTTCCAGTGTAGATATCAAACTTCAATAAAAATCCAGTTTGAGAATCACATAGTGACCATAGCTTTATGCCCCACTTAGCACTGGGTTTCTTAGGCATGTACTGTTTGAAGAAAAGCTTTTCCTTGAGCCGTAATATGGATTCATCTACAGTTAGCTCTCTGTTGCTACTGTAGCTCATACAATAGACATTTTCTAGTTCCCTCAGTATCGCTCTTATTTTACGAAGTCTGTCTGCATCATCTAAATTTTCATTATCAGCAAAATGAAGGAATGACCTAATAAGTTGGTATTGATCTCTTGAAAATATATGCTGGAAGCCAGGCATTGCAGTAAACCAATAACTATCTTGAAATTATTAAGCCAACTCAGGTTTGATCACCAAACCGATTCCTATTTCAACAGCTATAAATGCTTTTATTTCTCATATAGTTGTTTTCTTCCATTTTCTGAATCTTGATCAATTAGACAACTCCCCAGCTTTTGTAAGAATACTCTGGGCATATTTATTTGTTTCTTTTATGGCTAGTTCAAAAGTGGATTCTGGGAAAAATTTGGTGAAACACTGAGCAGATGTCAGATCTTTGAAACCTATAACACAATGACTGCCTGTAAATTCAGGGATGGAATATCAAAGTTATTTCTAATGTCTTTTATAATATCAAAAAAACAAAATGGTGAAGTTCAGAAATAAATATAAGTATCAAAATTTGGTGAATTTTTTAAAACCAAAGAATTACAAATGGTGAAGTTCAGAAAATTTCTAAAAATTTCACCATGGCTACTTTTTTTATTTTAAATTTTAATCTTAGTAGTGAAGCGCAAGCTTTCCCTGTAGGGGGGAGTGGTGAAGCCATTGCATGGTATATATATGTTTAAAAATGATTGATTTTTTAATGTAGATACTTTTTTCTTCGGCAAATTAACAAAAAGTACTTTTTTTTGTTAGGCTATTGCATTTTTAAGGTAATTTTGAAATGGGGGAACCCATACCCTCCACTTAATTGTGGGTGTTGCATCCCCCACAGACCCCGCAATTTAAAAAAAAAGAACTCATAATATTCCTAATTGAAAGTCTAACATTAGATTCAAATTCAAAAGGTGATTGCTAACTGTAGTTAGGCCTCCAGCTTTTCTACTGCATTCCTTGATGACTATCCTCCACATCTGTCGATCTTGTGCCATATAATTCTCTATTCCCAACATATCCATATCCTCCCCCACACACCTGCTCCACTTTTTCCTTGGCCTTGCCAACTGAGTGTGAGAGAGATTTGTAAATGTTGATCGTAGCTTTTGACAATGTGTTATAGAGGTGGCTAAAAGTAAATGCAGCGACAAATAAGGTGATGGCATTTAAGGATGAGGATGGGTTGAGGTGTGATATTAGATTCCCTTGAATAAATTATAGTATCTAGAATGTACCATGAGTGTTAGTGGTACAGGTGAAGCTCAATGCAACCACAATGGTTTAAATGGTTCGGTAAACACACAGGCAATTTAGAGAGTAAGTGAATGCTGTGGATTTGAGTGTTGAATGTGCCAGGAGCTGCATGAGAGTATAGTAGTGTGTGAAGGGTAGTATAATTGAGCATCGACTAGTTAAGGGTGTGGTGAATGAGGTTGTTACTTACTGATGAGGTGTGATAAACATATATGAAGAATGATTGAAGAATATGTGTGTGGGTGTACGAAGTGTTGGAAGACCCTGTAATAGGTGGGTTGATTACACGAATGAGTGAGGAGGATAATATTTTGATGGAAGGTGGGGTTTTTTTTGTGAGGGGGACATACTTGAGGCCTCCTGGGCAGGGGTGAACCCTTACTGGCTGAGCTGCTATAGCACATAACACCGGATCACTATCTAGGGCCATTTAACATGGACAAAATGATGGTTGTTTTTGGATTCGATAGGGTGTAAAGGGGTAGGAGTAAGTGGCTGTAGTGGTGTTGATGTATACAGATTCCACTCTATGTGAAAGTAGTTATGATCTACAGAATTTTGTTTATTCTTTTCCTGGTTTTCTATGTAGTGACTTAGATACTCCATCCGCTTCTGAGATTTTGGCGCACATCGATGAGGTATCATTATACAGAGTTCTGAAGTACTATGGTCAAGAGAAAAGGGCCAGAGCCATTGCGCGAGCGATCATCGAAGCGCGTTTGCTTTTCAAATCCTTGAACACAACTGAGGAATTGGCTGAATTGGTCTCTTCTGTCACTGGAATTGTCATTACCAAGGACAAACTCAACAGATTCGCTCACCCAGCCACCAAAACCTTCCAGGTTCGATCTGTTTCACTGTGTAGTCTTATTAGTTAAGAAGGACTGTAATTTGATTTGGATGACAAAAATACAAATTTTGTGCAAATTCTGCCATCAATCGGGAGGGAATTTTTCCCTCGCCCTTCCAACGCATGGATTGGATTTAACTCTGATAATTTTTAAAAGCCGAGAGTCCCACCTTTTGAGGTGAGGGGCGGTGAGGATATAATAATTAGTAAGATGGTCAAGGCTAAGGTCGCCTACTCAGGGATTTTATTTCTAGGTGAGAACCTACAGTGTAACGGGGATCCGTACCATGGATATCTTAGCGTATCGCAACAGCCATGGTCGACCCGGATCGGACCTCCATCCGACGTCTAACCACACCCGATGTTGCTTAATTTCGCTGTAATGGGAAGCGGTGTTTCAACTTGGCTTTGCCGTAGCCTACCCAATTTGGAGGATTGATTGATTTTCTCATGGATTAGAAAACTGGCTCACTCCAAGGGAGGGGTAGTTCTATGTTCACTGCCTTGAGGAATTCTGTAATAACTTTCTTGAAGGGACCGAATGCTACCCCATTCTTTTTCTTTTTTTTATTTAGAAATAAAAGGAAAAAAAACCCGCGAGTTTTGGAAAAGTGCTTATTAAAGAAGCTTCCCCTGGTGGCAGAGTGAAACACCACTCCCGTAGTGTCAACTGCCCGCTGCAGAGGATGTCTAAATGTGACTGAATCCATGCTTATATTGGGTAGAAACGCTGGTCTGAGAAGCACCTTGTATAATAATTCCCCGTAAGGGCCTGGGTGATTTGTCATCCTGGCTGCCGTGCTGATGAGATTCAGCGCTCCGTCCGGCCCCAGCTTAGCCTCTCTTCCTTCCTTCTGAAAGCCTGCTTTCTTACCCTACATCCTCACATTGCACACAATCTCTTCCACAATTTTCTCTGGTCGGCCTCTAATTTCACAGGGTGGATGCCGACCAGCTTCCTCAGTCAAGTATCCCGGATCGGGGCTGAGGGGGGGAGGATAACGCCCTCTCACCCCTGAGCTCCGGTTTGGGTTGGTTGGTTTTTAAAACTCTGCTCCTTCCCCACCCTCATCCTCTTCACACCCACTTTCTTTATACCCACTTTCTTTATCTCAACGAACTATCAATTTTACGCCGAGCCCAAGGTGGAGCCACCATGCTGATGGGCTGCCTGACCCTGGGCGGGAGGTGTGGCTTCGAATGGTGGCTGCCGACTTTGCCGGCCCCGTATTCACCCCTCAAAGAGCGGGCTACTGCGGAGGGTGATTAGCGTTTGCATCCCGCAATAAGAACAGGGTCCCCATGCCCAATTATGAGTATTTAAAAAAAAACTCAAGATCACCGGATCCCTGCTCCTCCACCGGATATAACATCATGGACCATTCTTCGGACCAGGCGAGTTCGAGGCCTACGCGACAGCCTCTATCTCGCCCTCAAACGGAAAGCGTCGCAGCAACCACTTCGAGGTCGCCCCCTCACAATATTACTCAACCTTCTCGTGCTCAACATAACCCTAACCTCCGCCGAAAACCGACGACAAACCTACATAGCATCCTAGCTCCCTCGGAGAAGGCCTATGATACCGCATGGCGATACGGTATCATGGAGACTCCACACGATGGGGGAGAGGGGACTCCTCCCAATGTTTATATCTGAATTTTTGCGAGATCGTCGATTCCGAGTACGGGTGGGGGTTCCCTATCCGGCCCAAAAGAGCAAGAAGAGGGTGTCCCGCAGGGAAGTGTCCTCAGTGTCACACTCTTTGCCCTGAGCATCAACGGCATCACCTCGGTGCTGCCGGAAGATGTTCTCGCTACGCTCTACGTGGACGACCTTTCGATCTCTTTTGGCGCGGCCCAGATGCCAACTCTGGAGCATCGACTCCAACAGGCATTGAACCGCGTCTCTCGTTATGCCGAAGCGCACAGGTTTCGGTTTTCCTTGGCCAAGACTAAGGTGGTGCACTTCTGCCGCCATCCACGGCTCCACCCAGACCCAGATTTGTTTCTTAATGGGGTACGCCTGGAAGTGGTTAAATCGCACCGTTTCCTCGTCTTGTATTTGACCAACGCCTCACCTGGGAGGCTCATATTCACAGCCTTAGCGTCTCTTGTACCCGCGCCATGGATATTCTCCGTTCCGTGACGTTCAGCGCTTGGGGGTGCTGATAGGGCTACTGCCTTACTTTTTTATCGATCCTTTGTTCGTTCGAAGCTCGACTACGGATGCGAGTTTTATGCATCTGAGCTTATCGTTTATTGCGGAAGGTGGACTCGATCCACCACACCGGCCTTTGCCTTGCGACCGGTGCCTTCCGAACTTCCCCCATTGAGAGCGTGTTGGTCGATGCTGGGGAGATGCCACTCACTCTATGCCGCGTGCAGTGCATTACTCGCCTGTACGCGCGAGCCAAGCGCCTTCCTCAGTCGCCAACAGCTCTCACTGCATCCGCAGCTGATCTCGACGGTGCCTATGCCGCTGAGCGACACCAGTCATACCCTAAGCCCTTTGGGTTTAGGGCCAGGAAACTCCTTCGAGAGCTAGGTATAGCTATCGGGCCGGTGGTGCCCCTGGTTCTGCCCAGGACGCCACCCTAGAAGGTACCACATTGGGCTATTTGTCGCCACGCCTCTGCTCCCAAAGCTTGTACAGGGCCGGGAGTATTGCGTTCGACCTTTTTGGAGCACACCTCGTGTCACGCTGGAACCGTGCCAGTGTTTCCGGATGGCTCCAAGTCCGAAGAAGAGGTCGGCTTCCACGCCGTATCCCCTCTGTTTGAAGTCAGCGGGGCTCTGCCAGGCGCTGCGTCTGTCTTTACAGCCGAGCTGGCGGCAATACACCACTCGGTACGGGAGATTACGCGACGGGCCCGGTTTGGAGACCGGATTGTGATCTATAGCGACACACAAAGCACCCTGAATGCTCTCGGAGCATTGGAATCTCCGCCTTCCCTGGTTCGCGATATCCGTGACGCCACGGTTTTAGCGAGCCGGGCAGATGTCGAGATTATCTTCTGCTGGATTCCTGGACATGTAGGAATTGCGGGGAATGAGCGCACCGATGAGGGCGCCAAAGAGTCCGCGGGAACTCTGCGACCATACCAGCGTT
The DNA here is from genome assembly GCA_963969495.1 of Ceratothoa steindachneri. Classification (NCBI taxonomy): domain Eukaryota; kingdom Metazoa; phylum Arthropoda; class Malacostraca; order Isopoda; family Cymothoidae; genus Ceratothoa; species Ceratothoa steindachneri. Next base: position 43,181,430 of record OZ018338.1, read on the forward strand.
TCGCTCTTCCTCACACCGACTACATGGAAGGAATACGGGCAGTTCTTCGGACTGCTTGGCAAAGAAGATGGGAGACGGTCGAAGGGAACTTAAAGTTGCGTGCCATTGCGCCGCGACTGTTCCCATGGACCTAGCTCCCAATGCCGCGACGGCTTCAGGTCGCTTTCTGTCGTCTCCGAATCGGACACACTCGTGTGACGCATCACTATTTGATGGAGCGCTCGCCCATGCCATATTGCGATGACTGCGTCGTCTCCCAGATTGTTCGGCACATTCTTGTCGAATGTTCCAGTACGGGTGATCTGCACGCACGTTACCTGTCCCGGTACCGGGATGGGTGGGGTCGCTACCGCCTGTCCTTTGTACTCGGGACGAGTGCGTGCACATTGACTTGTGGACTTGTTGAATTTTGGCGTGAGGCCGGCCTTCTCCCTTTTATTTGACTAGGTTTTGTTGTTGTTTTGTTATTGTTATTGTTTTCTTTCTAGGTCACACGCTCCTACGCCGGGTGGAGGGGGACCTCCCCCCGACGCCGGAGCTTGCTTCATAATTGTTATCTCTTTTTATTGTTGTTTTCTTTTCAAATTGTTATTTTAAAGTAGCCTAGAACTAGGCTGTTTGTTTGCGGCGACTTATGCCCAAGTGGGCAGTCGCCAGATAGCCCCCCCCCAAAAAAAATATCATAGCTCCCCCTGCTTGGTCTCGCTATATATCATTACGTCTTCCAGAAGACCAAAGGTCTGTGGTTTAGACACGTACCACGCATTAAAAGAAATTTTCCATAAGGCTACCCATGACTTCTCAATCGCTGACTCACGCGCGGAAGTAATAGTCCGCGCTACTACAGAGTCATTTTCCGAACGCTTGCTCAGCCTACAATCTCTCGGCTCTAAAAATCGCCGGCAGTGACAAAAATGAATTTAATGTCAGGAATTGCACAGTCCTAGTAGATACTTCTTCTCAGGACCCGAGGCTACAGATGAATTCATCTCTTCCGTCATTAAAGAAGTTTTCACAGACCAACACCACAATGTTGAGTCGATTAGTATTTTCAAAAAACCATCTTCTCGTTCCTCCACCCCATTTAGGGTTACTAAGATAACCCTAAAACAGTAAACGATACCACCTTTTATAAAATTTACACGAACACGTATACGAGTCCAAGAAGAACACCTTCCCCACTCCAGTGCCGTAACTGCAACAGATTTGCCCACTCGGCAAAATATTGTAAGAGCACCGAGAACCCGTACTTCCGATGCGGAAAATTGGGACACAATGCCCCAGATTGCACAGAAGAGACGCAATGCCTCAACTGTGGCGGCCCACATCATGCCCACCACAAAAAGTGCCCTCACTACCTCTACTATCAGGAGATCCGCGTTCGCTCCCTACGATCTGGCATATCTAGACGTCAAGTGAAAATAGACATGCGTGAAGAAGGCATCACATTGTCAACACGCACCTTTTCCGCTGTGACGAGTGGTTCTCCTAGCATTCTCGTCGCTCAACCCAAAGCTAGTACATCGGCACTCCGTGCCGACCATCCGTGCCGGTTACCATTGCCTTAAAGCAGCGCACGCATTAAGCTACACCTCTGCAGCAAGGCGAAGTAATGGAAGAGGCAATGTTGTCTCCCAGTCTTGATGGAGCACGGCCCACCTCTCCCCGTCGAAGAGTGCCACTGTCGCCCGAAGTACATGTGGTACAACTATCTTCAAGATCCGAGTCACCTCCCAATCGCAAGAAGAGACATCGAAGGGGAAGACTCCGAACTCTATCACCTCACTCGCCTCTGTATGCATCAAATAGTGAACTTGCCCTTGCGTCATCAGCAACGGAACCCTCAGCGATCGCCAAGGTCGTCATCGACTGGTAAGTCGATGACGACCTTGGCGATCGCCCAACTCCTCAGGCCCCCATTTCTACTGAGGGCCCGATAAATTTGGAAACTGTCCTTACTCAGTCGCTGCCCGCCCCCCTTCATCGCAGATTGTCGCTGCCCAATGTTACTCCTGATACTGAAATCCTTAGACCCCCGCTGATCAATCGTAAAGGAGGTGGAAGCTGTAAACGCTCTCTACCTCCTCACTCCGATTCTTCCTCTCTGAGCCCCTGCCATGACAAACGAACCCGACTCGAGGACGATGTCCCAAGCTCCCCGGGAGCAATGAGCTCTTCAGATGAAACGTGGCTTTACGACATTAAATCATATACCTTGTATAGCTCCTCGCCCGGTGTCCGAGAAAATATTTTCACCCGCCGAGAGAGATCTTATAGACCTCTCGGTCCGTCAGACCATCCTCACTGTATAGACAAGAACACTCTGATATCACCATGCCTAAATCAATCGTGTGATTACTTGGCCGACTCATCACCTTGCCTTATGTCCCTCGTCCTACCTAACCGCCACTCCCTGATTACAGATTATGATCTATCTCCCGGTTGTAAAGCTGCCAATATAGCTTCCTACGACCCGACATCATCTCCAAATTCTTCTACGACCACCAAGGAAACTACCCAACAATCACCAGCAAACCCTTTAACCAACGCTCATGATGTACCCACAGATAATGTACCGCCCCCTCTCTGAATACGCCCGGACCAAAACGATTGAACCATACTCCCGCCCCTTTGTGCAACTCATCCTTTAACGCTCTAACGCCATCAACCATCTGCCTAACATAGAATATCCGCAGACTACGAGCCAATTACGGCTCACTGCAGGCCCTCTTAAAACAGTTTCTTCCCGAAGTGATTTACCTCAGAGAAACGAAGCTCCAAGATCCATCTTACTTTTCTCCTGCCGGCTACACATAGGTCAGCCTTCTACATCCCTAATTTTATGGCAACCTCATGTTGGTCCGCATGGATATACCGTTTACCACCATCCCCCCCGCACAAACCTTAATGCCCTCTCGCTGTTCATCTTCACCGAGCTACGCTCTTAATTGTGTGTTCATTATACCTCCCACCCTCCAAGCCAATCACCTTTGCCCTCCTGAGTGAACTTGTCTCCCAACTCCCAAAACCACTCCTTTTAACTGGAGACTAATGCTCGTAACCAGGTCTGGTACGACACCATAAACAACAGCAAAGGACATGTTGTACTAGACGTAGTCTTACAACAAGACCTACAAGTCATCAACGACGAAGCCCCTACCCATTATCATCCTCAGACAGACTCCTTTACCCACATAGATCTTTGTCTGTGCTCAACTGACTTTCCGCCTGATCACTTCCTTCAGAGTATTTGTTGATCTGTGTGGAAGTGACCATTATTCCCTGCTCCTAGATCTTCTTCCTCTCTCCCCCATCTCCCCAAGACCGTATTGGATTTATCAGAAGGCTGACTGTGAATCCTTCTTAACATCATCGTCTTCCATAACTGTGTCTGAGGATATAACGCAAGGCACATCCTGCTTAAAACAGTTTGTGGAGCTTTTTTTCAACAACGGCTCACAACATGTTCCACTACGCAATGTTCAACTCAAACCTTCAGTCACCTGGTGGAATAAAGACTGTAGCACCGCTAAACGTGAACGAAATAGGCTGCATCGGACCTTCCGACATAATCCCAGCACGTCTTCATACATCAACTATAAAAGACAATGCGCCCTCGCTCGCCGGACCTTCCGTCAGGCAAAGCGCCACTCGTGGATACAATACACATCCTCTATTTATTCCTGCACCCATCTAGCCAAGGTTTGGCGAAGAATGCATAAAATCCGTGGCTCGTCACGACACCCACACTTCCCCATCCTCCGTCACAATGACAACCTCGTCAGTGCTTCCCGGGACGTTGTACAGCTTATTGCGAATAGGCTCGGCTCAATCTCCCATGGACCCCTCCTCCCCGAATTCAATCGCCACAAAGCATTAATGGAATCGCATCCACTAATGTTCAAGACCTCTAAGAAACGTAGCTACAATGAACCCTTCTCGATGAAAGAACTCCAGGAGGCACTCTCATCGTGTAAGAACTCTACCCCTTCAGAAGATTTAATATTATACACACTCATCCAACATGCCCATGTAAATTCCCTAAATGCCCTCCAGTGCCCTTACCCCATGTCTATGCAAGTTGCTCGAACGCATGGTGAACACTCGCCTGATGTGGTACCTTGGCTTTTCTCTCCGTCCCAATTTGGGTTTCGCCCAAATCGTTCCACACTTGACCCTCTTACCCTACTTGACAATGACATTGGCCTGGCTTTCTCTAGGAAAAAGTTTGTCACCGCAATCTTCTTCGAATTAGAAAAGGCGTATGACACAGTCTGGCGGCGCTTGATTCTACAGCAGCTATACGACATGAGAGTTCGCGGACCCTTGGCTCTGTTTCTACAAAACCTCTTAAAAGACCGCTCTTTCTGTCTCGATCTCAGAGGCGCTCGCTCTACAAAGCTTGTATAATATGAGTGAGTCCCCGAAGGAAGCGTGCTTAGCACTTCTCTCTTTGTAATTGCGATTAATGCTTTCTCAAAACATATATTATCACCTGTACACTGCTCACTTTATGTATACGACATTGCCATCTGGGTGACGAGCTCGTCCGCGGCGATGGCTACCAACTTGCTCCAGCAAGCCGTGGATTCAATAGCGGCTCATGCCTCATCGACCGGATTCACCATCTCCCACCCCAAAACAACGGCAGTTATATTTACGCTCCACCCTACAGCCTACAACATCTGTCTTCTCAGCAGAGCTTATGGCCATAAAAATAGCCTTGCGTGCCCTCGTTCTCCATTTCCCAGGGTTATATATAATATTTTCGGATTCTATGAGTGCGTCGACTTTCCTTCAGCGATTTTCCCCCCCCGACACCCTGTAGCCATAGAAATCGTAGAAACCCTACATCTTTTGATCGGACGCTCTTACTCCATATCATTCTGCTGGCTTCCCGGACACTCAAACATCCAGGGAAATGAAACGGCTGACCTAGAAGCATAGAAGGCTGCCCTCCATACTGCATCGTCCATAACCCAATCACCGATCTTTCACAGAGACTACATCCCTCTCATACGTAAATTGGTCAGAGAAGAATGGGAGCGATATTGGAACTTGTATGGTCATCCTCACCTACTCCAACTTAAGGAAAACGCTTCCCCGTGGCCATCGTCATACTCTCCCACCAGATGGCATGAAGTTGTGCTGTGCTGCTGCGAATCGGTCATTGTCGCCGCACCCATGGCCATTTAATGGCTAACGAAGAACCACCATCTTGCCAGACATATCACACACGCATCTCAGTGCAACCTATTCTGCTCACCTGCCCGCGATACTCTGCCCATCGAAAGAAGTATTTCGGTCTTCACCCCACCTTTGCTTCTATTCTCGGAGAGTCTGCCCATGTTGTGCCCAACTTATGTGGATTTCTGGAAGATGCCGGCCTTTCTCCCAAAATTTGATACCTTCGTTGGTGCTAACCTATATTTTAGCCCCTTTTTATATTTGCCGACATATCCGATACTTTAGCCGTTTCTTTGCTGTCCTTATTATATATATATATATATATATATATATATATATATATATATATATATGTTTTTTAACTAATTTTTGTGTTTAGCTTTGGTTTTTATAACTTTTATGTCCACTTAAGCCAGATGAGCCTAAATGGCAAAACAGGCTATAAATCCTTAAAATTAAAAATTGTATAATAATTCCATGAATTGCCTTGGATTGTGTCAGGGTATTTTTTGCTCCGACCTGCCTTAAACCCGGTCGTTTCTCTGGCACTGAATTTTTTTTTTGTTTTATTTTCTCCCATGCCATTGACCTCGGGCAGTGCCCATTTATTGATCGGTGTGTGACTGAAAGCTATCTAGGTAGGTTCATAATGTTAAATTAAGGTATGGGAAAATGTGTAGAAAGGTGCCTAATTTAATTTAATCGATCCTAGCGAAAGCAGGCCCCCTCGTGGTGGTATGGGGGGGGGGGATTATTTGAATCACGCTCGTCAGCTTTGTGTTGGACCCAAATTAGTGGAAACTTGTTTCCTTCGTTTGTTTCCCCCGGTTGATTTCATCCAAGCCGCTGATTTCGGAGGCAAGTCGAAGTATTCATCGTCAAGGGGGATCAACTGGATTTTCAGCATCGTTGGGTGCGTAAAGTGAGGTTGTATTTCCGGCTGTGATGAGTTGAGGAAATTCAAAGTAGTTTAATCCAACGAGGGTAAAGAATCAGGGATACAACATTCAGGAAGTTTGAAAAAAGTCGAGCTACAGGAAGAAAAAGAATTTTAGTGGCAAGAATTGCTGTACAAACCCCGTCAGCCCCGAATACTGGTGCCAAGAAGGGGTTAGTTAATTGCATCACCCGTCTTTTCGTGGATGAGCTCCGCCAACCGTATAATGAAATTCACATTAGGATCAGAAGGATAATTCTCTAGTAGGCTTCCATTTCTCGCCTGGGCAATATAATGGAGAAAAGGTGGTAGTACTGTGGTTTGCTACTAACTAGGAACCCTCTGTCTCGAAGGAAAGCCCCTCGGTTCACGTCAGATGAATGTGGATATGGAAATTCCATCGGCATAGTCTGGGGCGGAATGGTGATATTAGGTGTGTGCAGAGAAGATGGAAGAAGAGGTGTTTTGTGTGGATAGATCTACCTGCGCCAACGCATAGACTCAGTATGCCACCAATTGGCGCCTTGGTCTCTTCGAATGCCGATTTTTTTGTCTCTGGTTTCTCTGGGATTGATCTCGATACCTTGTCGTTAGAAATCCAACGCCGTATCCACTAGGCTAACGCGACTTCTCCGGGGGGGTATATTTTAAAGTTTTAGTATTTGTACAAAAGCTCCCAGCCACTACATTCTGGAAGGTATAGGCGTTCAAATGAATAAAATACATTGATGTAGAAATAAAGCAACCCAAGTCCGCCCCCTCGCCCCCTTTTCTACCTACCAAAAAGAGTCGCAGGGATCCTCTCCGTAAACGAATTCTCGGGCCAAGATAGAAGCTTACCATCGTTTTTCAGATGGATCCTGATTAAAAAGTTACATCCGAGATTCAGTTTACGGACTTGGTTTATGTAGGAACTTTTAATTTTTTTTAATCAACCCCGGCCCCCAAAATAGGATTTATAAACCTCAAGTGTGTGGTTTTTGTTGGCTATTCATTTTTTGGTTTTGTCGTAGCGCGCTTCTTTTCTGGTTGCTTCTTTGCTTATCTTGTTTTTGTTTATTTGTTGTTTCTTTTTCAGTTTTTATCTTGTTTATTTGTTTTTTACATTTTTAATTTTTTTTAATCTAGCCTAATATTAGGTTGTAGTGTGAATCACGGCGACCTTTGCCCTAGCTGGCAGTCGCCAGATGGGCTCTTTTAAATTTAAAAAAGAATTGGTTTTGTTTCAGGCCTTGAGGATCCTTGTGAATGATGAGTTGAATCAACTTGACTGCGGCATTCGCGTGGCGCATTTCTTCCTCAAGTCGGAGGCCATTCTGGCGGCTATTTCCTTTCATTCTCTTGAGGATACAATCCTTAAGCGGCATATCACAGGTCAGGGATGAATCCCAGCGCACTCGTCGGTTCGTCGTTACTTTTAAGATTGAGGATGCCATTTGGCTCCAATTTTCATTCGTAACATTATTTACAGTTTTCGCATCCCTTTCGGCAGGCTCAGCATGTCAAGATGGCCCTCTTGATCTTTTTTAGTCGACCTTTTTAAAGTAGTTCTATTTAATTACGGTTTTATTAAGTCAGGGAGACGATGAGGGGTGTCTTTCTGATAATGGTTTACTGGGTTCCTGTAAAGGTAGACTAGATCTGGTTCGGTCTCAAAGTAGTCACGGCCATAAAGAAGAATCAGCCATGTGTACATGCGAAAAAGGAAACACACACAATAACATAAGTGCTCGCTATAACGGGATGATGGACTATAACAAAACACTACATAACTTTATCAAACGCCACCCCACCTGGATCTAATCCTGGTGTGGAAACACCCTACTTCAATGTAATTCAAGCGAGGTTAAGCTGCGATTGAACTCCCATTTCCTAACTGTTGCATGGACCGCTAGCATACGGGGGTGCTATCAAATTCCCATAGCATGCAACAGCCCCCGCTACGCTAACCTAGTCCCTTAGGATAGTTGCATAGAAGGTTCCGTCTCACTTAATTGTGATAATGTTGTCGGGGCCTTTAGCAAAGGCTTTCTCCCTTAATCTTCCAAGGGATTCGAAGGAGCAGAGGTCATCTGTTCCTGGGGAGCCATCGAATACCACCAACCTTACTCTTCGCTGCTTGTTTTCGGCCACTAATGCCTGTGTATGTCGCTGCCAGATGAAACCGCTGCAATGAAAAAAATGTAGCTGGTGTCAGGTCTAGCGTGGGAAACCATAGCACAGCTGACATTTGGAGGACCTTATGCCCTCCTGGCCCCAACTCCATGAAAGTAGGCTTCGACGGTGGTGGTAATTGTTACCCACTATTGTCATTGAAACTGATGCTATAACTCTTGGGTCCTTCATCTGCACCTCTTTTAAATCTACAAGTGTTTCCTTCGTTCTCCTATCTAGTATGAAGGACCTGAGGCTTTGGAGCCTCTATAAATATCACCCGTAAATTGCAAGAAAGGAGGTCTGAGTGGACCTGGGCGTTTGGGCGCGATTAATGGGATGAGCATTCTTGGATGCCTAAGGTGTGCGGGTTTTACCGCCTTGCTGCCCGCCAGGCCAACTAAAAGTCTCAGATTTCCTTTCTGGTTCTGTTAAATGACAACTTCAGAACCTGGCCGTCATGACGATTAGTACAACCTAGTAAGGGATTCCACTCAAACTCGCCTTCCTTTCTAGCTTAGCATTTGAGAGGTGTAAATTTAGTGGAACCTCTGAAAGCTCCAAAAGTCTGAGACGAGATAAGCGGGAGGGCCTGGATGCAAGATATAGCTCCCCCCCCCCATTTTTTTATTACTGCAACCAGGAAAAGTGCCGAAGCCGCTCCTGTTATGTCTCCTAATAATTTGGTGTTGTGATCCCCTGATGGAATCTCGCACCATGCTACTGTTAGGAGGAGTTGCGAAGCCGCTCCTCTTGTGAATCTATAGAGACGAGAACCAAGAAATTCCTGAAAGATCTGCAGCCCCAACTACTGTGTGTGTTCACGAGGAGGCACAGCAGTAGTCTTGGTAATGGAAAAGCTATGTACTGACATGGGAAGGCTTACGCACTCGTCTTCATTTTTCACCACAAGGGCCCGCCAGGGGCAGAAGCTGCAAAGCGAGAAGGCAAGCAAAGCAAGCACTTAACACTTAAAGTGCAGGCCCACCGGTGTGTGGACACACCCTGGTGCCTACCAACCGCTGCACCCCTTCCCCACTGCCCGTTGGGTTCTGCCTTCTTAGGCAAAGGCTAGATACCTCGATCACAAACCAGGGTCGGGAGTGCCTATAGGCGAGCACCAACAGACCGGTTTCTCGGCAGCTCCCTGCAGCCGAGGATGAAGCATGGTCCCCCGTAAGGGGCGCAGCGGCGATTTGCCATCCTAGCCGCCGTGCTGACGGATTCAGCGCTCCGTCCGGCCCCAGCTTAGCCTCTCTTCCTTCCTTCTGAAAGCCTGCTTTCTTACCCTACATCCTCACATTGCACACAATCTCTTCCACAATTTTCTCTGGTCGACCTCTAATTTCACAGGGTGGATGCCGACCAGCTTCCTCAGTCAAGTATCCCGGATCGGGGATGAGAGGGGGGAGGATAACGCCTTCTCACCCCTGAGCTCCGGTTTGGGTTGGTTGGTTTTTAAAACTCTGCTCCTTCCCCACCCTCATCCTCTTCACACCCACTTTCTTTATACCCACTTTCTTTATACCCACTTTCTTTATCTCAACGAACTATCAATTTTACGCCGAGCCCAAGGTGGAGCCACTATGCTGATGGGCTGCCTGGCCCTGGGCGGGAGATGTGGCTTCGAATGGTGGCTGCCGACTTTGCCGGCCCCGTATTCACCCCTCACCTAGCGGGCTATAACATCATGGACCATTCTTCGGACCAGGCGAGTTCGAGGCCTTCGCGACAGTCTCTATCTTGCCCTCAAACGGAAAGCGTCGCAGCAACCACTTCGAGATCGCCCCCTCACAATATTACTCAACCTTCTCGTGCTCAACATAACCCTAACCTCCGCTGAAAACCTACATAGCATCCTAGCTCCCTCTGCTTGGTCTCGCTATATATCATTACGTGTCCCAGAAGACCAAATGTCTGTGGTTTACACACGTACCACGCCTTAAAAGAAATTTTCCCTAAGGCCATCCCTGACTTCTCAATCGCTGACTCACGTGCGGAAGTAATAGTCCGCGCTACCACGAGAGTCATTTTCCGAACGCTTGCTCAGCCTACAATCTCTCGGCTCTCTAAAAATCTCGGCCAGTGACAAAAATGAATTTAATGTCAGGAATTGAACAGTCCTAGTAGATAACTTCTTCCCAGGACCCGATGCTACAGATGAATTCATCTCTTCCGTCATTAAAGAAGTTTTCACAGACCAACACCACAATGTTGAGTCGATTAGTATTTTCAAAAAACCATCTTCTCGTTCCTCCACCGAATTTAGGGTTGCTAAGATAACTAAAACAGCAAACGATACCACCGTTTATAAAATTAGCAGGAACATGCATACGAGTCCAAGAAGAACACCCTACCCCACTAAAGAGCCGTAACTGCAACAAATTTGCCCACTCGGCAAAATATTGTAAGAGCACCGAGATACCCGTGCTTCCGATGCGGAAAATTGGGACACAATGCCCCAGATTGCACAGAAGAGACGCACTGCCTCAACTGTGGCGGCCCACATCATGCCCGCCACAAGAAGTGCCCTCACTACCTCTACCATCAGGAGATCCGCGTTCGCTCCCTATGATCTGGCATATCTATACGTCAAGCGAAAATAGACATGCGTGAAGAAGGCATCACGTTGTCATACGCACCTTTTTCGCTGTGACGAGTGGTTCTCCTAGCATTCTCGTCGCTCAACCCAAAGCTAGTACATCGGCACTCCGTGCCGACCATCCATGCCGGTTACCATTGCCTTAAAGCAGCGCACGCATTAAGCTACATCTCTGCAGAAAGGCGAAGTAATGGAAGAGGCAATGTTGTCTCCCAGTCTTGATGGAGCACGGCCCACCTCTCCCCGTCGAAGAGTGCTACTGTCGCCCGAAGTACATGTGGTACAACTATCTTCAAGATCCGAGTGACCTTCCAACCTCAAGAAGAGACATCGAAGGGCAAGACTCCGAACTTGCCCTTGCGTCACGAGCAACGGAACCCTCAGCGATCCCAGTCGATGATGACCTTGGCGATCGCCCAACTACTCAGGCCCCCGTTTCTACTGAGGGCCCGATAAATCCGGAAACTGCCCTTACTCAGAGTAAGTCGCTGCCCGCCCCCAGTCATCGCAGATTGTCGCTGCCCAATGTTACTCCTGATAGTGAAATCCTTAGACCCCCGCGGATCAATTGTGAGGTAGTTGGAGGCTGTAAGCGCTCTCTACCTTCTCTCTCCGACTCTTCCTCTCTGAGCCCCTGCAACGACAAACGCACCCGACTCGAGAACGATGTCCCACGCTTCCCGGGAGCAATGAGCTCTTCAGATGAAACGTGGTTTTACGACATTAAATCATATACCTCGTATAGCCCCCCGCAAAGTGTGTCCGAGAAAATACCATCAACCGACGAGAGAGATCTTGTAGAGCTCTCGCTCGCTAAGCTACATGGAATCGGTCCGCCAGACCTTTCTCACTGTATAGACAAGAACACTCTGATATCACCATGCCTAAATAAATCCGCAGAAACCACCTCAACTACTGACGCTGATCAATCGTGTGATTTCTTGGCCGACTCATCGCCTTGCCTTATGCCCCTCGTCCTACCTAACCGCCACTCCCTGATTACAGATTATGATCTACCTCCCGGTTGTAAAGCTGCTAATATAGCTTCCTACGACCCGACATCATCTCCAAATTCTTCTACGACCACCAAGGAAACTACCCAACAATCACCAGCAAACCCTTTAACCAACGCTCATGATGTACCCACAGATAATGTACCGCCCCCTCTGAATACGCCCGGACCAAAACGATTGAACCATACTCCCGCCCCTTTGTGCAACTCATCCTTTAACGCTCTAACGCCATCAACCTTCTGCCTAACATGGAATATCCGCGGAATACGAGCTAATTACGGCTCACTGCAGGCCCTCTTGGTCCGCACGGATATACCCTTTACCACCATATCCCTCCGCACAAACCTTAATGCCCTCGCTGTTCACCTTCACCGATCTGCGCTCTTAACTCTGTGTTCAATATACCTCCCACCCTCCAAGCCAATCACCTTTGCCCTCCTGAGTGAACTTGTCTTCCAACTCCCAAAACCACTCCTTTTAACTGGAGACTAATGCTCGTAACCAGTACTGGTACGACACCATAAACAACAGCAAAGGACATGTTGTACTAGACGTAGTCTTACAACAAGACCTACAAGTCATCAACGACGAAGCCCCTACCCATTATCATCCTCAGACAGACTCCTTTACCCACATAGATCTTTGTCTGTGCTCAACTGACTTTCCGCCTGATCACTTCCTTCAGAGTATTTGTTGATCTGTGTGGAAGTGACCATTATTCCCTGCTCCTAGATCTTCTTCCTCTCTCCCCCATCTCCCCAAGACCGTATTGGGTTTATCAGAAGGCTGACTGTGAATCCTTCTTAACATCATCGTCTTCCATAACTGTGTCTGAGGATATAACGCAAGGCACATCCTGCTTAAAACAGTTTGTGGAGCTTTTTTTCAACAACGGCTCACAACATGTTCCACTACGCAATGTTCAACTCAAACCTTCAGTCACCTGGTGGAATAAAGACTGTAGCACCGCTAAACGTGAACGAAATAGGCTGCATCGGACCTTCCGACATAATCCCAGCACGTCTTCATACATCAACTATAAAATACAATGCGCCCTCCCGCGCCGGACCTTCCGTCAGGCAAAGCGCCACTCGTGGATACAATACACATCCTCTATTTATTCCTGCACCCATCTAGCCAAGGTTTGGCGAAGAATGCATAAAATCCGCGGCTCGTCACGACACCCACACTTCCCCATCCTCCGTCACAATGACAACCTCGTCAGTTCTTCCCGGGACGTTGTACAGCTTATTGCGAATAGTTTTGGCTCAATCTCCCATGGACCCCTCCTCCCCGAATTCAATCGTCACAAAGCATTAATGGAATCGCAACCACTAATGTTCAAGACCTCTAGGAAACTGATCTACAATGAACCCTTCTAGATGAAAGAACTCCAGGAGGCACTCTCATCGTGTAAGAACTCTACCCCTTCAGAAGATTTAATATCATACACACTCATCCAACATGCCCATGTAAGTGCCCTCCAGTGCCTCTTAACAATTTTTAATTATATTTTCCTCTGGAATTTTTTCCCAAGAATGGCGTCACAGCATCATCCTTCCTTTTCTCAAGCCATGAAAAGACCCTTCCAACCCAACAAATTATCGGCCACTTGCCCTTACCTCATGTCTATGTAAGTTGCTCGAACGCATGGTGAACACCCGCCTGATGTACTTTGAAGAACAGGAGCTTCTCTCCACATCCCAATTTGGGTTTCGCCCAAATCGTTCCACACTTGACCCTCTTACCCTACTTGACAATGACATTGGCCTTGCTTTCTCTAGGAAAAAGTTTGTCACCGCAATCTTCTTCGAATTAGAAAAGGCGTATGACACAGTCTGGCGGCGCTTGATTCTACAGCAGCTATACGACATGAGAGTTCGCGGACCCTTGGCTCTGTTTCTACAAAACCTCTTAAAAGACCGCTCTTTCTGTCTCGATCTCAGAGGCGCTCGCTCTACAAAGCTTGTATAATATGAGTGAGTCCCCGAAGGAAGCGTGCTTAGCACTTCTCTCTTTGTAATTGCGATTAATGCTTTCTCAAAACATATATTATCACCTGTACACTGCTCACTTTATGTATACGACATTGCCATCTGGGTGACGAGCTCGTCCGCGGCGATGGCTACCAACTTGCTCCAGCAAGCCGTGGATTCAATAGCGGCTCATGCCTCATCGACCGGATTCACCATCTCCCACCCCAAAACAACGGCAGTTATATTTACGCTCCACCCTACAGCCTACAACATCTGTCTTCTCAGCAGAGCTTATGGCCATAAAAATAGCCTTGCGTGCCCTCGTTCTCCATTTCCCAGGGTTATATATAATATTTTCGGATTCTATGAGTGCGTCGACTTTCCTTCAGCGATTTTCCCCCCCCGACACCCTGTAGCCATAGAAATCGTAGAAACCCTACATCTTTTGATCGGACGCTCTTACTCCATATCATTCTGCTGGCTTCCCGGACACTCAAACATCCAGGGAAATGAAACGGCTGACCTAGAAGCATAGAAGGCTGCCCTCCATACTGCATCGTCCATAACCCAATCACCGATCTTTCACAGAGACTACATCCCTCTCATACGTAAATTGGTCAGAGAAGAATGGGAGCGATATTGGAACTTGTATGGTCATCCTCACCTACTCCAACTTAAGGAAAACGCTTCCCCGTGGCCATCGTCATACTCTCCCACCAGATGGCATGAAGTTGTGCTGTGCTGCCTGCGAATCGGTCATTGTCGCCGCACCCATGGCCATTTAATGGCTAACGAAGAACCACCATCTTGCCAGACATATCACACACGCATCTCAGTGCAACCTATTCTGCTCACCTGCCCGCGATACTCTGCCCATCGAAAGAAGTATTTCGGTCTTCACCCCACCTTTGCTTCTATTCTCGGAGAGTCTGCCCATGTTGTGCCCAACTTATGTGGATTTCTGGAAGATGCCGGCCTTTCTCCCAAAATTTGATACCTTCGTTGGTGCTAACCTATATTTTAGCCCCTTTTTATATTTGCCGACATATCCGATACTTTAGCCGTTTCTTTGCTGTCCTGTATTTTAACTATAGTTTATTCTAGTTTTGTCTTTCCACATTTTTATGGGAAAGCTACCAATCCCATGTTGTTGCTCTTTTTATTGTTTTTAATTATATATATGTTTTTTAACTCATTTTTGTGTTTAGCTTTGGTTTTTATAACTTTTATGTCCACTTAAGCCAGATGAGCCTAAATGGCAAAACAGGCTATAAATCCTTAAAATAAATAAGCATCGTCGTTTCGACCCTCTCCTGCCACCAGGGTGGTCCTGGTGGTCCTTCCCTCGGTCAAGATGCGGTTCTGAAGACTGCACTCATTCCTACCCGCTTAAACCTAGTGCAGGTTGATGCTCTCAAGAGCGTATCGGTGATCATCGATCTCGATGGACTTCCCAACGGCAAGGTCACAAGCTATCCGAATCTTCTAATTGCGCTTAGGAGTTGGTTTGTTCTACGCCGTCTTCCTCCCGTTTGAAGCTTGAGCGAACCCTTCCTCGCGTTCTATCAGTCTTCACAGCCGTTCATTACTAGAAATTAAGTGCCCGGCCGAACTCGGATGCCGATTTGTATCTATGACGACTAACAGAGCGCGCTGAATGCTATTGAAGCATTGGAATCTTGACATCTCTTTGTACATGGCACCACGGCTGCTCCTGGGTCCCTGACCATATTGCGGTTGTTGGGAACGAGCGTGGTGATGATTTTGCCAAGTCTTAAGGTACTGACAGTAACTGGACTTGTGCTGCGCTCTTCCCTCCACTGACTCCTTGGCAGGGATCAATAAAAGCCCCTGAGCTACATCAAGAATACAAACCTCCCGAGTTGCGTGGAATTGGGTCGCGACGCTTTCCGTGTACCTCTCTCCATTGCCTCGCCGCTACAAATTATTTTTTTTTGTCGTCTTCGAATCGGACACACTCGCGGGACGCAGCGCCATCTGTTGGAGCCCTCCCCCGAACCATTCTGAGAAGACGGCTTAGTCCCTCAAAGTCAAGAGCAAGGTCGATACCGCTTCTCCCTTGTGCTAGGGTCAGGTTTCTTTACCCCAGACTGTGATAGTTTTTGTAGGTGGTGGGCCACTGCCATACTATTAATTAAATTGTTGGTTGAGCCCTTAGTTTCCTGAGGGTGGGGGCCCCCTCTAGGGTACTGAAGCGTGCCTCAATTGTTTTAGTTATGCCCCGTAAGGGGCGCGGCGATTTGCCATCCTGGCCGCCGTGCTGACGGGATCCAGCGCTCCGTCCGGCCCCAGCTTAGCCTCTCTTCCTTCCTTCAGATAGCCCGATTTCTCCCCTACCTCGTCGCTTTTCATACAACCTCTCCCACAACTTTCTCTGGTCAGCCTCTAATTTCACAGGGTAGATGCTGACCTTCTTCTCAAGCCAACCACCCCGGATCGGGGCTGAGGGGGGAGGGGACATTGTTCCCTAACCCCTGAGCTCCGTTTCGGGATGGAGGTTTTTTAACAACCTGCTTTATCCCCACCCATACCTTCCTCACATCCCTTTCCCTCTCCTCTTCACATTCTATCAATTTTACAATTTTACGCCGTGTCCAAGGTGGAGCCGCCATGCCGATGGACTGCCAGGCCACCAGGCGGGAGGGGTGGTCCCGAATGGCGGCGCCTGGCTCTGCCGGGCCTGTAAGCACCTCTTGCAGTGCGGGCTACTGCAAGAGGTGGTGAGAGATTGCGTCCCGTAAAACAAAGAGGGTCACCATGCCCAATGATGCAAAACCAAAACATCTCCCCTTAATTCCCCCTAAAACAACGGAGCCGCCCTCGTGCAGCTCCACAGAAAAGATGGAGGTCTCCCCCCCCTGTGCTTGCGCAGGGGACCCTCCATACCTATTTAATCGGAGAGGAGGCTTACTCCTCTCCTAGACCTACGGGTGTAGGGGACTCCCCCTCACCCCCTTCTCTGGAGGTGCTTTCGGGCACCTCCCTATCTCCAGCGGCAGTCCCTCCTTTGCTTTCTAAGGGGACTGCCAAGAAAGCCAGCAGGCAGCCCATTGCCGACCGCCCCTCGTGCAAGCGGCTCGGTAGGGCTAACCCCCTTAGGGGGGAGAGTGAAGCCAAGCCCCTTCGGTCGCTTCCCTCAAAAGACCTGCTGGCAAGAATATTAAACCTTGCCGGGTTCAAGGCCTGTGCCTCCCCACTAAAGACTTATGACGCTGCTAAGGGGACCTGCGATGTCCTGGGAGGGGATGGCCAACTGGAGGCCCCTCCTGTGATATACATGGTCCTTGATGAAAACCAGCCTCAGACGGTAGGGCCTTCCATGGGGAGAAATCTGGGCTCGGCCCTAAGCACCGAACCTGAATCCGCCCCTATGCAAGGTCCTCCTCAAACGGCTTGGGCCTCCGAGGCAGCACAAGGAGGGGAGGGATCTCCTCTGACCGGTGCCCCTGGAGAAGGACCTGGCTGAGGCCGGTCCATCTGGCCTAGGGGCTTCTGTCGGTGGAGGTGAGAAGCGGGTTCATTCACCGCCTTCCTCTCCTAAAAAGAAGAAAAAGACAAGAAAGACTAAGAAGACTCGGGGCTCCTCTCCATCCACGGGGGCTGTGGGGACGGATGGGTCTGCTGCCACTTTGGAAAGCGACCAAGCCAAGACCGGCACATCCGGCCCCTCTACCCCTCCGGGTACGGAGCTCCTGACTATGACAAAGAAGAAAAGTGCACAGGGCGGAGCCTCGATGACATCAGGGACCCTGATTCAGAGGTTACCTGGCGTTTTCGAGCCCGCTGGCTTCAAGCGCTTCCTCGTTATTCGCTCCACTGATGATACCATGTTGTCCAAGGGCAACATGATCCATCAGAGGAGAGGATTAGCTAGTGCAATTGGTAGAGAGCCGAAGGCGACCCGTTTCTCGGACGGGAGCCTTCTGGCGAATGCGGCGAATCCCGCCGAGGCGGCCAAGATAAGTGCTCTTCGGACACTTCATGGCACCCTGGTGAGTGTGACGCCGCACTCTAACATGAACTTTGTGAAAGGAGTAGTTTATGCGAGGGAACTCCTTGACTACTCCATTGAGGACATCACCCTAGAGCTGGCCGACCATGGGGCGGTCAAGGTCGAACGTGTGATGAGAAAACAGGGAGGGCCCTCGAGACCCACCCCTACACTCTTCGTCACGTTCGACTGTGACAAGCTCCCTGAGTCGATGCGTGCCGGTTGGTACCGCTACCGCGTGAAGGCATTCGTGCTACTGCCGCGGTGGTGCTATTACTGTCACCGCTTCGGCCATACGAATCTCTCATGTAGACCTGCAAAGTCGGGGTCACCCGAAGTCTGTGTAAATTGCTCCAAGGTCGCACACGATAAGTCCAAATCGTGTGTGGCCAAGTGTGTCAATTGCGGAAAGCCGCACCCTGCTTCTTCGAAGCAATGTGGTGCATATCTCCTTGAGAAAGAAATCCTGGCCGTTCAGGCCCAGGATCGACTCTCATTCCGCGAGGCAAAGGACTTGGTCCTGGCGCGCCCGGCTTTGCCTGGGACGTCATATGCCTCAATAGTTAGAAAGGCACCCTCTGCTCCTGGCCCATCCAGGCCAACGAGCATGGTTGTTTCCGCGCCCATTCGGAGCCCTTCTGCGGGCTCTACACAACCCGGGTGCTTCCCTGGTAAAGCTGGCGGAAAAAAGGGTTCATACCCTGCCCCGGCTAAATCCAGGGCTCCCCCCTCTTTCCCCAGCGTGACCGTTTCCCGTAAGGCGAAACGGCCACGCGCCTCCACCGAGTCGTTAGATTCACAGGAGGCAACACCCCTGAAGATGGTCGCTAGGCCATCTTCTGGGGTTCCTAAAGCTGTTCCCCGAAAGGAGGACAGCAACAAAGGAGCTTAGGCCCCTTCGCCCACGCCCCGAGGTGGAGCGAGTTGCTCGGAGACGGTGGTTCCTCGAAAAGAGGGCCCCCCGCCTAAGGTTTCGAGGCGGAGGGAGGAAAAGACTCGCATGGCGAGCCCAACCTCCCCCAATAAGTCCTCGAAGGCGACAGCGCCTCCAGTGCTTTGTCCGGCCAACAGCGCCCTGGGTTCTGCCCCCGGGAAGCGTACGGCCCTTCCCGTGAGGGTCTTCAGTTTGAGGAGGGCCCCCGCGTCTCATCCGAGCTAGGCCTGGAGGGCATATTCCTTCAATGGAATTGCCGTGGACTCCGGGCCAACTGGGAGGAGCTGCGGAGGCTCGTCTTGTCCCGTTCCCCGTTAGCTATCGTTTTGCAGGAGACCATGCTAGGCGCGTGCCCCCTGCCTTCTCTTCCGGGGTATAAGGGTCTTGCGACCCCACCACCGCGGGATGGCGGGGCTGGGGGATGCGCGGTTTACACCCGGCATGATGTCTCCGTTCTTCCTTTCTCTTTAGATACCTCCTTTCAGGCAGTGGCTGTGCAGCTGCACCTGGATAGGAGGTATACTCTGATTTCTGCGTACATTCCACCGTCAGCTGACTTCGACGCGGGGGACTTCCGCCGCGTCGTGGCACGGTTGCCGATGCCCTATCTCTTGCTTGGAGATCTGAACGGCAGGCATCCTCTCTGGGGAGATTACTCCATAAATCCCAGGGGAAAAGTACTTGCCGATCTGATCGAAGAGCTTGAGATAGGTGTCCTAAACGTGGATGAGTTTACGCATCACTGTCCGAGAACCGCTTCATTTTCTTGCCTCGACCTATCTTTGTGCTCTTCGGATGCACAGACTGATTTTGATTGGGAGGTGGTCGATGACCTCCATGGTAGTGATCACTTTCCCATTCAAATATCATTTTCAGGGCAACTGCCGCCTGAGAGACCACCTCGGTGGTGCTTGGCGCGGTGGCCTGCATTTCAGAAAATGACTGAATTCTCTATCTCAGTTGAGGAGTTTAGGTCGGTAGATGAGGCCGTTGAGTTATTCTCCGGCAACCTCATCGATGTGGGCCTGACTACTATTCCTAGGACGTCTGGCCGTTTTGCACGCCGACAACTCCCATGGTGGTCGGCTGAGTGTGAGACGGCCCTCAAACAGAAGCGTTATGCCTACATGCGCTATAAGCGCCGCCCGAACGATTTCACTGTCGCTGAATTTCGTCGGGCTAGGCCTAGTTTCCGGTATATTTCGAAGCACGCCCGCCGCTCTTCTCGGCGGGTATACGTGTCTTCACTTAACGGGAAGACCCCTTTAGCTGAGGTGTGGAAGCGAGTCAAAAGGATTCGGGGCAAGTTCTCGCAGGACCCCCCTCCCGTTCTCCAGGAGAATGGGACCGCAATCTCGGACCCCGCGTTCGTGGCAGAATCCTTAGCGACCGCTTTTTCCGCATTCTCTAGCCGTGATGCTGCTCCGCCAGCATTCAATGCACGTCGTGATGTCGCGGAAGGCCGCCGGCTGGACTTTACCTCCAGAGGAGGAGAACCCTTCAACGACAAGTTTACTGTGAGTGAGTTGCGTTCCGCTCTCGCTTCGTGCGCGGACACCGCCCATGGTCCGGACGATGTCCCGTACGCCATGCTTCGACACCTGGGTGAGCGAGGCATGGCTTTTCTGTTAGATTTGTTTAACAGGATCTGGGTGGAAGGTCTTCTCCCAGACTCCTGGCGAATCGTTACTGTGCTCGCCTTTGGCAGGCCGGGGAGAGATCACTCTACTCCGACCGGTTTCCGCCCAATCTCTCTAACCTCTTGCGTGTGCAAGTTGATGGAGAAATTGTTAAATGTTAGATTAGCCTATTTCCTGGACAGCGGAGGCCATCTGTCTTCTGCACAGTGCGGCTTACGCAAGTTCCACTCTACGTCGGATGCTCTGCTCCGACTGGAAAATGCCGTCTGCGAGGCTTTCCTTCGTAGACAGCACTACGCCACGGTGTTTTTTGATCTGGAGAAGGCCTATGATACCGCATGGCGATACGGTATCATGGGGACTCTCCACACGATGGGGTCGAGGGGACGCCTCCCAAGGTTTATATCTGAATTTTTGCGAGATCGTCGATTCCGTGTACTGGTGGGGGGAGCCCTCTCCGGCCTAAAGGAGCAGGAAGAGGGTGTTCCGCAGGAAAGGGGCCTCAGTGTCACACTCTTTGCCCTGAGCATCAACGGCATCACCTCGGTGCTGCCGGAAGATGTTCTCGCTACGCTCTACGTGGACGACCTTTCGATCTCTTTTGGCGCGGCCCAGATGCCAACTCTGGAGCGTCGACTCCAACAGGCATTGAACCGCGTCTCTCGCTATGCCGAAGCGCACAGGTTTCGGTTTTCTTTGGCCAAGACTAAGGTAGTGCACTTCTGCCGCCATCCACGGCTTCAGCCCGACCCAGATTTGTTTCTTAATGGGGTGCGCCTGGATGTGGTTGAGTCGCACCGTTTCCTTGGTCTTGTATTCGACCGACGCCTCACCTGGGAGGCTCATATTCGCAGCCTTAGGGTCTCTTGTACCCGCGCCATGGACATTCTCCGTTCCGTGACGTTCAGCGCTTGGGGCGCTGATAGGGCTACTGCCTTACTTTTTTTATCGATCCTTTGTTCGCTCGAAGCTCGACTACGGATGCGAGTTTTATGCATCCGCAGCCGAGCGTTTATTGCGGAAGGTGGATTCGATCCACCACACCGGCCTTCGCCTTGCGACCGGTGCCTTCCGCACTTCCCCCATTGAGAGCCTGTTGGTCGATGCTGGGGAGATGCCACTCGCTCTGCGCCGCGTGCAGTGCATCACTCGCCTGTACGCGCGAGCCCGGCGCCTCCCTCAGTCGCCAACAGCTCTCACTGCATCCGCAGCTGATCTCGATGGTGCCTATGCCGCCGAGAGACGCCAGTCATACCCTAAGCCCTTTGGGTTTAGGGCCAGGAAACTCCTTCGAGAGGTAGATATAGCTCTCGGGCCGGTGGCGCCCCTGGTTCTGCCCAGGACGCCACCCTGGAGGGTACCACATTTGGCTATTTGTCGCCACGCCTCTGCTCCCAAAGCTTGTACTGCGCCGGGAGTATTGCGTTCGACCTTTTTGGAGCACACATCGCGTCACGCTTGTACCGTGCCAGTGTATACGGATGGCTCCAAGTCCCAAGAGGGGGTCGGCTTCCACGCCGTTTTCCCTCTGTTTGAAGTCAGCGGGGCTCTACCAGGCGCTGCGTCTGTCTTCACGGCCGAGCTGGTGGCAATAACCACTCGGTACGGGAGATTACGCGACGTGCCCGGTTCGGAGACCGGATTGTGATCTATAGCGACTCACAAAGCGCCCTGAGTGCTCTCGGGGCATTGGAATCTCCGCATCCCCTGGTTCGCGAAATCCGTGACGCCACGGTTTTGGCGAGCCGGGCAGATGTCGAGATTATCTTCTGCTGGGTTCCTGGACATGTAGGAATTGCGGGGAATGAGCGCGTTGATGAGGGCGCCAAAGAGTCCGCGAGGACTCTGCGCCCGGACCAGCGTTTCGCTCTTCCTCACACCGACTACATGGCAGGAATACGGGCAGTTCTTCGGACTGCTTGGCAAAGAAGATGGGAGACGGTCGAAGGGAACTTAAAGTTGCGCGCCATTGCGCCGCGACTGTTCCCATGGACCTATCCCCCAATGCCGCGGCGGCTTCAGGTTGCTTTCTGTCGTCTCCGAATCGGACACACTCGTGTGACGCATCGCTATCTGGTGGAGCGCTCGCCTGCGCCCTACTGCAACGACTGCGTCGTCCCCCAGACTGTTCGGCACATTCTTGTCGAATGTCCCAGTCTGGGTGATCTTCGCGCACGACACCTGTCCCGGTACCGGGATGGGCGGGGTCGCTACCGCCTGTCCCTTGTACTCGGGACGAGTGCGTGCACTTTGACTGGTGGACTTGCTGACTTTTTGGGGGAGGCCGGCCTTCTCCCTATTATTTAAGCAAGGTTTGTGTTTTGTTTTGTTTTGTTTTTTGTTTGTTTTTTTCCTTTAGTTGCACGCTCCTGCGCTGGGGGGACCTCTCCCCGACGCACCAGCTTGCCTCCTTTCCCCATTTTGGGGTGTTTTGTTTTGTTTTTTCTTTAATTTTATTTTAAAGTAGCCTAGAACTAGGCCAGTTTTAATACGGCGACTAATGCCCAAGTAAGCAGTCGCCAGATGAGCTCTTAAAAAAAAAAAAAAAAAAAAAAAAAAAAAAAAAAAAATACCGTGAGGGTCTTCAGTTTGAGGAGGGCCCCCGCGTCTCATCCGAGCTAGGCCTGGAGGGCATATTCCTTCAATGGAATTGCCGTGGACTCCGGGCCAACTGGGAGGAGCTGCGGAGGCTCGTCTTGTCCCGTTCCCCGTTAGCTATCGTTTTGCAGGAGACCATGCTAGGCGCGTGCCCCCTGCCTTCTCTTCCGGGGTATAAGGGTCTTGCGACCCCACCACCGCGGGATGGCGGGGCTGGGGGATGCGCGGTTTACACCCGGCATGATGTCTCCGTTCTTCCTTTCTCTTTAGATACCTCCTTTCAGGCAGTGGCTGTGCAGCTGCACCTGGATAGGAGGTATACTCTGATTTCTGCGTACATTCCACCGTCAGCTGACTTCGACGCGGGGGACTTCCGCCGCGTCGTGGCACGGTTGCCGATGCCCTATCTCTTGCTTGGAGATCTGAACGGCAGGCATCCTCTCTGGGGAGATTACTCCATAAATCCCAGGGGAAAAGTACTTGCCGATCTGATCGAAGAGCTTGAGATAGGTGTCCTAAACGTGGATGAGTTTACGCATCACTGTCCGAGAACCGCTTCATTTTCTTGCCTCGACCTATCTTTGTGCTCTTCGGATGCACAGACTGATTTTGATTGGGAGGTGGTCGATGACCTCCATGGTAGTGATCACTTTCCCATTCAAATATCATTTTCAGGGCAACTGCCGCCTGAGAGACCACCTCGGTGGTGCTTGGCGCGGGCGCGGTGGCCTGCATTTCAGGAAATGACTGAATTCTCTATCTCAGTCGAGGAGTTTAGGTCGGTAGATGAGGCCGTTGAGTTCTTCTCCGGCAACCTCATCGCCGTGCGCCTGACTACTATTCCTAGGACGTCTGGCCGTTTTGCACGCCGACAACTCCCATGGTGGTCGGCTGAGTGTGAGACGGCCCTCAAACAGAAGCGTTATGCCTACATGCGCTATAAGCGCCGACCGAACGATTTCACTGTCGCTGAATTTCGTCGGGCTAGGCCTAGTTTCCGGTATATTTCGAAGCACGCCCGCCGCTCTTCTCGGCGGGTATACGTGTCTTCACTTAACGGGAAGACCCCTTTAGCTGAGGTGTGGAAGCGAGTCAAAAGGATTCGGGGCAAGTTCTCGCAGGACCCCCATCCCGTTCTCCAGGAGAATGGGACCGCAATCTCGGACCCCGCGTTCGTGGCAGAATCCTTAGCGACCGCTTTTTTCCGCATTCTCTAGCCGTGATGCTGCTCCGCCAGCATTCAATGCACGTCGTGATGTCGCGGAAGGCCGCCGGCTGGACTTTACCTCCAGAGGAGGAGAACCCTTCAACGACAAGTTTACTGTGAGTGAGTTGCGTTCCGCTCTCGCTTCGTGCGCGGACACCGCCCATGGTCCGGACGATGTCCCGTACGCCATGCTTCGACACCTGGGTGAGCGAGGCATGGCCTTTCTGTTAGATTTGTTTAACAGGATCTGGGTGGAAGGTCTTCTCCCAGACTCCTGGCGAATCGTTACTGTGCTCGCCTTTGGCAGGCCGGGGAGAGATCACTCTACTCCGACCGGTTTCCGCCCAATCTCTCTAACCTCTTGCGTGTGCAAGTTGATGGAGAAATTGTTAAATGTTAGATTAGCCTATTTCCTGGACAGCGGAGGCCATCTGTCTTCTGCACAGTGCGGCTTACGCAAGTTCCACTCTACGTCGGATGCTCTGCTCCGACTGGAAAATGCCGTCTGCGAGGCTTTCCTTCGTAGACAGCACTACGCCACGGTGTTTTTTGATCTGGAGAAGGCCTATGATACCGCATGGCGATACGGTATCATGGGGACTCTCCACACGATGGGGTCGAGGGGACGCCTCCCAAGGTTTATATCTGAATTTTTGCGAGATCGTCGATTCCGTGTACTGGTGGGGGGAGCCCTCTCCGGCCTAAAGGAGCAGGAAGAGGGTGTTCCGCAGGAAAGGGGCCTCAGTGTCACACTCTTTGCCCTGAGCATCAACGGCATCACCTCGGTGCTGCCGGAAGATGTTCTCGCTACGCTCTACGTGGACGACCTTTCGATCTCTTTTGGCGCGGCCCAGATGCCAACTCTGGAGCGTCGACTCCAACAGGCATTGAACCGCGTCTCTCGCTATGCCGAAGCGCACAGGTTTCGGTTTTCTTTGGCCAAGACTAAGGTAGTGCACTTCTGCCGCCATCCACGGCTTCAGCCCGACCCAGATTTGTTTCTTAATGGGGTGCGCCTGGATGTGGTTGAGTCGCACCGTTTCCTTGGTCTTGTATTCGACCGACGCCTCACCTGGGAGGCTCATATTCGCAGCCTTAGGGTCTCTTGTACCCGCGCCATGGACATTCTCCGTTCCGTGACGTTCAGCGCTTGGGGCGCTGATAGGGCTACTGCCTTACTTTTTTATCGATCCTTTGTTCGCTCGAAGCTCGACTACGGATGCGAGTTTTATGCATCTGCAGCCGAGCGTTTATTGCGGAAGGTGGATTCGATCCACCACACCGGCCTTCGCCTTGCGACCGGTGCCTTCCGCACTTTCCCGATTGAGAGCCTATTGGTCGATGCTGGGGAGATGCCACTCGCTCTGCGCCGCGTGCAGTGCATCACTCGCCTGTACGCGCGAGACCGGCGCCTCCCTCAGTCGCCAACAGCTCTCACTGCATCCGCAGCTGATCTCGATGGTGCCTATGCCGCCGAGAGACGCCAGTCATACCCTAAGCCCTTTGGGTTTAGGGCCAGGAAACTCCTTCGAGAGGTAGATATAGCTCTCGGGCCGGTGGCGCCCCTGGTTCTGCCCAGGACGCCACCCTGGAGGGTACCACATTGGGCTATTTGTCGATACGCCTCTGCTCCCAAAGCTTGTACAGGGCCGGGAGTATTGCGTTCGACCTTTTTGGAGCACACATCGTGTCACGCTGGTACCGTGCCAGTGTATACGGATGGCTCCAAGTCCCAAGAGGGGGTCGGCTTCCACGCCGTATCCCCTCTGTTTGAAGTCAGCGGGGCTCTACCAGGCGCTGCGTCTGTCTTCACGGCCGAGCTGGTGGCAATACACCACTCGGTACGGGAGATTACGCGACATGCCCGGTTCGGAGACCGGATTGTGATCTATAGCGACTCACAAAGCGCCCTGAGTGCTCTCGGGGCATTGGAATCTCCGCATCCCCTGGTTCGCGAAATCCGTGACGCCACGGTTTTGGCGAGCCGGGTAGATATCGAGATTATCTTCTGCTGGGTTCCTGGACATGTAGGAATTGCGGGGAATGAGCGCGCCGATGAGGGCGCCAAAGAGTCCACGAGGACTCTGCGACCGGACCAGCGTTTCGCTCTTCCTCACACTGACTACATGGCAGGAATATGGGCAGCTCTTCGGACTGCTTGGCAAAGAAGATGGGAGACGGTCGAAAGGAACTTGAAGTTGCGTGCCATTGCGCCGCGACTGTTCCCATGGACCTATCCCCCAATGCCGCGGCGGCTTTAGGTTGCTTTCTGTCGTCTCCGAATCGGGCACACTCGTGTGACGCATCGCTATTTGATGG
Source organism: Ceratothoa steindachneri (assembly GCA_963969495.1). Classification (NCBI taxonomy): domain Eukaryota; kingdom Metazoa; phylum Arthropoda; class Malacostraca; order Isopoda; family Cymothoidae; genus Ceratothoa; species Ceratothoa steindachneri. Next base: position 43,208,009 of record OZ018338.1, read on the forward strand.
AGCGCTCGCCTGCGCCCTATTGCAACGATTGCGTCGTCCCCCAGACTGTTCGGCACATTCTTGTCGAATGTCCCAGTCTGGGTGATCTTCGCGCACGACACCTGTTCCGGTACCGGGATGGGCGGGGTCGCTACCGCCTGTCCCTTGTACTCGGGACGAGTGCGTGTACTTTGACTGGTGGACTTATTGACTTTTTGAGGGAGGCCGGTCTTCTCCCTTTCATTTAACCAGGTTTAATTGTTGTTTTTGTTTTTGTTATTGTTTTTGTTATTGCTTTGGTATTGTTATTGTTATTTCTTTTTATTGTTGTTTCCTGTTCAATTTTTTAAAGTAGCCTAGAACTAGGGTGTTTGTTTACGGCGACTTATGCCTAAGTCGGCAGTCGCCAGATAGCCCCTTAAATAATAATACAAAAAAATGTTTTAGTTGTGATTTCTGTTGATTTATTTATAGTTTACTAAATAAAGTTCTATTGTTCAATATTTATTATTTTGCTAGCTGTACCTTGTGGGCTTCCGCCGCCGCATAAGCGCCCTAAAATGAGCCCCCTAAAATGACACCCCCTCCTGAAATATACGCAAAACTATCTACACGCACAATACAGCAAGGCATCCAATCTCTTGGTCCAAATTACCTCTTCAACGCTTTTCCATTAGATATGAACCTAAACATATTCCTCTACCACGCGCAGCCGGGTCACCCTTGAAAAACTCCGATGCAGTTACTACCACTAATTAAACACAGCATCGGCTTGACCGATACAGATATCTGCCACCTTTGCCACCAGGAACCGCACATAGTTCAGCACATATTCACAACTTGCTCGACACAATCACAACTGATTCTAAACCTGCAGCTGCACTGTGTTAGATCTCTGGGCGAATCTCGTCCCGTCGGCGGAGTTCATCCAGGCTGTCGCCCGAAAGGATCCTGGGCCTTAGCCGGGGGCAACTTGAGCAAAACCTTTGATAAGCCTCCTCCCCCCTTCCTTTATTTTTTGTTCTCACTTTATAATTTTTTTTTTTAAACTTTTACTCTACTTGCCCCACCCTCCCTACTACCTCTCTTCTGCGTGGTAGGCGGACCCTAGAAGGCCACCAGGCTCCTTGAGTAGGTCCAGATGTCACTAAGAGAGATGTTGTGTGTAGTGGCTGGTTGTGTGAGGTTTGTGCAGTTTAAGAGTAGGCGTTCGATGTTGGCTGTTTTTTTGTTGCGTCTAGTGCAGGTTTTGTTGTCAGGGCAAGGTTTATTCTGTGTTTGTATTGTTGAAGTGTAGTGGTGTGGTCAGTGGAGTATAGTGGAGTGGTCGGACCTGAGTTGAGATAGGATTACTCTTTGCCTAGATTTCTATGGCTGCTTTATTAAGGGGAGATGGATCATTTAGGATGTTTGGTGGTAGTGTGGATGCGTTTGATTAAGTTAAGGTTTGGTGGTGGAGGAGGGTTATTGTAGAGGTGTTGAAAGAACTGGGTTGGGTTTGTGTTTTTTTTTTATAAAATCGGACGAAAATCTCGTTTATTCTAAGGTTGTAGATGCCCGTGATTTGGATCGCACATCAAAACGAAGGCCTACCGGTGGTCGAACCCCCTACCCATTTTTATTTATTATGTTCTCACAGTTGGGTGTTTTTTTCAGGTACTGAGCTGAATGAAACGTCCGATTCTATCGGCACTGCATTGTGGAAATATGGCAAAGACCCTTTGTGTACTTTGGTTGGAAGCGACCTCACGCAACATATCGCTAAGCCGTGGCGCCCTCTCTCGAAACACGTTCAAACTCCATCCAAAGAGGAATTGGAGGAGAACCCGAGAGCGAGGTCGGCCAAATTAAGAGTCGCGTCAAAGTTGGATGTACCTTACTCTTCCTTACTCTCCCAGGATAAAGTCGTGTAAATATATTCGTGAATAAAATATTAAAGTATCGTTGTGGCTGCCTTAAAGGTCAAGTGAGCCTTCAATTTCTTGACCTCGTAGATATTTTTTTCTTTGGTCTTCCCCGCAAATGGATCTAGTTTCCTTATTGATCTTTTCGTCTCTTTTCGTCTGAGTTTCTTTCCCGCAAATTTAACCACTACTTTATCAACATAATTCTAAACCTTTCTGGTGATTTTCACTCTAATAAAAATATTTTATACCATGGGTGAACTACCGAGGCTATTTGGGCCAGAAAGTTGAAAAAAAATTCAAAAAGTATTATGAAGTATGGCAAAGTATCTGTCCCAAGTAAACTACTCGAAGGACTCGGTAACCAAGAAGATACGCAAATCTCCTGCACATCTCTTTCTTTTCCTAACAAAAGCAGACCTCCTTGCAGGAGATCTAGTACCGAGATCTCTATCCTACATTTTAATGTGTGTTGTTGCTCCTTCTCACATACAACTAATTTTGACACCCAATGCATTAGATCCATGATGTTCGGTTGTGGGCCCGATTGCATACAATTGAGTGAATACATTCAGTGTCCTTATTTGGCCGTGTAATTGCAGGGGCAATTTCTCAACGCGCCATATTCTGTCTGGCAGCGAGACGTGTCAGCGTCCAGCCTTTAGCCAATTACGTTTAAGTAGGAAAATTCCTGATACAAAACTAAACCCATGCAACTTTGCTATTAAGGTTAGGACATAGTCGTTTTTTTTGTAGCTAGTGAATGTTAAGTATTATAGTGTATGGGAGGGATACTATGGTGTGAAATGAGAAGATGAAGAGCAGTGCAAGTAAATACTTTGAGAGTTGGTGTGAGAATGAGTGATCAACAACTGAATAAGAGGTATTAAGATATGAATGTAGTTGTAATCCTTAATGTTTTAAGGTGCAGGTATGTATGAGAATGAACTAGTGAAGCAGAATTATAGGAGTGAGTGTAGGAATTGATTAGTTATTGGAGTTTGTAAGGGAGACCAGTGAATGATATCGTGATGGGGCCTACTAGGGGCCTTCTATCCTTGGAGCAGAGTCCATCGTGTGCTTATACGCGTGGGCTCAGCGTCTCAACCATTTGCCAATGGCTCTCATTTCGTCTGCGGCCAATCTCTACGATGCCTATGTTGACTAGGGACTCCAATCCTGAACCCTTGAGGGTTCAGGGCAAGGAAACTCCGAGTTTGATGTGGCGCTTGAACCAGTAGTACCGATGGTTCTGGCCAAGATGCCATCCTGGAGGATTTCACTTTTGAGCGTTTGTTGATGCGCCTCTGTTCCCAAAGCTGTCACAGCACCGAGAGTAGTAGTGGGTTCAAATTTCTTGTAGCATGCACCTTATCATACTGGACCGGAACCTGTGTACACATGCTTTCGAGCCCACTCCTCGTCCGCGGTCTTTCCTGGTATAGCTGTGGACGGGCGTTCATCTCAACGGTAAGTAGCTTAGCAGGCTTGACTGTGACAATGAAGTATTTTATTATGCCCTGTTTCTCCTTCCTTTCTCCCCCCACACATTGCATTTCATTCACACCTACCTAAGCAGCCTTTGACGCATCACGTAACACTATATGAGTAATCCGATAACACTGAACCCTCCCTACCTTGACATAGCACAACTGGCATGTTTTCGTCTGGACCGAAAAACCCATTTGAGCCTTTCTGGACAGACTCCCTGAATTAGTGCGGGGTGGGTTCTATCGCTACCGCGTGAAAGAATTTGCACTCTTACCACCGCGGTGCCAACACTGCCACCGCTTCGGCCATAATATTACCAGTTTACGTGCCAAGTCAAGTCTAGTCATTCACAGATTTGTGTTAACTGCTATTATGCTGCGCATGATAAAAATGGGGCTACCCTTTGTATCTTACATTGGGTATCTGTAGGAGCTGCTCGTCGTCCTAGCCTAAGTTCAATTTAGGGATGCCTCGTCACGGCTGATAGAAACTGATGGGGCCTGGGAAGGTTAGTGCGCTTTACCCTCGCTCACTTTCAGCGCTACTTTACCTTTATATTAGTATTATTATCATTAACAATATTATTAGTGTTATTATCATTATTATTTGGAGCAGAGTATACGCCACTAATCTATTAAAACGAGCGGCATTGCATAAAAAGGTACGAGGCCCTAAAATACAAAAAGAGCCAAGGTTAAAATCAAAAACTAATGAAAGGGCATCTATTGCTCAGTAAGGAGAAAAAAAGACGCGCACATAAGACTTACATTTCTAGTTACTCAAAAAAGGTATAATTACAAGCAATAAAAGAAAAAAAACGACGTATTTTTTTTTTTTAATTTAGCCTAGCATTTAGGCTTTAATTAAGGTGGTTACGGCAACTTTTGCCATATAGGCCGTTTAAATTTGAGACGCCTTATCGGCCCGCTCGTTTCCCTGAAATCCACCATGACTAGGAATTTAGCAAAACTACTCTATACCCGCAAGAATTCTTGGCCAACTAGGATTGTATTTTGGAAACGGGAAAATGTCAGACTTTAAAGTGAGTAAAACACGCTCCTCGAATCAATAAAGACCGCAAAGTCTGTAAATGCAAGGTGGATAAAATGCCTAAGGCTATTAAAACTTCATAAACCTCGGTGGTAAAAATGGAAATTTGCCTGCAGTAACGACTCTGAGACCATCGTGGTGAGAGCACACCAGCACCCACACCATCGTCCGTTTTTGATCAGCCTGTGAAGTGTGATGTATGTTCAATGAACATAGCACGTACCAGCCGCGGTTTGACCAGACTTCGTAAATGTTAAAGAGACCCAAGGGAAATGTCAACTAGGGGACGGGCGGTAACCAGAGGGGCAGGACTGTGTTGCGAGGGCCTAAACAGAAAACGTTCTGCTACCCGAACTCACAAGGGCCAGTGTACGGATGTAAACCTGTCATAGACGACAGACCATGCGGAGAAGAGGCACTTGTAGATCTCTGAGCAAGGGAGCTTTTGAATACGAAAAATATACCGTATACAGAACTAGAGGGAGTGGTGATGGAGCAAGAAAATGCCATCTTCAGCATAAATGTCGATATAGGAAAGAGCAGAATACGCTACTGGATGGAAGGAGGACCAGGTTGTGGATAGGACCAGCATACGGAAAGATGAGAGAGAGGCGGAGGAATACACCACTGTATATCTGACACGAATTTCAAGGGGTTACCCTGTAGGAATAAGGGATGTTTAACTTTCTGCCTTCGTTCTGGTGAAAATGCATCGCCTTCTTTGAGATGGACAAGTGGAAACCCTTTATAAAAGGCTCGGTGGTGGATGGTATGAACCGCCAACTGAAGGCGGTGGGCTGCGGATGCCGGGCGTGAGGCGCAGCAATAAAGCGCGAGGTCGTCTACGAATAAGTTTGCAGATACCCCTTCAGGAACACTAAACCAGGTTATTCATCGCAATAACGAATAAAGTAACACATTATACATATACTGCCATGTGGAACACCCTCCTCCTGAACATAGAGATCAGAATAAGGGTTGCCAATCCTAACCCAGAAATTGCGAGTAGCTACAAAAAAAACTGGCAAAAGTCCCCTCGATCACCATTCATAAAACTGGCGGAGAACTTCATAGTGTCATAGGCATCGATATCGAAGAAGACAGCGATCACGTGGCAGCCATGAGCAGAGGCCTCAAGGAGAGTAGTATCCTCCATCCGGAGACGATCTATCGTATTCTGCTTCTTACGCCCGTCCCTCTCTCTCTAGGGTCTTTTCTTTTTCCAGAGGTTGGTCCCAGACAGTCTCTGGTCTTCTCGTGGCGAGGGGGGAGTCAGTCCCGAGGTCCTTTACTGCCCTTTATTTTTGTGATGGGTTTAGTTTACCAAGGGCGATTTTTTACCTAGGATTTTTTGGTTCGGCTTGAATCACACCTTGATGTTTTTGTTCTGGAGACCAATCGGTCACCATCTTCTATTGTAATTTTGCCACTCTACAGCCCCCCTGTTTCCCGACCATTTCAAGTATACCTCTCCTGTCTCGCTTTCCTTTTCTTCTGGCAAAAGCATCTTTATGACCGTCCTTCTTCTGGAAACCTGCATATTCGTATCCTTCAGCTCCCTCTCCCTTTCTCTTCATTTGAGACCCGTAAGCGGGTGACTCGCCATCCTTCCCCTTTTTCTCTCTTCAACAGACGAAGATTACAAATGACTTTTCACCATAAATAAACTGTGTCAAGCCTCTTCACGTCGGTCCACTGAACCTGATCCCAATGGAATCCTTTGCTGATCTTTGAACACTTTTAGGAACTCTTATTAGTGGATACGGCATTGGATTTCAACCCCCCTCCCCTCCCCTCCCCTCCTCCTCCGCAGGCTTCCTTGGGCTGACTAAGATGACACCATTTCCCGCCCTTCCTTTCTCCTTTCTGTATTTCTTTTTTTCCTTTATTATACTCCTTACTAAACACTTAATGAGTTATCCCTGATCACTCATTGCCCTCCCCCCCCCTAACGAGCACCGTTTGAGCTGAAACTTGACACCTTTTGTTGCTGTCCCTAACACCAATTGAATCCTCCATTAAAAGCCCTCCAACCGCTCTTATTTCCTCCCCGGCCAATCTCGACGGTGACTATGTCGACATGGGACGCCAATCTTGTCCTAATCCTTTTGAGTTTAGTGTCAGGAAACTCCTTTCAAAGCAGGATATAACTTTGGGGTCGGTGGTACCGTTGGTTCTGCCTAAGGCAGCACTATGTAGGGTACCACTTTTGAAGGTTTTTCGCCACGCTGGTGCTCCCAAAGCTTCTACTGCACCGAGAGTACTGCGTTCGTATCACACTAAGACCGTGGCAGTGTACATGGATGGCTCTAAAATTTAATCGGGTTTTGACATCCGTGGTATCGAGCCCGAATGGGAATTTTCAGTGACTTGGGGCATTGGAATCTCGGCATCCCCTAGTTCGTAGTATTCATAACGCCACGGTTACTGCGAACTGGGAGGATGACGTGTGTTTTTACTGTGTTCCTATACATGTAGGCAAATGAGTGCGACAGCGGGTGAGTCAGTCTCTCTTAACAGACTGAGTGAATGGACCACCGGTTTGTTTTACCACAATCTGACTACATGGCAGGAAGCAGGACAGCTATATGGGATGTATGGCAAAGAAATTGTAAGACGGCTTACAATACTTTAAAGTTATAAGGAATTGTACTTCGATTTTTTTCCTTGGTGTTCTTCCCAATACTTCGACAGTTTCATGTCGTTTTTTTTTGTATTCAGAATCGCACACTCGTCTTTTGATGGAATTATCCTATTAACTTTACAGTCAAGATTGCTTGGACCCCGAGACAGTAAGATACTTAATGGTTGAATGTCCTAGTTTGGTGGGGGAGGTGGGAGGGGGCTCCATGCCCAGTTCCGCGACAGGTTGGATTGTGGAGTGAATGAGTTCATGCAAGAGGCAAGCCTCCCCCGAGTATTTATTTGGGTTGTTGCATTCTCGGGCCGCTGTTTTTGATGGTGACTTTTCCTTTTCTTTGCTCGTCGGCTGTGCTCTCGAAGACAGCCGCTAGAAAGAATTTAAATTCTTTCATGACTATTATTTATACCCTTCTCTACCCCCATTTTTATCTCTACCTCCTTTTTCCCCCCCTCTTCTCACTGTCCTTGTGATTGTCATATACTCTCACCAGGGGTGTCGCTGATCCGGCCGCACTGTGTTGTGATATTTGGGTGTCTGGTCAATATTGCCCGTCCTGTCTGGGTCTTTGCAATACCTCGTCCAGAACGCTGATACAAATGGTTTTGGACCCCGTTGACCCGGCTGCTGCCGTAAGAGTAGTAACACAGACGGAGGCTTCGCTTTAATGAATATTCCAATAGTTCTTGGGAAAACTTAAAAACAAAGCTGACTGCTCTATAATAGTAAATGACATGGCTCTGAACTTGGACTATTCAACAACTCATACTACTCCTTTCCGATTAGTCCTTGCCATGACACCGCCTTCCACGACGCAACCAACCATACCATTTCAAGCATCCCTCATTGATGAACTGAAATTTTTGCGTTAAATAAATCTTACTTTTTATATTACATCTTCTTTTTAACTTTTCACTCAATGAGTCCCCCTCCCTCTCTGGGATCTTTTCTTCAGAGGTTGTTCCCAGAGAGGCTCTGGCCTTCTCGTGGCGAGGGGGGTCAACCCTGGGCCCCCTAGGGCACCCATGGTGCTGCCAACAAGACTTTTAACATACCCCTCTTTCTTTCCTCCTCTATTACGCTCTTCCACTGCCCTTTATTTCCCCCCTCTTCCTTCACCTATCTAGTGGTCCTTATCAATACCCGACCTCTGCTCGTTTAATGGATTGGTTCTGAATTGTTCTTTGATGAAGGTGAAAGAGGCTGGGCATCTCCACCGCCTTCGTCTACCGAATGCCCAAGGAGAAACCCATCGTTGGCCCCTTTTCTCCGTGCGTAGGAGAACTTGGGCAGCCTCTTAGGGTTATAAAGATGGTGTGGTGGATCCGTATCCATTCTCCAAGAGGACATACCGGACGTAACTGATTGTATAGTTGCAGTAGTGCCGGGCCCTTGTAGGCCTACATGGTGGGGAGCCCCGAGGGAGAATGCGAAGTTTTTTTTTCTTTTTGCAATGGCTAGCCATAAACCAAAAACCTCCCCTTCTCGTAAGAGTTCTCGTGCCAAACGTTCCTTAGCTTCCCTTTCATCCTTTCCTCACTCGTTGGACCCCTATTCCAACGAATTAGACCCAGATCTTGATTATCCTCGCTTTCTTGTCATGAATTCATCATCTGACATCCCACTTGCAAAAGTGGATGTGTTTGATGTCAATGAATCTTTTGAGTCCCGCTGTGGTGAACCCCGCCGGATGTGGTCAAGAGGAAGTGGTGATGTCGTAGTCGAGGTGTCATCCCACTCTCAACACAACCTTGTGCGAAATCTATCTTCGATAGCTGAAATTCCAATAACTGTCTCGACCCTCCGCGTCTGAATTTCGTCAAAGGTGTCGTCCGTTCAAACGAGCTAAAGGACTACGACCCCACCCACCTTCAGAGTGAGCTCAGTACCCAACGTGTCACACATGTACACAGGGTAACTAAAACATTAGGCTCCACTAAAGTTCCAACCACCACACTGATTTTAACATTTGAACGACAAGAACTCCCGCAGTATATTAAAGCTGGGTACCTTCGTGTCCCGGTAAGTCCCTACATCAAACTACCCAGACGCTGCTTCAATTGCAATCAATTTGGACATGTTGGCCGAGCTTGTCGGCACCCTCGCTCCTGCGTGAATTATAGCTCTGACTACCATGGCCCCAAATGCACCAAAACGCCCCACTGTGCCTAACTGCGGAGGTACCCACAGTGCTGCGTCGAAACTTTGCTCTATATTTTTATATGAAAAGGAAGTTCTCGCTTTGCGCGACTCCCTACGTCTAGATATAAGAGAGGCCCGCCAGCGTGCCCGAGCACAAACCTCGCCACTCGGCCGGCTCTTCTCTGACGTTTTACGTGATGCTGGACGAAACCGACCATCACGGGCGAGTTCCGACCAGCCTGAAGCACTTCACCCTAGATCTACTCGCAGCGTCGAAAATATTCAGAATATGCAGTCGAAGTATCGCTCTCATACCGAGATAATTAATGTAGCCCCCCCCCTTCTCCAGCAGCTCTAGCTGGGAGAGACGCTCAGGGTGAGACGCTTGAAGACATCAGGCGCTATTTGAAAGAATCCTCAACATCGACCAGGGAAGGTTCATCCACCCGGCCACGAGACTCAAAGCCCAGTGGTAAGAGAAAAGATTCCTCACCTGGGTCATCGACCACCAATAAGCGGGCAGCCTCTGGAGCCGACTCGGCCGAACCCCGAGAATCTCCAATGGACTCCTCCCCTATGGTTGAACATTCTCTGCCCTTAAGTCCGTCTCGCCCTTCACAGGACGTAGGCCCCATCCTGATCCAAACGATGACAGAAATACACCCAGCTCCACACACCTCGCTCAGATCACCTGTTCGTCCCGCTCACCCTCCAAACCAAGTTCCGATGGAAGCAGTTGATACTCCAACATCACCAACTGCGGCGGTTGGACCAACTCCTCAGACACCGAAAATACCCTCGACCCATGAATCCGGATCTACCGGCCGAAAATCCCTTCTTGATCTTCCTTTTCCGCCAGGTTGCGAGCCCGAATTACAATCAAGGGCCTCGGTCGGTTCTCCAAAACCCACGAAAAAAACCTCGGTTACTACTCCATCTAGGATCTCTTCCCCTGCAAAAGCAGGATCCTCGAAATCAGCTCTCCGTCCCCCAAGCTCTTTGGGAAGAACCTCAAATACATTATCGGCCTCAAAAGAGAAAAAGATATCCACAGTGGTATCTAATCGTCACAAATAATATCTTCCATTTTACAATGGAATTGTCAAGGAGTTCTTCCAAAGTGGGAAGAACTCAAAATTCTTTTGACGACTATCCACCCCGCTGTTATTTGTTTCCAGGAGAATAAACTGGGTATACGGCCCTTTCCGCTGGTACCCAGTTTTCTCACTTTCAACTCTATAGCTCCTGCTGGAAGCCCCTCTCATGGAGGGGTGTCAATCATGGTATCTTCATCCTACCATGTTTCTCTCATCTCCCTACATACTACCCTCCAAGCTGTTGCTGTGAGGGTTTTTCTTACTAAGATTTTAACCGTTTGCTCTATTTACCTACCCCCTTGTTTATTATTGTCAAGATCCGACCTTTTAGAACTTATAGACCAGTTGCCCCCCCCCCCCATTCTTATTACTAGGAGATTTTAACGCCCGTCACCATACTGGGGTGACCTCACTCGAAATGCCAAAGGCAGTGTTTTAGAGTCTCTTTTATTATCGGACCTTCTTTGTGTTTTAAATACTGGCGATTTTACTTCTTATCATGTCCAGACGGACTATTTTAGCTGTGTTGACCTATCTGTTTGTTCCCCTGATTGCTTCACGGAATTTCGATGGTCAATTCTCGACGATCTCCATGGGAGTGACCACTTCCCTATTGTCTTGTCGGCCCTTCAAGTTAGCACTCATACAACCATGCCCCTTAAGTGGGACTTAGGTCATGTAGATTGGGAAGGTTTCCAAGAGGCGTCCTTCACAAATGCATCTTTGGTGACCTTCAATGGAGTGGACGCGTCAGTAAAATACTTTACATCGACTATCTACAATGCAGCCACACATACCATCCCACGGAGGCGACCTGTCACGGGCCACTCAACCGTTCCCTGGTGGACTTCGGCGTGTGCAACAGCTATCAAAAATTACAAGTTAGCCCATGCCCGATTCCGAAAGAACCCAACTTTGTGCAACAAGGTCGTGCGCTTCGCCAAAGAACCCTTCGTCAAGCTCGCTGAAATTCATGGCGCAGATACGTTTCATCGATCTCCTCTATGACACCTACTGCTAAGATCTGGAAGAGGATTAATAAGATCAGGGGCCGTTATGCTAATCATCATACCCCCACACTCAACTTAGACGGTTCCTTGGAGAATGACGGCCTGGCGGTCAGCAATGCATTTGTTGACCATTTCCGTGCCGTCAGCAGTGTCAGCCGCTACGATAAGGCTTTTCAATCCTACAAATTAAAGGAAGAATCTCATTCTCTCAACTTCACAACAAAATCTAACCTTCCGTATAATGCTGCTCTATTCAGCATCTATGAGCTGCAAAGCGCTTTGTCCCTTTGCAGATCTACTTCCCCTGGCCTTGATGAGATCCATTTCGACATGATTCGGCACCTAGATCCACACTCTACTTTCTTCCTGCTTGATTTGTACAACCTTATATGGGTGAAGGGTTTTTATCCGTCATCATGGCGCATTGGGATCATCCTTCCCTTTGTCAAACCTGGCAGGGATGGGTTGAATGCAGATCACTACCGTCCTATAGCTCTCACCAGCTGTTTGAGTGAGTTGCTGGAAAAAAAGTATTGAAGCGCCTAAACTGTTTCCTAGAAGCCAATCACCTTCTCTCTCCATTTCAATGTGGCTTCCGCAAAGGTCATAGTACCCTTGACCTACTAGTACGTTTCGAGGGATCAGTCCGGAAAGCTTTATCATTAAAGCACCGAGTCCTGGCCATATTTTTCGATATTGAGAAAGCCTAGGACACAACATGGAGATACGGCATCTTGAAGCAGTTATACGTCTGGGGGATGAGAGGCCTTTTACCTTCATTTATTCAAAGTTTTTTAGCATCTCGATCCTTCAAGGTACATGTTGGAGACGCATACTCTGACCTGCAACCCCAAGAGGAGGGAGTTCCTCAGGGCAGTGTTTTAAGTGTCTTGTTTTATAATTGCCATCAATGATATTATTTCGTCTATCCCAGAAGGTGTATCGGCAACTCTGTTTGTCGATGATTTATCACTATACTGTTCCTCATCTCGCCTTTCATCAGCAGCGCGTCGCCTACAACTTGGGGTCGATGCTGTATCCAAAAGAGCACAACTTAAGGGATTCCGCTTTTCTACGACCAAAACCGAAGCAATGTATTTCCACCGAGGCAGAAGGGTTCTTGTTCCGCCATCTATCTCCCTACAAGGCGAAGATATAGAGTTTGTCTCCGAGTTTCGGTTCCTTGGCGTAACTCTCGATCCAAAGTTATCCTGGTTACCACACCTACGCCGAATTCGATCAGGCTGTCTGCGGGCTCTAGACATTTTGAAAGTCCTCTCACACACTTCGTGGGGCAGTGACCGACAAACATTGTGGACATTATACACAGCCCTCGTTCAATCCAAATTGGATTATGGCTGTCAAATTTACTCATTGGCTTTCCCTTCAGCCCTCAAAATGCTGAACCCCATTCGAAACCTTGGAGTTCGCCTTTCTAGTGGAGCCTTCCGTACTTCTCCTGTCAACAGCCTTTACTGCGAGAGGGGGGTACTACCTTTGCCCTACCATAGACTTCAAATCTGCATGCGATACCTCTGCCGAGTACAGCAAGCCCCTGTATCAGAGGTCTACAGATGCCTGTATGCTGCCGAATCAACGGCGGCATATGATAAGTTGCCATCTTTACCCCGCCCTTTGAACCTTCGCATAGGAGATCATCTCTCTAACCTGGGTGCTCCAAGGGTCCTTACCCTTCCATCCTTACTGACCCCTAGGTGGCTTGCTCCTCTTCCCACAGTATTTACCAACATGTGGAGCCTGGAGAAGTTCTCCATGGCCCTCGCATCATTAAAAGCCTGTTCTTAGAGCATTCGATCTCCCACAAACAATGCTGCCCACTATACACGGATGGCTCAAAGTCGGAAGGTGGCGTGGGCGCCGCAGCCATCTACCCAAGAGGAGAATTCCTAACTCTATCTTTGCCACCAGCAGCATCCATTTTTACCGCTGAACTTTCAGCAATCCTTTTAGCCTTTAGACTCATTCAAATTTTACCTTTTAGTGATTTTGTAATTTTTTCCGACTCAAGGAGTGTCTTACAGTCAATTAGATCTTTTAATGCGTCCCATCCCCTGGTCACAGAAATTTGCAACTGGCTGATCCAAAATGCATCCCGATATAGAATTATTTTTTGCTGGGTCCCTGGGCATGTGGGGGTCCTGGGCAACGAGAAGGCTGATCAGCTGGCCCGCTCAGCACATTCTGTGTCCCCTGAGAACTCGGCTCTGCCTTTTAGGGACTACTTTCCTTCAATAAGAAAGTATATTTTCAACTGTGGCAGAATGAATGGGATGACTGTTCATCATCCAAACTATACAAAATAAACAATTCTATTCGCTCTTGGCCCTCGAGTCGTCATAGAATGCGGTCGTTGGAGGTGGCCCTTTGCCGAGTTCGCATTGGTCACACGAGACTCACTCACGGCCATCTTGTCTCGGGTGATGGCCATATCAGCCTTTGCTGTCGTTTTTGCGGTGGGGACCAATCGGTTGCCCCCCTTTTATTGGATTGTAGTCATTTTACCATTCTCCGGTTGTCCTGTTTCCCGACCCTTTTAACTATTCCTCAACACACCCGTCTTCGATTCATATTGGCGGAGGAATCTTTTAACCCGTCGTTTTTTAAATTTTTGTCACAAAGTGGTCTCCTCCACCTTTTATAGATGATATTTCTCATTTCACCCTAGCGGCCATATAGAATCCACTTGGATTGGGCAGCAACCCACCGGTAATTTATCTTAAAATCTTAAATCACTCAATGAGTTGTGGAAATCTAATAGTGAGTAGGGAAAATTCGTCCTTATCCATTAAATGCGGCCTTTTGTATGAAACCAATTTTTGTAGGTCAAATCCGTTTATTTTAATGTTTTTGTTCGTCTTCTATTATTTTTATTACAATCCTAAAATGGACAAATTCTAAATACCATAGAGTAAAAGTAGATTCAACGACTTAATGCTTCCTGACTGACGGCCACAATAATTAAAACATTAGTAAAGTCATAGGACCTCTCTTGACACTTGCTTCGCTCATGATTCGCTCTAATGAGACTCGAATGCACATTACATTTTCCGCCTGCCTGGCTCACACCGGAAAGGGGGTGGGGGGAGGGGGAGTTGTCGAAGTTAGGGAGAGTCGGTGGCGGGACATCAGTCCATTATCAATATTTTAGAATGATTTGAGTCTTTCCGTTTTTTTTTATGTGGAATTTAAGAATAGTTACACAGTATAACTGGATCCGTATATTTGTTTATTATTTGTTTTATTTTGCCTATTTTACAGTGCACTTTGTCCACGAAGACCAAGAAGGGAAAAATTAGCTTTTAATGAGGTTTGAGATTGGTAATATTTGGGTTCTGCTAAAGATATGATAATTTGCTTGCTTTGTCATGATGTAATATCAACATTAAGGAAATTCATTGCTCATTAGCGTTATGCCATTCATAAAGACCACACATATTTCAAATTAGAGGGAGAAGTGCGAAAGATTGCATTGCAGAAATTAAAAGAAAATAAACAAGCGGCCGTAAGACCCCGAAATAACGCTAGAGAAGCAGTTATAAGTAGCTTATAATGGGGGAAAATGGGAAGACATTCAGCGATGTAGAAATCATAAAAGAATCAAATGCATTAGCGAAGTTGTAGAATGCTTAGACTCCAATAAACTTTTGAAGTACAAAAAATGACTAGAGCTAGGCCACTTTAAAATAAAAATATGAAAACTTAATGATATAAATTGGAAAACTTAACAATTAGGAAGCAATCTCCGGCAGCGGGGGGAGGTCCCGCTCACCCCGGTGCAGGAGAGTGCAACCTACAAACAAAACAATAACAAAAAAAGGAACCTTTAAATAAAGGGGAGAAGCCCGGCCTCCCCCCAAAAGTCAACAAGTCCACAAGTCAATGTGCACGAATCTGTCCCGAGTACAAGGGACAGGCGGTAGCGACCCCGCCCATCCCGGTACCGGGACAGGTATCGTGCGCGAAGATCACCCAGACTGGGACATTCGACAAGAATGTGCCGAACAGTCTGGGGGACGACGCAGTCGTTGCATTAGGGCGCAGGCGAGCGCTCCATCAAATAGCGATGCGTCACACGAGTGTGTCCGATTCGGAGAGGACAGAAAGCAACCTGAAGCCGCCGCGGCATTGAGGGATAGGTCCATGGGAACAGTCGCGGCGCAATGGCACGCAACTTTAAGTTCCCTTAGACCGTCTCCCATCTTCTTTGCCAAGCAGTCCGAAGAGCTGCCCGTTTTCCTGCCATGTAGTCGGTGTGAGGAAGAGCGAAACGCTGGTCCGGTCGCAGAGTCCTCGCGGACTCTTTGGCGCCCTCATCGGCGCCCTCATTCCCCGCAATTCCTACATGTCCAGGAACCAAGTAGAAGAAGGGTTTAGGGTATGACTGGCGTCTCTCGGCGGCATAGGCACCATCGAGATCAGCTGCGGATGCAGTGAGAGCTGTTGGCGACTGAGGGAGGCACCGGGCTCGCGCGTACAGGCGAGTGATGCACTGCACGCGGCGCAGAGCAAGTGGCATCTCCCCAGCATCGACCAACAGGCTCTCAATCGGGAAAGTGCGGAAGGCACCGGTCGCAAGGTGAAAGCTGGTGTGGTGGATCGAATCCACCTTCCGCAATAAACGCTCGGCTGCGGATGCATAAAACTCGCATCCGTAGTCGAGGTTCGAGCGAACAAAGAATCGATAAAAAAGTAAGGCAGTAGCCCTATCAGCCCCCTAAGCGCTGAACGTCACGGAAAGGAGAATGTCCATGGCGCGGGTACAAGAGACCCTAAGGCTGCGAATATGAGCCTCCCAGGTGAGGCGTCGGTCGAATACAAGACCAAGGAAACGGTGCGACTCAACCACATCCAGGCGCACCCCATTAAGAAACAAATCTGGGTCTGGGTGGAGCCGTGGATGGCAGGAGAAGTGCACCACCTCAGTCTTAGCCAAAGAAAACCGAAACCTGTGCCCTTCAGGAAGCGAAAGACGCGATTCAATGCCTGTTGGAGTCGACGCTCCAGAGTTGGCATCTGGGCCGCGCCAAAAGAAATCGAAATGTCGTCCACGTAGAGCGTAGCGAGAACATCTTCCGGCAGCACCGAGGTGATGCCGTTGATGCTCAGGGCAAAGAGTGTGACACTGAGGCCCCTTTCCTGCGGGACACCCTCTTCTTGCTCCTTTGGGCCGGAGAGGGCTCCCTCCACCCGTACGCGGAATCAACGATCTCGCAAAAATTCAGATATAAACCTTGGGAGGCGTCCACTCGCCCCTATCGTGTGGAGAGTCCCTATGATACCGTATCGCCATGCGGTATCATAGGCCTTCTCCAGATCGAAAAACACCGTGGCGTAGTGCTGTATACGAAGGAAAGCCTCGCAGACGGCATTTTCCAGTCGGAGCAGAGCATCCGACGTGGAGTGGAACTTGCGGAAGCCACACTGTGCGGAAGACAGATGGCCTCCACTGTCAAGGAAAAGGCTAGTCTAACATTTACCAATTTCTCCATCAACTTGCACACGCAAGAGGTTAAAGAAATTTAGCGGAAACCGTTTGGAGGAGAGTGGTCTTTCCCCATTTTGCGAAAGGTGAGCACAATAGCGATTCGCCAGGACTCTGGGAGAAGACCTTCCACCCAGATCCTGTTAAACAAATCTAACAGAAAGGCCATGCCTCGCTCACCCAGGTGTCGAATCATGGTGTACAGGACATCGTCGGGACCATGGGCGGTGTCCGCGCACGAAGCGAGAGCGGAACGCAACTTACTCACAGTAAACTTGTCCTTGAAGGGTTCTCCGCCTCTGGAGGTAAAGTCCAGCCGGCGGCCTTCAGGGACATCACGGCTAGAGAATGCGGACAAAGCGGTCGCTAAGGATTCAGCCACGTACGCAAGGTCTGAGATTGTGGTCCCATTCTCCTGGAGAACGGGAGGGAGGTCCTGCGAGAACTTGCCCTGAATCCTTCTGACTCGCTTCCATACCTCAGCTAAAGGGGTATTCCCGTTATGTGAAGACACGTATGCCCGCCAAGAAGAGCGGCGGGCGTGCTTCGAAATATACCGGAACCTAGCCCCAGACCGACGAAATTCAGCGACAGTGAAATCATTCGGGCGGTGCTTATAACGCCTGTAGGAATAACGCTTCTGTTTCAGGGCCGTATCACACTCGGCTGACCCCCATGGGAGTGGTTAGCGTGCAAAATGGCCAGACGTCCTAGAAATAGTAGTCAGGCCCACATCGATGAGGTTGCCGGAGAATAACTCAACGGCCTCATCTACCGACCTAAACTCCTCAACTGAGATAGAGAATTCAGTCATTTTCTGAAATGCAGGCCACCGCGCCCGCGCCCAGCACCACCGAGGTGGTCTCTCAGGCGGCAGTTACCCTGAAAATGATATTTGAATGGGAAAGTGATCACTACCATGGAGGTCATCGACCACCCCCCAATCAAAATCAGGCTGTGCATCCGAAGAGCTCAAATATAGGTCAAGGCAAGAAAATGAAGCGGTTCTCGTACAGTGATGCGTTAACTCATCCACGTTTAGGACACCCATCTCAAGCTCTTCGATCAGATCGGCAAGGACTTGTCCCCCTGGATTTATGGAGTAATCTCCCCAGAGGATGCCTGCCGTTCAGATCTCCAAGCAAGAGATAGGGCCTCGGCAACTGTGCCACGACGCGCGGAGTTCCCCTGCGTCGAAGTCAGCTGACGGTGGAATGTACGCAGAAATGATAGTATACCTCTTATCCAGGTGCAGCTGCACAGCCACAGCCTGAAAGGAGGTATCTAAAGAGAAAGGAAGAACGGAGACATTACGCCGGGTGTAAACTTCGCATCCCCCAGCCCGGCCGTCCCGCGGTGGTGGGCTCGTAAGACCCTTATACCCCGGGAGGGCAGGCAGGGGGCACGCGCCTAGCATGGTCTCTTGCAAAAAGATAGCTAACGGGGAACGGAACGAGGCGAGCCTTCGCAGCTCCTCCCAGCTGGCCCGGAGTCCACGGCAATTCCATTGAAAGAATATGCCCTCCAGGCCTAGCTCGGAGGAGACGCGGGGGCCCTCCTCGAACAGAAGACCCTCACGGGAATGGCTGTACGCTTCCTGGGGGCAGAACCCCTGGCGCTGTTGGCCGGACAAAGCGCTGAAGGTGCTGTCGCCTTCGAGGACTTATTGGGGGAGGTTGGGATCGCCATGCGAGTCTTTTCCTCCCTCCGCCTCGAAACCTTAGGCGGGTGTCGCGGCTTCGGAGGCGAGGGGTCCTCTTTTCGAGGAACCACCGTCTCCGAGACACTCGCTCCACCTCGGGGCGTGGGCGAAGAAACCGAAGCTTCTTTGTTGCTGTCCTCCTTTCGGGGGACAGCTTTAGGAACCCCCGAAGATGGCATAACGACCATCTTCAGGGGTGTTGCCTCCTGTGAGTCTAACGACTCGGTGGAGGTGCGTGGCCGTTTTGCCTTACAGGAAACTGTCACGCTGGAGGAAGAGGGGGGAGCCCTGGTTTTAGACGGGGCTGGGTATGAACCCTTTTTGCTTCCAGCTTTACCAGAGGAGCGCCCAGGTTGGGCCCTCCTCGCGGAATGAGAGTCGGTCCTGGGCCTGAACGGCCAGGATTTCTTTCTCAAGGAGATATGCCCCACATTGCTTCGAAGAAGCGGGGTGCGGCTCTCCGCAATTGACACACTTGGCCACACACGATTTGGACTTATCGTGTGCGACCTTGGAGCAATTTACACAGACTTCGGGTGACCCCGACTTTGCACGTCTACATGAGCGATTCGTATGGCCGAAGCGGTGACAGTAATAGCACCGCCGCGGCAGTGGCACGAATGCCTTCACGCGGTAGCGGTACCAACCGGCACGCACCGACTCAGGAAGCTTGTCACAGTCGAACGTGACGAAGAGTGTAGGGGGGAATCTCGAGGCCCCTCCTTGTTTTCTCATCACACGTTTGACCTTGACCGACCCATAGTCGGCCAGCTCTAGGGTGATGTCCTCAATGGAGTAGTCAAGGAGTTCCCTTGCATAAACTACTCCTTTCACAAAGTTCATGGTAGAGTGCGGTGTCACACTCACCGGGGTGCCATGAAGTGTCCGAAGAGCACTTATCTTGGCCGCCTCGTCGGGATTCACCGCGTTCGCCAGAAGGCTCCTGTCCGAGAAACGGGTCACCTTGGCTCTCTACCAATTACATTAGCTAATCCTCTCCTCTGATGGATCATGTTGTTCTTGGACAACATGGTGCCATCAGTTGAGCGAATAACGAGGAAGCGTTTGAAGCCAGCGGGCTCGAAAACGCCAGGTAACCTCTGAATGAGGGGCCCCGATGTCATCGAGGCTCCGCCCTGTGCACTCTTGGTGTGAGTCTTAGTCAGGGGCTCCGTAGAGGGGCCGGATGTGCTGATCTTTGCTTGGTCGCTCACCAAAGTGGTAGCAGACCCATCCGTCCCCGCAGCCCCTGCGGATGGAGAGGAGCCCCGAGTCTTCTTCGTCTTTTTAGTCTTTTTCTTTTTTGGATAGGAGGGCGGGGAATGAACCCGCTTCTCACCTCCGCCGGCAGAAGCCCCTATGCCAGATGGGCCGGCCTCAGCCAGGTCCCTCTCTAAAATGGAGAAGGTCCTGGTAGTCGTAGGGGCACCTACCGGAGGAGATCGCTCCCCTCCATTTACTGCCTCGGAGCCCTCGGCCGTTTGAGGGGGCCTTGCATAGGGGCGGATTCGGGTTCAGTGCTTGGTGCCGAGCCCGGATTTCCTCCCCATGGAAGGCCCTACTATCTGAGGCTGGGTCTCCTTGAGGACCATGTCTATCACGAGAGGGGCCTCCAGTGGCCATCCCCTCCCAGGACATCGCAGTTTCCCTTGGCAGTGTCGCCAGTCTTCTGTGGGGAGGCACAGGCCTTGACCCCGGCAAGGTTTAAAATTCTTGCCAGCAGGTCTTTTGAGGGAAGCGACCGAAGGGACCTGGCTCCGCTATCTTCCCTAAGAGGGCTTGCCCTACCGAGCCGCTTCGATGGGGAGCGGCTGGTTAAGGGCTGCCTGCTGGCTTTTTTGGCAGTCCCCTTGGAAAGAAAAGAGGGGACTGCCGCTGGAAAAAGGGAGGTGCCCGAAAGCACCTCCAGAGAAGGGGGTGAGGGGGAGTCCCCTGCACCCGTAGGCGAAGGAGAGGAGTAAGCCTCCTCTCCGGTTAGAGAAATATGGAGGGTCCCCTGCGCAAACACAGGTGGGGAGGGACCTCCATTTTTTTGGTGGAGCTGCCCGAGGGCGGCTCCGTCGATGAGCAAGGGAGAATTAGGGGGAGATGGTTTATTTTCTCATCATTGGGCATGGTGACCCTATTTGTGCTACGGGACGCAATAGCTCATCACCTTTCGCAGTTGCACGCACTGCGAGAGGTGCTTACAAGCCCGGCAGAAATTAGAGGCTGACCAGAGAAAGTTGTGGGAGAGGTTGTATGAAAAGCAAGGAAACAAGTGTTTTTAAGGAAGGAGAAGAGGCCAAGCTGGGGTCGGATGGGGCGCTGAGTCCCGTCAGCACGGCGGCCAGGATGGCAAATCGCCGCGCCCCTTACGGGGTGCACTTTTTGGAAAGTTCTTTATGTAGTTCAGACGATCATGAGCAGAAAATGTAATGTGAAAAATGGAATCTAAATGTCATATGGTAGAAAAATTTTAAAAAAATTGTTGTTGCTGTGACTATTTTACGGTTGAGATCATTTGCAGATTAGTAATTAGTAGGAATATATAGTTTTCAACTTGAATCCATACACAAATTATAAAAACTTTCAACGACTCATATGAAGTAATCTTAAGAAATACAGTGAAGGGAAATTAGATGGATCATAGGTTTAAATATGAACCGTGCAAAAGCGACTGGGCAAATGAACTCATCTAAATTTATTTGAACAGTCTGCTGTCTACTGATAAACTCAAAGTTTTGATGCAATCAGAAGAAATATTCTTTGCAGCCTTTTGGATGGCTCCCCAAAAGTTATTAAATTGCCTACTATCTGCGTAAACCCCTCTTCAGGAAACTCCACAAGTTTTCTATTGGATTTAAGCGGCAACTGTTGGGAGGCTAGTCTATGATTTAGTCACCTAAAAATCCTTTCGACTTTAACTAATGCTTAGAGAACTCATAAGCATGACTTGGACGATTATTCTGCACGAGGACAAGTAACTTTCTCATCTTCACTGTCTGTCTCTTGAACCAAGGTAGGAAGTTTTTCTCCAAGAACTCGCAGTACGCCTTCGAATCTATTTTAATGACAGCATCCACTTTAAAAGATCATACTAGTTTCTCTCCAACAATTGCTGCCTAAATAATCACTCCTCCTCTTCCTTTTTGTCGCTTGGTGAATGTTCACCTGGCGTCCATTGATAACCCAGCATCTTGCCCAACCATCAAAAGTGACTCTTGATTCATCAGTGAAGAAAACTTTGCTAAAGTCAGTTTTCATATATAACTGCGGCTAAAAGTTTCCAGACACTTGGAATTTTTCTTACTCTTTGGGTATGTCTATGAATATGTCAGTGTAAGTTTGCATGCACGTATCCAATACATCTGGAAATCATAATAAAAGTACAAGTTTCATCATAACTTATTTTTAAATATCTAAAATCGCGATGCTATTGAAATGGATGAAATCCTGGTATCAGTATGCAGTGTATTATACTCAAAATGTCTTCATATAACACATCATATTTGTCCATTAATATGATAGTCCATGACGGCAGTATTTGACAATGATATGATAATTGCGAAAACGCGTAACTATATGTACTATGAAGGAAATAATTCTGATAGCACGCTACAGGAAAAGGGTCTCGACTGTTGATAAATCGCACGGAGAGTCAGCAGATTACATTGCGGTGTTGCAAAAATGTTGAAAAGGATCCGAAAAAGTGGGAACATCCAAGCTCGACCTCGTTCTAGAAGACCCAAGGGTCAGTAAGAAACGTGAAGACAGGTCTCTATGTCTTATGAGGCTTCGGGATCGTAAGAAAACCGCAGTCCAGCTGCAACATGAATGGATAGATGGCGGTCACGTTAATGCACCCGTCAGAACAATCCGTCGCAGACTGCCTGAACAAGGCCCGAAGACAAATACAGTAAAGCCCTCCAGAAGCCGCTGAACAACATTCAGGAGAAGCGTTGTCTACTGGCTTGGGTAAGTACTCACCGTAAATGTATTTTACGTAGATGGGGAGGTGTCATATTGTCTGACATGTCTATGTTCCAATTGTTCTCAACTCCAGGCAACATTAGAGTCCGCAGGAGGTCAGAGAAGCAATGTAATAGAGTGTGCATAGTGTCGACAGTAAAGCACATAGTGACCGCTGTGCAAAGGCAATGGGGCTGTATGTCAAGTTCAGGCGTGAGTCATTTCACCCTTTGTGATGGTGCCATAAATTCAAAGAAGTACCAAGCTGTTTTGAGAGATTACATGCTGTTCTTAGCCCGAGACCTCACCAGAAATGCCCGGAATATGATTTTCCAACAGGACAATGTCCCATGTCACAAGTCACAGTGGTTTCTGGACAAGAATATGACGATGATAGACTGATCACCTCAGTCTCCGGATATGAATACACTGGGAAACCTCTGGCAAGACCTGAAAGAGGCCGTGAGACGTCATCAGCCATACCCGCGTCTGTGGCTGGGGCCATAATAGACGTTTTATTTTTGGTTGTTATTTTGGTTAGGAACGGCTTTTTGGTCTTATTCCAAACAGCGGAAAATTTCTTTTGAGACGGAGCTCCAGCAGCTTGACAAATAAGAGGTTTTGCAACTAGCATGAGGGATTTAGCCACTTCTCTTTTGATTTGAGAAAGATCTGTAGAGCCAAGAGCTCAAAATTCTAGTTTAATGAACCTTTCTTTCTTGGCTGAATGCCAGTCTCTACAAGTTTATTGGTTGTACATAGATCACACTTCAAACCTTTTAAAATTTGCAGAGAAAACATTACCCTTAACTTAGTTCCTTCAGGTTACAATTCTTTTTTTTCTGGAAATTTTCCTTTTTTCAGGCCACTTTATCAAAAATCTTTCTCGTAAAAGATGTCTGGAAGATCATTGTAATCGATTCTCAGAAAATCAAATATAAACTATGTAACACCTTAGATAAATAGTGTTGTTAGTATCTACTAAATTGTACTTATTTCATTCCTAAACATAGCTCAAACAAAAAAAAAATTTCTGGAAACAATAAGACACTATAGAGGTATTGCATATAATCTCTAGACCCAATTTATACCTCATTCGGACCATGTTACTGGATTTGGGTAACTTTCCGTGTAGAATACAATGAATAGATATCTTCAACTTTCATGAAAAAGGTCGTGAAGTCTGGCTGAACTTGGTTAATTTAGTGAGTATAATAGCTAAAGATGGTGCACTTACCATGACATGAAAAGTTAAAGGGTTTATTGAACTGATTGTAAAAAGGTATTATGAATTCCAGATTCTCTTATTTCTTTTCATTGCATCTTACATCAACAAAATCTTTGTGCTAAATCTCACATTAAAGTGACACTTTGCAACAAGTTCTAAGTATGTTTAACTATATGCCTGCGAATGCAACACACCACCATCCGTTTCATAACATGCTAATGTTGAATGATGAGGTATTCAGTGTCAAGATTTTCCCAATCATTCTAAAGTCTGTTGGCTATCGCAGGGACAGGTGTAGGCAAAAGTTTTTATCTATGGGAAAACAGAAAAATAAATTTTATGAAGAACTGAATCAGCAATTTGAATGAATTACTGAAAGATTTTTTTTGCATAAATTCCCGTTATATCAGATCAAACAAATGACTAATATTTGATTACAAATTAAAACTAAGCCTATATATGATATGTGACAAAACTTTTCTTCAAAAGGAAAGGTCATTGATGGGCAGTAGGATTCCTGCGAATCATTTGAACAATCCGTAGTCGTCTCATAGATCCATTGATTGGAGGATGCAATGAAAGGTTCACTGAATA
>OZ018338.1:43239800-43257300 GCA_963969495.1 Ceratothoa steindachneri
GAAAGATCGGGCGGGAGAGGTGGGAGGGAAGAGCCTTGAACTTTACTATACTATTTCTATGACGAGTAGATTGAATATCAATATTAAATGAGTACCTCCTCGGTATGGACTAACTTAGTCTTCTGAGGTACTATCTTTCCTTGTAACTCCTTGTAACTCTATCTATATCTCTCTATCTATATCTCTCTATCTATATCTCTCTATCTATATCTCTCTATCTATATCTCTCTATCTATATCTCTCTATCTATCTCTCTCTATCTATCTCTCTCTCTCTCTATCTATCTCTCTCTCTATCTATCTCTCTTTCTCTATCTCTCTCTCTCTATCTATCTATCTCTATCTATCTCTCTCTATCTATCTCTCTCTATCTATCTCTCTCTATCTATCTATCTCTATCTATCTATCTCTATCTATCTCTCTCTATCTATCTCTCTCTATCTATCTCTCTCTATATATCTCTCTCTATATATCTCTCTATATATCTCTCTATATATCTCTCTCTATATATCTTTCTCTCTATATCTCTCTCTATATATCTCTCTCTATATATCTCTCTCTATATATCTCTATATATAGACGTTGGAATAATTTCTAAAATCTCAAAATTCGCCGACGATTGTAAACTGGGTAAATGCATAGTCACCGAGCAAGATAGACTAGATTTTCAGAGTGACATTGATCACATAAGTGAATGGTCTAGGGAGTGGAAACTTCCCCTTAACCTGGAGAAATGTAAAGTAATGCACATTGGTCACAAAAATCCTAAGGCAGATTACAAACTCGAGAGCGAAACAATAACAGAATCAGAAATCGAAAAAGATCTCGGTATCTATGTCACAAACGATCTCAAGTTCACTCGACAGTGCGTCAATGTTGAAAAGAAAGCGCGGAAGATACTAGGTTATATAAAGAGACGAATCACATATAAAAGCGATACAACTGTAATCAACCTGTATAACGCCCTAGTGAGACCCCATTTGGAATACTGTGCGCAGGCTTGGTCACCCTCCTTCAGAAAAGACATTGAAAGATTAGAAAGAGTTCAGGCCACAGCTACTAAAATGATACCTTCGTTAAGAAATTATAGTTATGAAACACGAATAGACAAGCTAAACCTTTACAAGTTGGAAACTAGACGTGTACGAGGCCAGTTGATTCAAGTATATAAAATACTAAATAGAATTGATAATGTGGATTACTCAATCTGGTTCGAGTTCAACAGAAATGTAACAAGGAATAACAGTATGAAGCTAATCCCTCCAAAATACAAATTGAATGCATGCGGTAATTTCTTTTCGTATAAAATAGTAAATATTTGGAATCAGTTAACGGAAGAGGTCGTTTCGAGCCCTAGTGTCGAGGCGTTTAAAAGGAGGTTAGATAAAATCATAAATACGCTTACATACTAAAAACATAAGATTACACTGAAAATAATTAGATTAAGAATATTAAAAGGAAAATAATAATGTAGAAATGCATTTCTGCTTTCCTGTCGAAATTCCTGTTTGTGTACTTTTTTTTCTAGCACAGCGGGTATCTTTTCATCTTTCATTGCCCGAAAGATCGGGCGGGAGAGGTGGGAGGTGAGAGCCTTGAACTTTACTATACTATTTCTATGACGAGTAGATTGAATATCAATATTGAATGAGTACCTCCTCGGTATGGACTAACTTAGTCTTCTGAGGTACTATCTTTCCTTGTAACTCCTTTTAACTCTCTATATATCTCTCTCTATATATCTCTCTCTATATATCTCTCTCTATATATCTCTCTCTATATATCTCTCTCTATATATCTCTCTCTATATCTCTCTCTCTATATATCTCTCTCTATATATCTCTCTCTATATATCTCTCTCTATATATCTCTCTCTATATATCTCTCTCTATATATCTCTCTCTCTATATCTCTCTCTGTATATCTCTCTCTATATATCTCTCTCTATATATCTCTCTCTATATATCTCTCTCTATATATCTCTCTCTGTATATCTCTCTCTGTATATCTCTCTCTATATATCTCTCTCTTTATATCTCTCTCTATATATCTCTCTCTATATATCTCTCTCTATATATCTCTCTCTATATATCTCTCTCTATATATCTCTCTCTATATATCTCTCTCTATATATCTCTCTCTATATATCTCTCTCTATATATCTCTCTCTATATATCTCTCTCTATATATCTCTCTCTATATATCTCTCTCTATATATCTCTCTCTATATATCTCTCTCTATATATCTCTCTCTATATATCTCTCTCTATATATCTCTCTCTATATATCTCTCTCTATATATCTCTCTCTATATATCTCTCTCTATATATCTCTCTCTATATATCTCTCTCTATATATCTCTCTATATATATCTCTCTCTATATATCTCTCTCTATATATCTCTCTCTATATATCTCTCTTTATATATATATCTCTCTTTATATATATATCTCTCTCTATCTCTCTCTCTCTATCTCTCTCTCTCTATCTCTCAGTGTCAGTGGTTGCACCGACCCGAGGTGACGGGTCCTTTTTACCAGGTTGGCTGCCAGGCCAACTAAAAGCCCCGGGTAGAGTCTCTCAAAGCGAGCACGATATCCTTTGACCGCTCGCCAGAGATCCTGGCCGCTCCGACTTCAGTCATTAAGAGTTAGTAAGGTGCATGAAACTGTTGTCTCCCTATGCATTCGCCTGGTTGGGAGCCACGGTGCCCAGGGCTCGACAGTCTAGTCGCTACTAGCTGGACGGCAACGCCAAAGCGGATTGCACTCCAAAAGTCCCAAAGCTGAAGGAAGGGTAGGAGGGAGCGACTCGCGCCAGGATAAATCACCACCCCCCAAAATTTTTTCAACAAGTGGTCTACAAGTGATAATAATAATGCCTGGCGCTCAAACACTAAAAAGCGAATGCCCAAAATGCGAAAGCACACGCTGGTGTATTGACTTCCCGGAAGGCAACTTCAGGGACATCGCTCCAACGAGCAGATGCCTCTTCTGCATTCTGGAGGAGAAGCTCGAGCAGGCGGAGGAAAGGAGGAGGAAGGAGATTGCCCAGATGGAGGAGATGTACACCGGGCAGATCGCCGACCTTAAGAGCCAGGTCGCCCTCCTAAAGAATGCACTCGACCTCAAGCACTCGAGTGACGACTCGAGCGCTACGGCTGAGGAGAAGACCGCTGAGGGTAGTGGAGGGGACAATGATGGCAGCTACGCAGCCGCCGTCAAGAAACCCCCCAAAACTCCCATCACAGAAGATGAGAAAAAGGAGAGAAAGCGAAAGAAGCAAGAAAGGAAGAAGAATAGAAGGAAGCAGAAAAGGGAAGAAGAGAAGATTGAAAAGAAGAAAAAAGAGGAGAGCGAAGCTGTAAACACGAAAGAGAAGGAAAAGAGCACGAAGGCAGATGGCTGGAAGAAGGTGGAGAGGAAGAAGGAGAAAGCGTGCAAGAAACCGGAGGTCACTGTCTATGGTGACTCTCAGGCTCGAGGACTAGAACCGTTCCTGCGAGCACGGCTCCAAAAGAAAGTGGAGGTCAAGTGCCTGCCCGGCAAGGGTAATAAGGCACTGAGAAAGGAGGTGGAGAAGAGTCCCACTACTGACTCTTCAGTAGTTGCCATTCTGGCTAGTGGCAACGACCTCTACTTCCGCAACGGGGGAGCAGGGGCGACAGAACCAATACTCCAGAACGTCATGGGGGCAGTCGACGACTGCGGACTAAAGACGAGGAGGAGGGTCGTTTTCGGGATCCTTCCACGGAGGAGCCCTAACCCCATTACATACCGTCGCAATGAGCTGGTAAACCAGAGGTTGAGAGACCTCTGTACAGCTGAAGGGGTCTTCTTCGCGGACCCTTTCCGGACGTTCTTTGGTAGAAACGACCTCTACGAAAGGGACGGAGCCCACCTGTCGATGAAGGGAAAAGCCATGCTGGCTAACCTCATCCAGGAGACGGTTAACCGCTGCGTCCGGTCTGTTCGGGAAAAGGAGGACCGTTCCTGCCGCCAAGCCAAAGGCGGCGGGAAACGGTCGAACTTAGGGAGACCACCAGCCGGGAACTCCCTTAAGGTTCTTCTGTTCAACGCGAGGTCCATCCGGAACAAGTTTCTGGAATTAGTGGCCCTCGTAGCAACGGAAGAACCAGATCTGGTGGCCATCACGGAGTCGTGGATTCGAACCTCTGTTCGTGACTTTGAGGGCGAATTCGCAATCCCGGGCTACCAGATCTTCCACAAAGACCGGCTGGCGAAGGAGGGGGGCGGAGTGGTGGTGTACGTGAGAAGTGTATTCACGGCAACGAGCAGCACCACCACCGCCCACCAAGAAGTCCTATGCGTGGACTTGGAGCTGGGTACCACCAAGTACAGGACTGTTACAGTTTATAGACCCCCATCCTCGACGGAGGATCAAGACAGGGACCTCTATAATCAACTGAATCAGTTAACTGAAGGCACGGTGAGTATCGTCATGGGGGACTTCAACACTCACGTTGACTGGGCAACCAGAGAAACCCGCATCGACAACATACGGCTCCTTAACTTCGTAAATGAAGGATTCTTCACTCAATGGGTGAGAGAACCAACACGAGGTGCAAACATCCTCGACCTAGTTCTCACATCCGAGGATGACATCATTGAGGAAGTTAGTGTAGATGAGGAGCTAGGTGGCAGCGACCACCGCCTCATCAGGTTCTGCATTCGAGTCCCAGCTCGCGAAGCAGTAGCTCGTGCTGCAGCCAAGCTGAACTTCAGAAAGGCAAATTTCGCGGGACTTCGTGCTGGCGTGGCAGCGATAGAGGTGGAAGATAGTGACAACGTCGAGCAACCATGGAAGAACTTCAAAAACTCATTCATGGCCCTGCAGTCACGATTCATTCCATCAGAACGAGG
Organism: Ceratothoa steindachneri; assembly: GCA_963969495.1. Classification (NCBI taxonomy): domain Eukaryota; kingdom Metazoa; phylum Arthropoda; class Malacostraca; order Isopoda; family Cymothoidae; genus Ceratothoa; species Ceratothoa steindachneri. The sequence continues at coordinate 43,244,683 of OZ018338.1, forward strand.
CAGAGTCGGAGCTACTCAACCCAAGTGGTTCACCCCCGAAATCGGGAGAACCTTACAGAAGAGAAAAACCGCCTATCGCCAAGCGAAGAACACTGGAGAATTCGAGCACTACAGAAGTCTATGACGAAGTGTCAAGTCCATGACAAGGGTGGCGAAACGCGCCGAAGAAGTCCGTGTGGCGAGACTCTGCAAAGAGAGCCCCAAGGAATTCTTCGGATACGTAAACAGCCGTAAGCCGACACGTAGACGAATCGGTCCCTTGGTGAAAGAGGATGGTGAGCTAGAGCTCAGTGACGAAGCGAATGCAACCATCCTCAACAAGTACTTCTCGTCAGTTTTCACTGAGGAGAAGAACACCACTCCTGAGCCTCGCGACAAGTACGAAGGCTCATAGCAATTGGAGAGATTTCACTTCGAAGAGACGACAGTGCGTTCAAAGATCGACGCTTTGAACCGCTACAAGTCGCCAGGGCCCGATGGCTTCTTACCACGGGTGCTGAAGGAAGTGCGTGATGAGGTCTCCCCACATCTCTGCTCGATCTTCAGGAAATCGCTCGAGACTGGATGCGTGCCAAAGGACTGGCGAGACGCGGAAGTCACCCCCATATTTAAAAAGGGTAACGCGAGCGAGCCATCTAACTACCGGCCGATCAGCCTGACGTCGGTAGTAGGAAGATTGATGGAAAGTATCCTGGTTGACGAAATAACGCAGCACGTCGAGTCCAACCACCTATTGAGGAATTCCCAACACGGGTTCTGGCGGCACAGGTCATGCCTAACGAACCTTTTGGAATTCTTCCACTTCGTGTTCAGCGAGCACGACCGGGAGAAGGCGGTGGATGTCATCTACCTCGACTTGAAGAAGGCCTTCGACAAGGTGCCCCACTGCCGATTGCTGAAAAAGGTTCGAGCGCTAGGCATCGCCGGAGCTGTAGGTGACTGGATCGAAAACTGGCTGCATAGTCGAAGGCAGCGAGTAGTGGTGAACGGGCAAACGTCCGGTTGGCTACCGGTAACAAGCAGCGTTCCCCAAGGCTCCGTGCTGGGCCCCCTACTCTTTATCATCTATGTAAACGACATAGATGATGGCATAACTGCAAGGATTTCCAAATTTGCCGACGATACCAAACTAGGTATGAACGTGGCAGACGCGGAAAACGTCGAGAAACTCCAAGCCAACTTGAGGAAACTCGGGGAGTGGTCAGACAAATGGCAAATGCCGTTCAATGTCGAAAAGTGCAAGGTGATGCACATCGGCCACATAAATCCCCAAGCCGTCTACAGCCTCAAAAACTCGGCGCTCGAGAGCACAGACATGGAAAAAGACTTGGGAGTCGTGATCACCAGCGACCTCAAGTTTTCCAAGCAGTGCAACGAGGCGGAGAAGAAAGCCCAGAGAATCTTGGGGTATATCAAGCGACAGTTTGGGTATCGGAACAGGGAAATCATTCTCACTCTCTTTAATTCCCTGGTCCGACCTCACCTGGAGTACGCAGTCCAGTTTTGGAGTCCATCCCTTCGGAAGGACATCGCCCGACTGGAGCGAGTACAAGCCTAGAGCGACCAAACTGATCCCCTCGATCAGGCACAAAAGTTACGAAGCCCGCCTAGAAGAACTAAACCTCTTCTCACTGGAAACCCGAAGACGGTGCGGTCAATTAATCGAGGTCTTCAAAATCCTCCGAGGTATTGACCACGTAGGCAACGGGGACTTGTTCCAACTAAGCGAGGGCGTAACGAAAAAACCACGGCTACAAAATTGAGCTGCCGCGTTATCACCGGGACAGATGCGGGAACTTCTTCAGTTACAGTATCTGCAACGAGTGGAACGCGCTTCCGCCAGAAGTCGTGAACAGCGACTCTGTGGAGCAGTTCAAAAGGCGCCTGGATAAAGTCCTGGTTCGCTGACAGGCTCACGAGCCCCTGACTCGTAACAAGTACCCTCTCGTATGGACCGTAAGGTCTTCTAGGGTACTTCTTTTCCTTGTGACTCCTTGTGACTCTCTCTCTATCTCTCTCTCTCTCTCTCTCTCTATCTCTCTCTCTCTCTCTCTATCTCTATCTCTCTCTATCTCTCTCTCTCTCTATCTCTATCTCTCTCTATCTCTATCTCTCTCTATCTATCTCTATCTCTCTCTATCTATCTCTATCTCTCTCTATCTCTATCTCTCTCTATCTATCTCTCTCTATCTCTATCTCTCTCTATCTCTATCTCTATCTCTCTCTATCTCTCTCTATCGCTCTCTATCTCTCTCTATCGCTCTCTATCTCTATCTCTCTCTATCTCTCTCTATCTCTCTCTATCTCTCTATACTAATAATTGTCTTGAAACAATTTGTAGGAGTGAGAGTGTTGAATTTGTGAACCTTTGGGATGACTTCTATAACAAAAGTGAACTTTTTCTCCCAGACGGCCTTCACCTCAATAACATGGGCTCTACTCGGTTGTCGAGACTATTTACAGAAGCAATCGCAAATTTTCAGATACTACAGAGGTTCCGCGCGATAAAAGAATAAAAAACATTTCTTGTAAAAATTTGAGAAATTCTCTTAAAGCTACCCTATTTAACGCTAGATCACTCCGAAACAAATTTTCAGAATTCCAAACGTTGGTAGCATTAAATAAGTATGACATAATAGGCATTACTGAAACTTGGATACATAGTCATACGAGAGACTATATTATTGAATATCATTTGCAAGGCTACAAATTATTTAGCAAGGATAGAATATATAAAGAAGGAGGTGGAGTTCTTTTGTATATAAATGAGGAGGTTCACCCTATTAACTGTAATATAGACACAGATTTTGAATTAATAGGAGTAACATTAAATATAAAAAAGTGTTTGCATATCTTCTTAGTCTATAGAAAGCCCTACTGTTCATATGAAGCGGATCAAAGATTATATGAAATTCTGACGAACGTAAGTAAAGACAAATTCTGTCTCATTATTGGCGACTTTAATTGCCCCCAAATAAATTGGCTGACAAAGAACTCGGAAACGGAAGGCCAAAGATTACTAAATTTTATAAACGATAATTTGTTAACTCAGTGGGTCACCGAGCCAACAAGAGGAGGAAATATATTAGACTTAATTTTAACTTCGGATGACGAACTTATTTCAAGAGTTTACGTCGGCGACCAACTTAGCGGTAGTGACCATAATCAAATAGAATTTGAATTAAGCTTACCCCAAGTAAGGAATATACGTAGTATTACAAAATTTGACTTCCGAAAGGCAAATTTTAGAGGGTTAAGAAATAGTCTCAGGAACTTTAATATAAACGGTACAGATATAAATGAAGTGTGGAACAAGTTTAGAGACAATCTACTAAGGCGACAATCTCAATTCATTCCTTTAGCAATCACTAAATTAGGAAAAAAACAAAATCCCAAATGGTTAACAAGTGAAATAAAAAGAGACATCAATAGAAGAAAAAATGCTTATAAGATGTTTAAACTGAACAGTTCAGACACTAACAAGAAGAATTATTTCAATCTGAGGAGAAGGGTAAAAACCGAAATAAGGAGAGCAAAGCGTAACGAAGAAATGAGGGTGGCACTAAACTGTAAAAGGAACCCCAAAGAATTTTATGCCCTAGTTAATAGTAGAAAACCAATAAAAAACAGTATTGGGCCAATCATGGACGGACACAATAAGTTACAAGTTAAAGATAAAGATATATCCACTGTACTAAACGAATATTTTGCATCTGTTTTTACCAACGACACTTCTAATCCAAATATTGAGCCTTACTGTGAGTACTCAGGAAATGGCACACTAGAAAATATTGAATGCACGAGGATTGATGTAGAAATAGCAATAGATAAAATGAAGAGATTCAAATCCCCCGGGCCTGACAAACTAGTGCCAAGAATAATAAAAGAATTAAAGGATGTTCTAGTGGATCAATTAACGTACATCTTCAATTTATCCCTTAAAGCTGGGGCTGTTCCTCAAGACTGGAAACTAGCTAATGTCACGCCAATATTCAAAAAAGGACGAAAAGATTTACCAAGTAATTATCGACCAATAAGCCTGACATCGGTGGTAGGCAAGATGCTAGAGCGTATTATTGCAGATAAAATAGTGAGCCATCTAGAAACAAACGAACTGCTATTCAACACGCAGCATGGATTTAGGAAGCATAGGTCCTGTCTTACCAATTTATTAGAGTTTTTACATTACATTAATAAAATTCATGATAGTGATAGATCTGTAGACATTTTGTATCTAGATTTTAAAAAGGCATTCGATAAAGTCCCACACAAGGAACTAATGTGTAAAGTCAGAGCCTTAGGAATACGTGGAAAAATAGCAAATTGGATTGAAGATTGGCTTAGCGATCGTAAGCAAAGAGTAGTGATTAATGGAGAAGAGTCCAATTGGAAAGCTGTAACTAGTGGAGTTCCCAAGGAATCGGTCTTGGGACCCTTGCTCTTCATTATATATGTGAATGACATAGACGTTGGAATAATTTCTAAAATCTCAAAATTCGCCGACGATTGTAAACTGGGTAAAAGTATAGTCACCGAGCAAGATAGACTAGATTTTCAGAGTGACATTGATCACATAAGTGAATGGTCTAGGAAGTGGAAACTTACCCTTAACCTGGAGAAATGTAAAGTAATGCACATTGGTCACAAAAATCCTAAGGCAGATTACAAACTCGAGAGCGAAACAATAACAGAATCAGAAATCGAAAAAGATCTCGGTATCTATGTCACAAACGATCTCAAGTTCACTCGACAGTGCGTCAATGTTGAAAAGAAAGCGCGGAAGATACTAGGTTATATAAAGAGACAAATCACTTATAAAAGCGATACAACTGTAATCAACCTGTATAACGCCCTAGTGAGACCCCATTTGGAATACTGTGCGCAGGCTTGGTCACCCTCCTTCAGAAAAGACATTGAAAGATTAGAAAGAGTTCAGGCCACAGCTACTAAAATGATACCTTCGTTAAGAAATTATAGTTATTAAACACGAATAGACAAGCTAAACCTTTACAAGTTGGAAACTAGACGTGTACGAGGCCAGTTGATTCAAGTATATAAAATACTAAATAGAATTGATAATGTGGATTACTCAATCTGGTTCGAGTTCAACAGAAATGTAACAAGGAATAACAGTATGAAGCTAATCCCTCCAAAATACAAATTGAATGCATGCGGTAATTTCTTTTCGTATAAAATAGTAAATATTTGGAATCAGTTAACGGAAGAGGTCGTTTCGAGCCCCAGTGTCGAGGCGTTTAAAAGGAGGTTAGATAAAATCATAAATACGCTTACATACTAAAAACATAAGATTACACTGAAAATAATTAGATTAAGAATATTAAAAGGAAATTAATAATGTAGAAATGCATTTCTGCTTTCCTGTCGAAATTCCTGTTTGTGTACTTTTTTTTCTAGCACAGCGGGTATCTTTTCATCTTTCATTGCCCGAAAGATCGGGCGGGAGAGGTGGGAGGGAAGAGCCTTGAACTTTACTATACTATTTCTATGACGAGTAGATTGAATATCAATATTGAATGAGTACCTCCTCGGTATGGACTAACTTAGTCTTCTGTGGTACTATCTTTCCTTGTAACTCCTTGTAACTCTATCTCTCTCTATCTCTCTTTATCTCTCTCTATCTCTCTCTATCTCTCTCTATCTCTCTCTCTCTCTCTCTATCTCTCTCTATCTCTCTCTATCTCTCTCTATCTCTCTTTATATCTTTCTATCTCTCTTTCTATCTCTCTTTCTATCTCTCTTTCTATCTCTCTATCTATCTCTCTATCTCTATCTCTATCTCTATCTCTATCTCTATCTCTATCTCTATCTCTATTTGTATGTTGAACGAAGCGTTTGAACGCAAGTTGTCAAGTACGATCAGCGAGATCAAACTTGAATTAAATACCGTTGCAAGGGATGTGATCTCGACTAACCGTAAAGTCGATGACTTAAATTCCAAACTAGATTCTGCTATTCACGACATGCGCGGGAGGGAAAATAGTAATAGAGATAGGCGGCCTGCAAATTCGAATCAACAGGTAATTGTTGACGAGCAACAATGAATTTTAAACTCGTTTAGGCCTCAGGATTCGCAATTTCGAAGTGTTAGAAATGGGGCTAGACCAACGAGGGATCAGAACTTCGTTTTACCCTGTTCGAACCCTTTCGCGTTGCTAACTCCTATCGAGGGGGAAGAGGAAACCGTTTTAATGGGGGACTCCTTAATTAGAAGGCAGGATCAGGAGTTTGCTGCGCGTAACCCTTCTAAGCGTAAGCGCTTTTGCTATCCCGGTGGCCGCATTAACAACGTGGCCGCCGAGATCGAGAAATTGGAAGATACGCGTGGTGAACGAACGATCATCACGATGGTAGGGGGCAACGACGTCCATAGGTATGACAGCACCCCGGAAGATATAGTTTATCGTGCCAGAACCATGATAGATACGGCGAAATCCAAAGCAACCAACGTGGGAATTATTGGTGTTCTCCCCCGACTTAAATCCACGTTGCGCCTCCAATCTAGAGCGATCTATACTAACGAATGCCTTAAGCGGTTGTGTCGAGAAACTGGTGTTAGCTTTTTTAACGTATGGGATTCATTCCAGGACCAACCGTCACTTTTCCAAAAGGACGGAATTCACCTAAGCGATGTGGGTAATAGTCGGCTGGGTAGGATCTTAGACGAGTCCGTACATAGCATTTTAGGTAGGAGAGTTGCGCGGCCACGTGATGCCGATGCGCCGGGCCGGCCCGCGCGTGAAGGGGGCACTATCGACGGGGTGCAGGGAAACGGAACGGATCTGAGTGTTATAGAAGAGTTAACGTAAAGCGCAAACTGGGATGCATATATGCGAATGTTCGTAGCTTAAAAAATAAAATTGCCGAAATAAAAGCCGTTATTCTAGAGGGTGATTTCGACCTCGTATTCCTAAGTGAAACATGGTTAGACACTCATACGGGGATCAGTGTTTGCGAGTTCGATATAGCGGGGTACAAAATTCATTACAGAAATAGACAAACCGGTAGAGGAGGGGGCGTATTAATGTATATAAAAGTGGAGCTAAACGCCATAACGATGGACTCGTCTAAGGATGATATGCGAAGTGATGCTTTATTAGTCCAGCTAAGTTTAGATGCTATAAATAAAATTAACTTAGTCGTAGTATATCCTCCGCCTTGCCAATTGGAAAGAGAAGATGCTGCACTCTTCGATACGCTTACGTCTTGGATTAGAAAAGGGACCACATTAGTCTGCGGCGATTTTAATTTACCTAATGTTAACTTTAGCAACCTTACTTCTGATAAACCGGGGGAGAGGCTATTAAACTTTATGTTGGAGAATTTTCTCGTACAAAAAGTGGAAGAGCCTACTCGTGATAGCAATATTCTTGATTTAATCATGGCAACCGATGAGTCATTGTTAGAAAACGTACGTGTGGGTGAACATTTAGCTTCCAGCGACCATAATGCGATTAGATTCGAACTAAACACCTGCGTAGAAGTTAGAATGAGTTCGCAGCTCATCCCTCGTTTTGGTAGCTGTGATTTCGATATTTTTCGCGAAAGGATTAAGGATATAGACTGGGGAATACGATTCGAGAACAGGTCGGTAGGAGAGATGTACGCAGAACTTCGATGTTCGCTGCTTCGTGTGAATTCTGATTTGGTTAAGTATGTGCGTAAGAGCGGGAAGTCGGTGAGAGCTCCGTGGCTTAGTCCGTTAATACTACGCTTAATCCGGGACCGAAATAGAAAATTTAAAATTCATAAAAACAATGGGTCAGTTATAAGCCGGCAAAATTACATAGATTCTCGTAGGGAAGTTAAACGTGCGGTCAGAGATGCGAAGAGGAAGTATGAAATAAACCTCGCAAAGGATTCGAAGAATGAACCGAAACGGTTTTATGGGTACGTAAATAATAGGAAACCCGTAAAAGGATCGATAGGGCCGATCAAAGATAAGGATGGTCGTTTGACTGAAATTCCGACAGAAATGTCCAAAATTTTAAATGAGCATTTTACGAGCGTGTTTACTGTGGAAGATTCTTCCGAATTGGAATCGTTAATTGGGGAAGTTCGTAGTGCTGATAATTGCATATCCGATGTAACTATAAATGACGAGGAAATCCTTAAATTTATTAAGCTAATGAAAAAGTCGAAATCTCCGGGCCCCTATGGGGTATATCCAATTCATTTAAAGGAGCTTCAAAATGAACTCGTTAAGCCATTGCGTGAAATTTTCAATCGCTCATTAGAGGATGGCGTAGTTCCGTTGGATTTCAAGCGAGCAAACGTTACACCTATATTTAAGAAGGGGAATAGATTTGAAGCAACGAATTTTCGGCCTATTAGTCTAACTTCGGTAGTTTGGAAGCTTTTAGAATCTGTAATTAAAGATAGAATAGTGAGCCACCTCGAGGCAAATAAGCTGATTAACGATACCCAACATGGATTTAGGCGTGCGAGATCGTGCTTGACTAACTTGCTCGAATTCTTCCACAAAATGATTTGCGTATACGATGAAAGCAAAGCTGTAGACGTAATATATTTAGACTTTAAAAAGGCGTTCGACACCGTCCCCCACCAAAGGTTATTAATGAAAGTTAAAGCGATTGGGGTGACTGGTAAGATTTTAAACTGGATTAGAAATTGGCTGAAAGATCGCTCGCAGCGGGTGGTAATAATTGGGGAATGTTCAGATTGGGCCAGCGTTAGTAGTGGGGTACCGCAGGGCTCTGTTTTAGGCCCTTTATTGTTTTTAATTTATATTAACGATTTAGATAAAGGCATACTTAGTCGGATTTCGAAATTTGCGGGCGACACGAAGCTGGGCAATCGTGCCTATGTAAGATCGGATGTCGATAAATTGCAGGGGGACCTAAACTCGATTGCCAATTGGGCGGACAAGTGGCAAATGAAATTTAATTTAAGCAAATGCAAGGTAATGCACTTGGGTTGCCATAATTTAAGAGTAGAATATACCATGAAAGGCCAAGTCCTCGACGCGGTTAAATTAGAAAAAGACTTGGGAGTATTAGTCTCAGACGATTTTAAATTCTCGAAGCAATGCGCGGATGCGGGTAAAAAAGCAAATCGCGTTTTGGGTTATATCGCGCGTAATTTCACCTTCAAATCTAAGGATGTAATTTTACCTTTATATAAATCCCTTGTGCGGCCACTTCTCGAATACGCTGTTCAATTTTGGGCTCCATATTTAATGAAAGATATCGCGCAATTAGAAAGAGTGCAGCGTAGGGCTACGAAATTAATTCCAGAGCTGAGGAATAGATCATACGAGGAAAGGCTCAGGGCTTTAGATTTGCCATCGCTAGAACGCAAAAGATTACGTGGCCAGCTAATAGAAGTATTTAAAATACTAAAGGGTTTCTCAAACGTTGACTTTCGCAATCTGTTCGAATTGGATCATAGGGGAAATACTCGTCAGCACTGGTTAAAATTAGTGAACAAGCGTTTTAACACTAGTATAGCCCAAAACTATTTTACATTTAAAGTTACTCAAAATTGGAATCGGCTGCCCACCCACGTAGTAGATAGCACTTCGGTTAATATGTTCAAAAATCGTCTCGACGTGCATTTGAATAGTTTAAATATAACGTAGTTGAGCACTGTGAATTTGGACGTCCTTGCAGAGAGAGAGTTTGGAGCGGAGGTTTAAGGATATGAAATTATGATGACTAAAAATGATGCCGGCGATTCTCTGCATGTGTAGCTTAGATGTCCCATTTCTTTTCCGCCTATCCTATAAGTAGTCTCTATCCCTAAATTAGTTTTTCACCACTAGCAGTCGAGTGGCTGCGGAAGATGAGAAGAAAAACTTTCTATCTCCCCCGACCCCTAGTTTGATTAGTTAAAATTGCACGATAATGTACACATGTAGATAAGTGTGTACAGTAGATAGTATAAAAAAAAAAAATAAAAAAATAAAAAAAAATAGCATGTTAGAGATACACTCGTAGATAAGGGTGTATCGTAGTTTTTGATTTAGTGTAGCGGACTAGCCTCGAGCGGACCTTAGGGTCTTTGCTGGTCCTAGATTCTGTAGTTCTATCTCTCTCTCAATTAACGTACATCTTCAATTTATCCCTTGAAGCTGGGGCTGTTCCTCAAGACTGGAAACTAGCTAATGTCACGCCAATATTCAAAAAAGGACAAAAAGATTTACCAAGTAATTATCGACCAATAAGCCTGACATCGGTGGTAGGCAAGATGCTAGAGCGTATTATTGCAGATAAAATAGTGAACCATCTAGAAACAAACGAACTGCTATTCAACACGCAGCATGGATTTAGGAAGCATAGGTCCTGTCTTACCAATTTATTAGAGTTTTTACATTACATTAATAAAATTCATGATAGTGATAGATCTGTAGACATTTTGTATCTAGATTTTAAAAAGGCCTTCGATAAAGTCCCACACAAGGAACTAATGTGTAAAGTACGAGCCTTAGGAATACGTGGAAAATTAGCAAATTGGATTGAAGATTGGCTTAGCGATCGTAAGCAAAGAGTAGTGATTAATAGAGAAGAGTCCAATTGGAAAGCTGTAACTAGTGGAGTTCCCCAGGGATCGGTCTTGGGACCCTTGCTCTTCATTATATATGTGAATGACATAGACGTTGGAATAATTTCTAAAATCTCAAAATTCGCCGACGATTGTAAACTGGGTAAAAGCATAGTCACCGAGCAAGATAGACTAGATTTTCAGAGTGACATTGATCACATAAGTGAATGGTCTAGGAAGTGGAAACTTCCCCTTAACCTGGAGAAATGTAAAGTAATGCACATTGGTCACAAAAATCCTAAGGCAGATTACAAACTCGAGAGCGAAACAATAACAGAATCAGAAATCGAAAAAGATCTCGGTATCTATGTCACAAACGATCTCAAGTTCACTCGACAGTGCGTCAATGTTGAAAAGAAAGCGCGGAAGATACTAGGTTATATAAAGAGACAAATCACTTATAAAAGCGATACAACTGTAATCAACCTGTATAACGCCCTAGTGAGACCCCATTTGGAATACTGTGCGCAGGCTTGGTCACCCTCCTTCAGAAAAGACATTGAAAGATTAGAAAGAGTTCAGGCCACAGCTACTAAAATGATACCTTCGTTAAGAAATTATAGTTATGAAACACGAATAGACAAGCTAAACCTTTACAAGTTGGAAACTAGACGTGTACGAGGCCAGTTGATTCAAGTATATAAAATACTAAATAGAATTGATAATGTGGATTACTCAATCTGGTTCGAGTTCAACAGAAATGTAACAAGGAATAACAGTATGAAGCTAATCCCTCCAAAATACAAATTGAATGTATGCGTTAATTTCTTTTCGTATAAAATAGTAAATATTTGGAATCAGTTAACGGAAGAGGTCGTTTCGAGCCCTAGTGTCGAGGCGTTTAAAAGGAGGTTAGATAAAATCATAAATACGCTTACATACTAAAAACATAAGATTACACTGAAAATAATTAGATTAAGAATATTAAAAGAAAAATAATAATGTAGAAATGCATTTCTGCTTTCCTGTCGAAATTCCTGTTTGTGTACTTTTTTTTCTAGCACAGCGGGTATCTTTTCATCTTTCATTGCCCGAAAGATCGGGCGGGAGAGGTGGGAGGGGAGAGCCTTGAACTTTACTATACTATTTCTATGACGAGTAGATTGAATATCAATATTAAATGAGTACCTCCTCGGTATGGACTAACTTAGTCTTCTGAGGTACTATCTTTCCTTGTAACTCCTTGTAACTCTATCTATATCTCTCTATCTATATCTCTCTATCTATATCTCTCTATCTATATCTCTCTATCTATATCTCTCTCTATCTCTCTCTATCTCTCTCTATCTCTCTCTATCTCTCTCTATCTCTCTCTCTATCTCTCTCTCTATCTCTCTCTCTATCTCTCTCTCTATCTCTCTCTCTATCTCTCTCTCTATCTCTCTCTCTATCTCTCTCTCTATCTCTCTCTCTATCTCTCTCTCTATCTCTCTCTCTATCTCTCTCTCTATCTCTCTCTCTATCTCTCTCTCTATCTCTCTCTATCTCTCTCTCTATCTCTCTCTCTATCTCTCTCTCTATCTCTCTCTCTATCTCTATCTCTATCTCTATCTCTCTATCTCTATCTCTATCTCTCTATCTCTATCTCTCTATCTCTATCTCTATCTCTATCTCTATCTCTATCTCTCTCTATCTATCTCTATCTCTCTCTCTCTCTCTCTCTCTCTCTCTATCTCTATCTCTATCTCTATCTCTATCTCTATCTCTATCTCTATCTCTATCTCTATCTCTCTCTCAATTAACGTACATCTTCAATTTATCTCTTGAAGCTGGGGCTGTTCCTCAAGACTGGAAACTAGCTAATGTCACGCCAATATTCAAAAAAGGCGAAAAGATTTACCAAGTAATTATCGACCAATAAGCCTGACATCGGTGGTAGGCAAGATGCTAGAGCGTATTATTGCAGATAAAATAGTGAACCATCTAGAAACAAACGAACTGCTATTCAACACGCAGCATGGATTTACGAAGCATAGGTCCTGTCTTACCAATTTATTAGAGTTTTTACATTACATTAATAAAATTCATGATAGTGAT
>OZ018338.1:43262300-43267300 GCA_963969495.1 Ceratothoa steindachneri
GGAGGAAATGTAGGCGCCAGCGGGAAGATCCCGACCACGGTTATGGGAGGAGTTGACGACTGTGGGCTAAAAACCCGCAGACGTGTCGTGGCCGGGATACTCCCAAGACGAGGTCCATCCCGCAATGCTCACGCGAGGAACGTCTCCATAAACCAACGCCTGGGAGATCTATGTACGGCGGAAGGAGTCTTTTTTGTAGACCCCTACCGCACCTTTTACGGGAGAAATGACCTGTACAAAAGGGACGGAGTGCATCTTTCCTTTAAAGGAAAAGCTGCATTCACAAACATGATCCAGGATGTTGTGGAGCGGACCCAAAGAAGTGTCAGACCCCGAGTAAAGGAGGACGTACGCCAGTACACCCGTGTTACTCCAGGAACGACCTTTTTTGAAGTCACAAAGAGTGGAGTGATCCCGCCACAGAGAAAGAAAGCGGGAAACGGAAGAGCGTAGGTAGTCCTACAGTCGGGAACTCCCTAAAAGTTCTTCTGTTTAATGCGAGGTCTATCAGAAACAAGTTTCTAGAACTTCGTGGCCTCGTAGCAACAGAAGAATCGGAGATGGTGGCCATAACGGAGTCGTGGATAAAAACCTCAAGCCGAGATTTTGAAGGTGAATTTACGATTCCCGGTTACCAGCTCTTCCAAAAAGATAGGCCAGACAGAGAGGGTGGCGGTGTGATGTTGTATGTCAAGGATACTCTCCACTCGACGGATTGCAACATCGTATCCGACCATGAACTACTAGGTGTTGACCTAGAGATAGGTCCTGCCAAATACAGGACCCTGGTGCTTTATAGACCTCCTGCCCAACTCGTTGAAAAGGACAGAGATCTGTACCAGCTACTAGGAGAACTTGTGAAAGACAGAGTGTGTATCGTCATGGGTGATTTCAACACACAAGTTGACTGGGAAACCAGAGAACCCTCTTGCGAGAACGCACTACTCCTGGAGTTCACGAACAACGAGTTCCTCACTCAATGGGTGAGAGAGCCAACGAGAGGAGACAATATCCTCGACTTGGTTTTTACCTCTGAGGATGACATCGTTGAGGACCTCTCTGTTGGCGAAGAGCTCGGTGGCAGTGACCACCGATTAATTAGATTTGTAGTCAAAGTCCCCAAGGCAGAGCCTGCAACTAGTAAATCAAGGAAACTGGATTTGAGAAGAGCAGACTTTGCAGGTCTACGCGCGGGACTGACTGACGCGAGGCTAGAGGAGTGCGATGCTGTTGAAGACTCTTGGAACAGTTTCAAAACCACATTCATGAGTCTTCAATCGCGTTTTATCCCTCTGAAAAGTGGTATAATTGAGAAATCGGCTAACTGCTTAGGGAGAAGAGAAATGTGTACCGGCAATCGAAGATCTCGGGTGACTTTGACGAATACCGGAGGCTAGCCAGGAGAGTGAAGTCCAGCATAAGGGCGGCTAAGCGGTCTGAGGAACTCCGAGTGGTGAGACTCTGTAAAGAGAATCCCAAGGAGTCTTTTGGATATGTGAACAGCCGTAAACCAATCCGTCGAACGATTGGCCCTTTGAGGAATGAGGAGGGGACATTAAAGCATTCAGATGCAGAAAATGCCAACCTCCTCAACGACTACTTCTCTTCAGTGTTTACTGAAGAGTGTGGTCCCATTCCCCAGCCGACGGATTCCTACTCGGGGGAAAAGCTGGAGGCAATGGACTTCACCGAAGGAGAAATAAAGAAAAAGATCGCTGACCTAAAGACGAATAAGTCCCCTGGACCGGACGGGTTTCTACCTAAAGTGTTGAAGGAAGTGTGCGATGAAGTATCACGACATCTGTGCGCTATCTTTAACATGTCAATCCGGACCGCATGCGTTTCTAGAGACTGGCGTGAGGCGGAGGTGACTCCTATCTTCAAGAAAGGAGACCGTAACCAACCGTCGAACTACCGACCTATCAGTCTGACTTCGATAGTCGGTAAACTCATGGAAAGCATCATGGTGGACAAAGTGACGTCGTATTTAGAGTCAAACCTGCTACTGAGGAGTTCCCAGCACGGCTTCCGAAGGCAACGGTCATGCCTGACGAACCTTGTGGAATTCTTCCACTTCTTTTTCAGTGAGCACGATCGGGACAAGGCGGTGGATATGGTCTACCTAGACTTTAAGAAAGCCTTTGATAAGGTACCACACCGCCGCCTTCTCCGGAAAGTGCGAGCGCTTGGAATAGACGGAAAGGTAGCCGGCTGGATCGAGAACTGGCTAAGTGGCAGACGGCAACGGGTGGTGGTAAATGGACAGTCTTCTGAGTGGGTGCCCGTTACTAGCGGGGTGCCTCAAGGTTCTGTCCTGGGACCACTACTATTCATCATCTACGTCAACGACATGGACGGTGACATGGTTGCCAAGATTTTTAAATTTGCCGACGATACCAAGCTTGGTATGAACGTTGCCACGGATGGAAATACTGCCCGCCTTCAGGAAGATCTTGGGAAGATTGGGGAGTGGTCGGACACGTGGCAAATGCCTTTTAACGTGGGGGAATGCAAAGTAATGCATTTTGGCCACATAAACCCCCAATCTCAGTATATCCTTAAGGGCACTGCTCTTGAATCGAGTGACACTGAGAAGGACTTGGGTGTAACAATCACTAGTGACCTCAAGTTCTCGAAACAGTGCATTGAGGCGGAGAAAAAGGCCCAAAGGATGCTAGGCTATATTAAGCGCCAGTTTGGTTATCGGAACCAGGAGATTGTACTGTGCCTGTACAACTCACTTGTCCGACCGCACCTGGAGTATGCCGTACAATTTTAGAGTCCTTCATTGCGAAAGGACATCGCGAGATTGGAACGCGTACAAGCCAGGGCAACCAAGCTGATTCCCTCTATCCGACATAAAAGTTATGAGGATAGTCTAACGGAATTAGATCTGTTCTCGCTGGAAACCCGTAGACTGCGTGGTCAGCTCATCGAAGTTTTCAAAATACTTCGAGGGTTCGACAATGTTGACTACCGGGATATTTTCACACTGAGTGAGAACAGAACGCGCAATCACGGCTTCAAACTTGAACTGAAGCGTTACAACCGCAATCTGTGTGGAAATTTTTTCACCTACAGTATCTGCGGTAAGTGGAACGCACTTCCAGTGGAAGTTGTCAACAGTGAATCTGTTGACCAGTTCAAGTCAAGACTAGACAAGGTCTTGAAAAGTGGCCGTTTAGGGACGCAAAACAATTGAGCAGCCCTGTGCCCGCTCGATTGCTACTCCAAAGGTACCCTCTTTGAATGGACCGTATGGTCTCCTAGGGTACCTTCTTTCCTTGTTGTTACTCCTTGTTGTTACTCTCCCTATATATCTCTCTCTCTCTATATATATATATATATCTCTCTCTATATATATCTCTCTCTATATATATATATATCTCTCTCTATATATATATATATCTCTATATATATATATATCTCTCTCTATATATCTCACTCTCTATATATATCTCTCTCTATATATATATATCTCTCTCTCTATATATATCTCTCTCTATATATATATCTCTCTCTATATATATATCTCTCTCTCTATATATATATATCTCTCTCTCTATATATATCTCTCTCTCTATATATATATATCTCTCTCTATATATATCTCTCTCTCTATATATATATATCTCTCTCTCTATATATATATCTCTCTCTCTATATATATATATCTCTCTATATATATATATCTCTCTCTCTATATATATCTCTCTCTCTCTATATATATCTCTCTCTCTCTATATATATCTCTCTCTCAATATATATATCTCTCTCTCTATATATATATCTCTCTCTCTATATATATCTCTCTCTCTATATATATATATCTCTCTCTCTATATATCTCTTTCTCTATATATATCTCTCTCTCTCTATATATATATCTCTCTCTATATATATATCTCTCTCTATATATATATATCTCTCTATATATATCTCTCTCTCTATATTAAATGAGTACCTCCTCGGTATGGACTAACTTAGTCTTCTGAGGTACTATCTTTCCTTGTAACTCCTTGTAACTCTCTCTATATATATATCTCTCTCTATATATATATATCTCTCTCTATATATATATCTCTCTCTCTATATATATCTCTATATATATCTCTCTCTCTCTCTATATATATATTTATATATATCTCTCACTCTCTATATATAACTCTATATATATCTTTCTCTATATATATTTCTATATATATATATATATCTCTCTCTCTATATATATCTCTATATATATATATCTCTCTCTATATATATATCTCTATATATATCTCTCTCTCTCTATATATATCTCTATTTGTGGGTTAGCCCACTAATATTAAGCTTAATTAAGGACCGAAATAGAAAATTTCAAATACATAAGAACAACGAGTCATTTATAAGTCGGCAAAATTACATAGATTCTCGAAGAGAAGTTAAACGGGCGGTTAGAGATGCGAAGCGGAAATATGAAATAAAACTGGCGAAGGATTCAAAGAAGGAACCGAAACGGTTTTACGGCTATGTAAACAGTAGGAAACCCTTAAAAGGTTCAATAGGGCCGATTAAAGACAAAGATGGTCGTTTGACGGAAATTCCGGCGGAAATGTCTAAAATTTTAAATGAACATTTCACAAGCGTCTTTACTATTGAAGATTCGTCCCAATTAGGATCGTTAGTTGAAGAAGTAGATAATAGTGATATTTGCATATCCGATATAACGGTTAATGAAGTGGAAATTCTTAAATATATTAACCTGATGAAAAAGTCGAAATCACCCGGGCCCGATGGCGTTTACCCCACTCATTTAAAGGAACTTAAGAATGAGCTTGCGAAGCCGTTGCGTGCAATTTTCAATCGCTCATTAGAAGATGGCGTAGTCCCTGTAGACTTCAAGCGTGCAAACGTTACACCAATATTTAAGAATGGGAATAGATACGAAGCAACGAATTTTCGTCCTATTAGTCTAACTTCGGTAGTTGGAAAGCTTTTAGAATCGGTAATTAGAGATAGAAT
>OZ018338.1:43272300-43279800 GCA_963969495.1 Ceratothoa steindachneri
CTTCTGTTCAACCTAAGTGGTTTAATCGAGAAATCGGCCAACTGCTTAGGGAGAAGAGAAATGTGTACCGGCAATCGAAGATCTCGGGTGACTTTGACGAATACCGAAGGCTAGCCAGGAGAGTGAAGTCCAGCATAAGGGCGGCTAAGCGGTCTGAGGAACTCCGAGTGGCAAGACTCTGTAAAGAGAATCCCAAGGAGTTTTTTGGATATGTGAACAGCCGTAAACCAATCCGTCGAACGATTGGCCCTTTGAGGAATGAGGAGGGGACATTAAAGCATTCAGATGCAGAAAATGCTAACCTCCTCAACGACTACTTCTCTTCAGTGTTTACTGAAGAGTGTGGTCCCATTCCCCAGCAGACGGATTCCTACTCGGGGGAAAAGCTGAAGGCAATGGACTTCACCGAAGGAGAAATAAAGAAAAAGATCGCTGACCTAAAGACGAATAAGTCCCCTGGACCGGACGGGTTTCTACCTAAAGTGTTGAAGGAAGTGTGCGATGAAGTATCACGACATCTGTGCGCTATCTTTAACATGTCAATCCGGACCGGATGCGTTCCTAGAGACTGGCGTCAGGCGGAGGTGACTCCTATCTTCAAGAAAGGAGACCGAGACCAACCGTCGAAATACCGACCTATCAGTCTGACTTCGATAGTCGGTAAACTCATGGAAAGCATCATGGTGGACAAAGTGACGTCTTATTTAGAGTCAAACCTGCTACTGAGGAGTTCCCAGCACGGCTTCCGAAGGCAACGGTCATGCCTGACGAACCTTGTGGAATTCTTCCACTTCGTTTTCAGTGAGCACGATCGGAACAAGGCGGTGGATGTGGTCTACCTAGACTTTAAGAAAGCCTTTGATAAGGTACCACACCGCCGCCTTCTCCAGAAAGTGCGAGCGCTTGGCATAGACGGAAAGGTAGCCGGCTGGATCGAGAACTGGCTAAGTGGCAGACGGCAACGGGTGGTGGTAAATGGACAGTCTTCTGAGTGGGTGCCCGTTACTAGCGGGGTGCCTCAAGGTTCTGTCCTGGGACCACTACTATTCATCATCTACGTCAACGACATGGACGGTGACATGGTTGCCAAGATTTCCAAATTTGCCGATGATACCAAGCTTGGTATGAACGTTGCAAAGGATGTAAATACTGCCCGCCTGCAGGAAGATCTTGGGAAGATTGGGGAGTGGTCGGACACGTGGCAAATGCCTTTTAACGTGGGCAAATGCAAAGTGATGCATATCGGCCACAGAAACCCCCAATCTAAGTATATCCTTAAGGGCACTGCTCTTGAATCGAGTGACACTGAGAAGGACTTGGGTGTAACAATCACTAGTGACCTCAAGTTCTCGAAACAGTGCATTGAGGCGGAGAAAAAGGCCCAAAGGATGCTAGGCTATATTAAGCGCCAGTTTGGTTATCGGAACCAGGAGATTGTACTGTGCCTGTACAACTCACTTGTCCGACCGCACCTGGAGTATGCCGTACAATTTTGGAGTCCTTCATTGCGAAAGGACATCGCGAGATTGGAACGCGTACAAGCCAGGGCAACCAAGCTGATTCCCTCTATCCGACATAAAAGTTATGAGGATAGTCTAAGGGAATTAGATCTGTTCTCGCTGGAAACCCGTAGACTGCGTGGTCAGCTCATCGAAGTTTTCAAAATACTTCGAGGGTTCGACAATGTTGACTACCGGGATATTTTCACACTGAGTGAGAACAGAACGCGCAATCACGGCTTCAAACTTGAACTGAAGCATTACAACCGCAATCTGTGTGGAAATTTTTTCACCTACAATATCTGCGGTAAGTGGAACGCACTTCCAGTGGAAGTTGTCAACAGTGAATCTGTTGACCAGTTCAAGTCAAGACTAGACAAGGTCTTGAAAAGTGGCCGTTTAGGGACGCAAAACAATTGAGCAGCCCTGTGCCCGCTCGATTGCAAGTCCAATGGTACCCTCTCTGAATGGACCGTAAGGTCTCCTAGGGTACCTCTTTTATTTGTTGTTACTCTCTCTCTATCTCTCTCTCTCTATATATATATATCTCTCTCTCTATCCCTCTCTCTCTATCTCTCTCTCTCTTTATATATATATCTCTCTCTATCTCTCTCTATATATATATATCTCTCTCTCTCTATCTCTCTCTATATATATCTCTCTCTCTATCTCTCTCTCTCTATATATATATATCTCTCTCTATCTCTCTCTCTCTATATATATATATCTCTCTCTATCTCTCTCTCTCTATATATATATCTCTCTCTCTCTCTCTCTCTATATATATATATATCTCTCTCTATCTCTCTCTATATATATATATATATATATATATCTCTCTATATATATCTCTCTCTCTATCTCTCTCTCTCTATCTCTCTCTCTCTCTCTCTATATATATATATATATATATCTCTCTCTCTCTCTCTATATATATATATCTTTCTCTCTCTCTCTATATATATATCTCTATCTCTCTCTCTCTATATATATATATCTCTATCTCTCTCTCTATATATATATCTCTCTCTATCTCTCTCTCTCTATATATATATATCTCTCTCTATCTCTCTCTCTCTATATATCTCTCTCTATCTCTCTCTCTATATATCTCTCTCTCTTTATCTCTCTCTCCTTATATATATATCTCTCTCTCTCTATCTCTCTCTCTCTATATATATCTCTCTCTATCTCTCTCAACACAACCACCTTGTCGTCGGTGAGAGAGCTTGCGTGATCTGCCTGAGTTAAGCTAGCTAAGCTGGGGGACTTTTAGTCCGGTAGGGTCACCCATGCCAGTAAGGTAGCTGTAGTAGGATCCAGACTAATGGTTGTCAAACTTCTCTACCACTTCTTTGATGCGTCTCCTTGCATCCACCTACCAACCTCTTCGATTCTGTTAGTACTAAGTTTCACTAACTCTCTTCAACTGTCAAAAAATCAAAACAAAAATCCAATAACAAAAAAAAAAACCTTCATCTCTATTACACATGAGTTGTTTATTAATAAGGGCCTCACCAGCTCCCTTATGCCGCGTGAGAAGAGAGGCTTTGGAACCTCTTTAAATAACGCCTTGGAGCACTCATAGGTTACAAGAGACTGAGATTGAAGGAATCTTAGGCGTTTGGGGTACGATTAATGGAGAAATGCTAGGTACCCCTTAAAAGCTTTCTCCTAACGTGTAATTGCCTGACCAGCTCCCTGTGACCGCTACTTGGTGAATAAAGGCTCAACTGATCTTTGGAGAGAGAGCTTTTGTGCCTTGCTGGTTGCCAGATCAGCTAAAGATCTCGGATGAAGTCGTGGGCACTTAGCTTCACTATTTGCCTCAAGTCTGGCCGTTTTTAGTTGATTAGTAGGGCTTAGTAGGAAGACAGTTACACCTCAAGCACCCCTGTCGAAAAAAACAGAGAACCAGTTCACTGGGGCTCTCGTGCTTCTCAGTTGGGAGCTGCGGCACGATTGGGGACGTCCGGCCCAGGGGAGACCTTAGGGTTGGTGTGCTTGATCAAAGGGTTTCTGTTCGCCGAACGACCGAAAACCTCCTGGAAATAGGCGGATGTGATTAGTGCGAGAGAAAATCACAACCAAAAACCCCCTTTTTAATGCGTATGGTCCGAGATTTTTGTAACATGGCGAAGAAGAATGGTCCTCCGTTTCGAAAGCTAACCTGCAAAATATGCAAAGTCTATAGATGGAGTGAAGACTTCGGGGGAAGGAGTTGCAAGGAACTCACAGATGGCGTCAGTGTCTGTGACTTCTGCGAACTCGAGAAGCGCCTGGGCGAGAGCATCACTCAACTGAGAGAGGAGAACTCCCTCCTTAAAAGGGAAGTTCAACTCTTAAAAACAGAGAGATGCAGATGCTCAGGCGAGAAGGCTCTCGACGTCCAACAGTCGATTTCTTCTGCTGAAGGGCTTCCTCAACGAGCCAAAAAGAAGAAAAGAAAGAAGAGAAAGTAGAAATAGAACTACAGAACTACAGAATCTAGGACCAGCAAAGACCCTAAGGTCCGCTCGAAGCTAGTCCGCTACACTAAATCAAAAACTACGATACACCCTTATCTACGAGTGTATCTCGAACATGCTTTTTTTTTTTAATACTATCTACTGTACACACTTATCTACATGTGTACATTATCGTGCAATTTTAACTAATCAAACTAGGGGTCGGGGGAGATAGAAAGTTTTTCTTCTCATCTTCCGCAGCCACTCGACTGCTAGTGGTGAAAAGCTAATTTAGGGATAGAGACTACTTATAGGATAGGCGGAAAAGAAATGGGACATCTAAGCTACACATGCAGAGAATCGCCGGCATCATTTTTAGTCATCATAATTTCATATCCTTAAACCTCCGCTCCAAACTCTCTCTCTGCAAGGACGTTTTAAATTCACAGTGCTCAACTACGTTATATTTAAACTATTCAAATGCACGTCGAGACGATTTTTGAACATATTAACCGAAGTGCTATCTACTACGTGGGTGGGCAGCCGATTCCAATTTTGAGTAACTTTAAATGTAAAATAGTTTTGGGCTATACTAGTGTTAAAACGCTTGTTCACTAATTTTAACCCGTGCTGACGAGTATTTCCCCTATGATCCAGTTCGAACAGATTGCGAAAGTCAACGTTTGAGAAACCCTTTAGTATTTTAAATACTTCTATTAGCTGGCCACGTAATCTTCTGCGTTCTAGCGATGGCAAATCTAAAGCCCTGAGCCTTTCCTCGTATGATCTATTCCTCAGCTCTGGAATTAATTTCGTAGCCCTACGCTGCACTCTTTCTAATTGCGCGATATCTTTCATTAAATATGGAGCCCAAAATTGAACAGCGTATTCGAGAAGTGGCCGCACAAGGGATTTATATAAAGGTAAAATTACATCCTTAGATTTGAAGGTGAAATTACGCGCGATATAACCCAAAACGCGATTTGCTTTTTTACACGCATCCGCGCATTGCTTCGAGAATTTAAAATCGTCTGAGACTAATACTCCCAAGTCTTTTTCTAATTTAACCGCGTCGAGGACTTGGCCTTTCATGGTATATTCTACTCTTAAATTATGGCAACCCAAGTGCATTACCTTGCATTTGCTTAAATTAAATTCCATTTGCCACTTGTCCGCCCAATTGGCAATCGAGTTTAGGTCCCCCTGCAATTTATCGACATCCGCTCTTACATAGGCACGATTGCCCAGCTTCGTGTCGTCCGCAAATTTCGAAATCCGACTAAGTATGCCTTTATCTAAATCGTTAATATAAATTAAAAACAATAAAGGGCCTAAAACAGAGCCCTGCGGTACCCCACTACTAACGCTGGCCCAATCTGAACATTCCCCATTTATTACCACCCGCTGCGAGCGATCTTTCAGCCAATTTCTAATCCAGTTTAAAATCTTACCAGTCACCCCAATCGCTTTAACTTTCATTAATAACCTTTGGTGGGGGACGGTGTCGAACGCCTTTTTAAAGTCTAAATATATTACGTCTACAGCTTTGCTTTCATCGTACACGCAAATCATTTTGTGGAAGAATTCACGCAAGTTAGTCAAGCACGATCTCGCACGCCTAAATCCATGTTGGGTATCGTTAATCAGCTTATTTGCCTCGAGGTGGCTCACTATTCTATCTTTAATTACAGATTCTAAAAGCTTCCAAACTACCGAAGTTAGACTAATAGGCCGAAAATTCGTTGCTTCAAATCTATTCCCCTTCTTAAATATAGGTGTAACGTTTGCTCGCTTGAAATCCAACGGAACTACGCCATCCTCTAATGAGCGATTGAAAATTTCACGCAATGGCTTAACGAGTTCATTTTGAAGCTCCTTTAAATGAATTGGATATACCCCATCGGGGCCCGGAGATTTCGACTTTTTCATTAGCTTAATAAATTTAAGGATTTTCTCGTCATTTATAGTTACATCGGATATGCAATTATCAGCACTACGAACTTCCCCAATTAACGATTCCAATTCGGAAGAATCTTCCACAGTAAACACGCTCGTAAAATGTTCATTTAAAATTTTGGACATTTCTGTCGGAATTTCAGTCAAACGACCATCCTTATCTTTGATCGGCCCTATCGATCCTTTTACGGGTTTCCTATTATTTACGTACCCATAAAACCGTTTCGGTTCATTCTTTGAATCCTTTGCGAGGTTTATTTCATACTTCCTCTTCGCATCTCTGACCGCACGTTTAACTTCCCTACGAGAATCTATGTAATTTTGCCGGCTTATAACTGACCCATTGTTTTTATGAATTTTAAATTTTCTATTTCGATCCCGGATTAAGCGTAGTATTAACGGACTAAGCCACGGAGCTCTCACCGACTTCCCGCTCTTACGCACATACTTAACCAAATCAGAATTCACACGAAGCAGCGTACATCGAAGTTCTGCGTACATCTCTCCTACCGACCTGTTCTCGAATCGTATTCCCCAGTCTATATCCTTAATCCTTTCGCGAAAAATATCGAAATCACAGCTACCAAAACGAGGGATGAGAAGAAGAGAAAGTAGAAAGAGAAGAAGAAAAAGTAAAACGAGAAGAAGAGAAAGTAGAAAGAGAAGAAAAGAAACTGGAAACAGAAGAAGAGAAAGTAGAAGCACAAGAAGAGAAACGGAAAACAAACGAAGAGATAGCAAAGGAAGTCAAGAAGAAGAATAAGAGGAAGAATAAGAAGAAAAAAAAATTAGAGATACAAGAGGAAAGCGGCAAGTCGCCTCCGAAAGGAAAGACTAAGTCCGCCGTCAAATGTGCAAGAGTCACCCTTATTGGTGATTCTCAAGCGCGGGGTCTGAAGCCCCTGCTAGCGGCCCGCCTTCGCACAAGCGTTAAGGTGAGCTGCATCCCAGGTTGTGGGAATAAGCAGGTAAGAGCTGAGGCCGAGAAGTCTCAGATTTCAGAGACTTCAGTCGTTGCCCTTATGGTAAGTGGCAACGACCTCTACCTCAGAGGAGGTAGAGTAGGCCCTACAGGTGAAATTATGAGGACAGTTATGGGCGCTGTCGACGACTGTGGACTGAAAACCCGCAGACGCGTCGTGGTGGGGATGCTCCCGAGGTGGGGTCCAAGCCGGACTGCCCACTTGAGGAACATGTCGCTAAACAGGCGCCTTGCAGACCTCTGTACAGCTGAGGGTGTCTTTTTTGTGGACCCGTACGCCGTGTTCTATGGTAGAAAAGACCTCTACCAAAGGGACGGGGTGCACCTCTCCTTTAAGGGCAAGGCGTTCCTAGCCAACCTCATCCAGGATGTCGTGGAGCGCACCCAAAGGAGTGTCCGGCCCATTGGGAAGGCGGACGTACGCCAGTACGCCCGAGTCACTCCCCAAACAACCTTCTCGGAGGTTGTCAAAAATGGTGCCACCACGACAAACAAGAAGCCGGGAAACGGAAGAGTATAGGGAGTCCTACATTAGGGGACTCCCTGAAAGTTCTTCTGTTCAATGCGAGGTCAATCAGGAACAAGTTTCCTGAGCTTCGTGGCCTCGTAGCGACGG
>OZ018338.1:43284800-43299800 GCA_963969495.1 Ceratothoa steindachneri
AGAACGCGGCCGAGTCGGAGCTACTCAACCCAAGTGGTTCACCCCCGAAATCGGGAGAACCCTACGGAAGAGAAAAACCGCCTATCGCCAAGCGAAGAACACTGGAGAATTCGAGCACTACAGAAGTCTATGCCGAAGTGTCAAGTCCATGATAAGGGTGGCGAAACGCGCCGAAGAAGTCCGTGTGGCGAGACTCTGCAAAGAGAGCCCCAAGGAATTCTTCGGATACGTAAACAGCCGTAAGCCGACACGTAGACGGATCGGTCCCTTGGTGAAAGAGGATGGTGAGCTAGAGCTCAGTGACGAAGCGAATGCGACCATCCTCAACAAGTACTTCTCGTCAGTTTTCACTGAGGAGAAGAACACCACTCCTGAGCCTCGCGACAAGTACGAAGGCTCAGAGCAATTGGAGAGATTTCACTTCGAAGAGACGACAGTGCGTTCAAAGATCGACGCTTTGAACCGCTACAAGTCGCCAGCGCCCGATGGCTTCTTACCACGGGTGCTGAAGGAAGTGCGTGATGAGGTCTCCTCACATCTCTGCTCGATCTTCAGGAAATCGCTGGAGACTGGATGCGTGCCAAAGGACTGGCGAGACGCGGAAGTCACCTCCATATTCAAAAAGGGTAACGCGAGCGAGCCATCTAACTACCGGCCGATCAGCCTGACGTCGGTAGTAGGAAAATTGATGGAAAGTATCCTGGTTGACGAAATAACGCAGCACGTCGAGTCCAACCACCTATTGAGGAATTCCCAACACGGGTTCCGGCGGCACAGGTCATGCCTAACGAACCTTTTGGAATTCTTCCACTTCGTGTTCAGCGAGCACGACCGGGAGAAGGCGCTGGATGTCATCTACCTCGACTTGAAGAAGGCCTTCGACAAGGTGCCCCACCGCCGATTGCTGAAAAAGGTTCGAGCGCTAGGCATCGCCGGAGCTGTAGGTGACTGGATCGAAAACTGGCTGCATAGTCGAAGGCAGCGAGTAGTGGTGAACGGGCAAACGTCCGGTTGGCTACCGGTAACAAGCGGCGTTCCCCAAGGCTCCGTGCTGGGCCCCCTACTCTTCATCGTCTATGTAAACGACATAGATGATGGCATAACTGCGAGGATTTCCAAATTTGCCGACGATACCAAACTAGGTATGAACGTGGCAGACGCGGAAAACGTCGAGAGACTCCAAGCTGACTTGAGGAAACTCGGGGAGTGGTCAGACAAATGGCAAATGCCGTTCAATGTCGAAAAGTGCAAGGTGATGCACATCGGCCACAGAAATCCCCAAGCCGTCTACAGCCTCAAAAACTCGGCGCTCGAGAGCACAGACATGGAAAAAGACTTGGGAGTCATGATCACCAGCGACCTCAAGTTTTCCAAGCAGTGCATCGAGGCGGAGAAGAAAGCCCAGAGAATCTTGGGGTATATCAAGCGACAGTTTGGGTATCAGAACAGGGAAATCGTTCTCACTCTCTTTAATTCCCTGGTCCGACCTCACCTGGAGTACGCAGTCCAGTTTTGGAGTCCATCCCTTCGGAAGGACATCGCCCGACTGGAGCGAGTACAAGCCTAGAGCGACCAAACTGATCCCCTCGATCAGGCACAAAAGTTACGAAGCCCGCCTAGAAGAACTAAACCTCTTCTCACTGGAAACCCGAAGACGGTGCGGTCAATTAATCGAGGTCTTCAAAATCCTCCGAGGTATTGACCACGTAGGCAACGGGGACTTGTTCCAACTAAGCGAGGGCGTAACGAGAAACCACGGCTACAAAATTGAGCTGCCGCGTTATCACCGGGACAGATGCGGGAACTTCTTCAGTTACAGTATCTGCAACGAGTGGAATGCGCTTCCGCCAGAAGTCGTGAACAGCGACTCTGTGGAGCAGTTCAAAAGGCGCCTGGACAAAGTCCTGGTTCGCTGACAGGCTCACGAGTCCCTGACTCGTAACAAGTACCCTCTCGTATGGACCGTAAGGTCTTCTAGGGTACTTCCTTTCCTTGTGACTCCTTGTGACTCTCTCTCTCTATCTATCTCTCTCTCTCTATCTCTCTCTCTATCTCTCTCTCTCTATCTCTCTCTCTCTCTATCTATCTATCTCTATCTTTATCTATCTCTCTCTCTCTTTATCTATCTCTCTCTCTCTTTATCTATCTCTCTCTCTCTTTATCTATCTCTCTCTCTCTTTATCTATCTCTCTCTTTCTTTATCTATCTCTCTCTTTCTTTATCTCTCTCTCTCTCTCTTTATCTCTCTCTATCTTTATCTATCTCTCTCTCTTTATCTATCTCTCTCTCTTTATCTATCTCTCTCTCTTTATCTATCTCTCTCTCTTTATCTATCTCTCTCTCTCTTTATCTATCTCTCTCTCTCTTTATCTATCTCTCTCTCTCTTTATCTCTCTCTCTCTTTATCTCTCTCTTTATTAATCTCTCTCTCTTTATCAATCTCTCTCTCTCTTTATCAATCTCTCTCTCTTTATCTATCTCTCTCTCTTTATATATATCTCTCTCTCTCTATCTATCTCTCTCGTTCTCTCTCTTTATCTATCTCTCTCGTTCTCTCTCTTTATCTATCTCTCTCGTTCTCTCTCTTTATCTATCTCTCTCGTTCTCTCTCTTTATCTATCTCTCTCTCTCTTTTTATCTATCTCTCTCTCTCTCTTTATCTATCTCTCTCTCTCTATCTCTCTCTCTTTATCTCTCTCTCTTTCTCTTTATCTCTCTCTTTATCTCTCTCTTTATCTCTCTCTCTTCATCTCTCTCTCTTCATCTCTCTCTCTTCATCTCTCTCTCTTCATCTCTCTCTCTTCATCTCTCTCTTCATCTCTCTCTTCATCTCTCTCTCTTCATCTCTCTCTCTTCATCTCTCTCTTTATCTCTCTCTCTTTATCTCTCTCTCTTTATCTCTCTCTTTATCTCTTTTTCTTTATCTCTCTCTTTATCTATCTCTCTTTATCTATCTCTTTTTATTTCTCTCTCTCTTAATCTCTCTCTCTCTTAATCTCTCTCTCTCTTCAAAGAATGTAGAGGGAGAGGTGACGCCTCCTTGTCGCGGGAAGAGAGCTTGTGTGTACCTTTGACTTTTCGAGCTATGTCGGCGGGGGTACCTCTTCTGGGTACCCCTGGTAGGGCTTCCCTTGTCGATTTGGTCGAAAACGAGATTCCAGACTAAGTGCGTCATTCCTTCCTTTTTTTTTTACTCTATCCTTCTCTTTTTTTACTTTTATTCTATCTCTCCCACTTATACAAAAAGAAAAAAAACAAAAAAAAGCCTACTCCTATCATGTCCCTGTTTCTCTTTTCTTCCTCTATCTACATATAAGGACCTGGCAGCTACCTCATGCGTCAGAAGAGAGGCTTTGGAACCTCTATAAACAACGCCAATCGACGCTCACTGGTTGCGAGAGACTAGGACTAGAGGTGTCCTAGGCGTTGGGGCACGATGAATGGGATGAGGGTAGTGCCCCGTTAACCCCTTCCCTGGCGCGTAATTATTGACCGTTCCCAGTGCCCGTTGACGGGTGCCTCTGGTAGCATCGGTCCGAGGTGACGGCCCTTTGTTCCCAGGTTGGTTGCCAGGCCAATAAAAAGCCTTGGGTCGAGTCTCTTGGTGGGGCGGGATATCCATTGAACGCTGCTCCGAGATCCTGGCCGTTGTGAAGGGAACTAGTAGGAGTTTAGTAAGGGGCGTGCTTCGTTGTTGTTCACCTGGTGACAAATCGATGGCCCCTTCGGGGACCGTCTGTGCTGCTTGGTTGGGAGCCACGGCACGCCGAGGCTTGACGACTCGGTCGGACGAACAGCAGCACATGGAGCGTGCCTTCTGAAAGATCCGAAACGTCTCCGATCGATAGGCGGGAGCGACTCACGCGGGGAGAACTCACCAACCCCCTTTTTTCTATTGATTGGTCACAAAGTTTTGAAAGAGAGAAAGTGTTTAAAATGACAGGGAAAAAAGGTCCAGCTGCACTTAAATATACATGTGCGATATGCCAGAAGGATAAGTGGTGCGTGGACTTCCCGGAAGGATGTTTTTCGAAATGCCACCCGGGAAGTATATGCACCGATTGCATCCTTAAAGGAGAGATCCGAGAGGCAGTGGCATGCTGCAATGAACTCAAGGATCTCTTCACAGCCTCTGAAGAAAAATCTAGGGCGCTGGAAAATAAACTGCAGACCCTAGAAACGCAGCACGCGCTTCAGATTCGGCGTCTCGAGGAAAAGATCCTAGAGCTAGCCTCTAAACTAGAGGCCCAGTCGGCTCAAGCTCGAGACGAAAGTCCCACTGACTTGGGTGGTTCCGCCGATGTGACTCCAGCCCAAGGAGGTGAAACTGCATTGGCAGTCCCACTTCTGCCATGCGGAGCCAATGAGAAGAAGAAAAAGAAAAAGAAGAAAAAGGACCATAATGCAGCTCACCCCAGTGTAGAGGATTCGAGCGCTACTGGTGCTACTGGTGCGCATGGGAAAGTGGAAAGAGAAGAAGAGAAAAGAGAAACGGAAGAAGAGAAAAGAGAAACGGAAGAAAAGAAAACAAATGAAGAGAAGAAAAATAAGATGAGGAAGAAAAAAAAGAAAAATGCAGAGATACAAGAGGAAAGCGGCAAGTCGCTTCCGAGAGGAAAGAATAAGTCGCCTGCTGACAAATGTGCAAGAGTCACCCTTATTGGTGATTCTCAAGCACGGGGCTTGCAGTCCCTGCTAGCGGCCCGCCTTCGCACTAGTGTGAAGGTAAGCTGCCTGCCAGGATGTGGTAACCACCACATCAGAGTAGAGGCTGAGAAATCACAGATTTCTGAGAGCTCAGTCGTTGCTCTGATGGTCAGTGGAAACGACCTATACCTGAGAGGAGGTAGGGTAGGCCCTACAGATAAAATCCTCCACACGGTCATGGGTGCCGTGGACGACTGTGGGCTGAAAACCCGCAAGCGTGTGGTAGTCGGGATGCTCCCGAGGAGAGGTCCAACACGGACCGCTCACTCGATGAATGTGTCTCTAAACCGGCGCCTGGCAGATTTGTGTACGGCAGAGGGGGTCTTTTTTGTGGACCCGTACCACACCTTTTATGGTAGAAATGATCTCTACCAAAGGGATGGGGTACATCTTTCCTTTAAAGGAAAGGCCTTTCTGTCGAACATGATCCAGAATGTCGTAGAGAGGACCGAAAGGAGTATCCGGCCCAGAGTGAGGGCGGACGTACGCCAGTACGCCCGTGTCACTCCAGGAACGACCTTCTCAGAGGTCGCAAAAAGGGGTGCCTCGCCAACAAAGAAGCCGGGAAACGGAAGAGCATAGGGAGTCCTACAGTCGGGGACTCCCTGAAAGTTCTTCTGTTCAATGCGAGGTCAATCAGGAACAAGTTTCCTGAGCTCCGTGGCCTCGTAGCGACGGAAGAACCCGAAATGGTAGCCATAACAGAATCGTGGATAAAAACGTCAAACCGAGACTTTGAAGGCGAATTCACGGTTCCTGGCTACCAACTCTTCCACAAAGATAGGCCAGACAGAGAGGGTGGCGGTGTAATGTTGTATGTCAAGGATACAATCAAATCTACGAACTCCAACATTATATCCGATCACGAGCTCCTAGGCGTTGACCTAGAGATAGGTCCTGTCAGATACAGGACCCTGGTGCTTTACAGACCCCCTTCCCAACCCGTTGAGAAGGACAGGGAACTGTACCAGCTGCTGGGTGAGCTTGTTCAAGGCAGAGTGTGCATCGTTATGGGCGACTTCAACAGACAAGTTGACTGGGAAACCAGAGCAGCCTGTGGCGATAGCGCGCTACTCCTGGAGTTCGCCAACAACGAGTTCCTCACTCAATGGGTCAGAGAACCGACGAGAGGAGACAATATCCTCGACTTGGTCTTCACCTCTGAGGATGATATCGTTGAGGATGTCTCTGTAGGCGAAGAGCTCGGTGGCAGTGATCACCAGCTAGTTAAATTTAGCGTCAAGATCCCGAAGGTAAGGTCTGTTGCCAGTCAATCAAGGAAACTTGACTTGAGAAGAGCAGACTTTGCACGCCTTCGTGCTGGGCTGACTGATGTAAGGCTAGCGGTATGCGAAGAGGTTGAGGATTCGTGGAACAATTTCAAAAATAAATTCATGAGTCTTCAATCAAGTTGCATCCCTCTAAAATGCCTCCGTCGGTCTTCTGTTCAACCAAAGTGGTTTAATCGAGAAATCGGCCAACTGCTTAGGGAGAAGAGAAATGCGTACCGGCGATCGAAGATCTCGGGTGCCTTTGACGAGTACCGGAGGCTAGCCAGGAGAGTGAAGTCCAGCATAAGGGCGGCTAAGCGTACTGAGGAACTCCGAGTGGCGAGACTCTGCAAGGAGAATCCCAAGGAGTTCTTCGGCTATTTAAATAGCCGTAAACCAATCCATCGTAGGATTGGGCCCCTAGTGGACGAGGAGGGTGCATTAACTCAGTCAGATGCAGAAAATGCTAACCTTCTCAATGACTACTTCTCCTCAGTGTTTACTAAAGAGTGTGGTCCCATCCCCCAGCCCACGGATTCCTACTCGGGGGAAAAGCTGGAGGCAATGGACTTCACCGAAGGAGAAATAAAGAAAAAGATCGCTGACCTAAAGACGAATAAGTCCCCTGGACCGGACGGGTTTCTACCCAAGGTGTTGAAGGAAGTGTGCGATGAAGTATCACGACATCTGTGCGCTATCTTTAACATGTCAATCCGGACCGGATGCGTTCCTAGAGACTGGCGTGAGGCGGAGGTGACTCCGATCTTCAAGAAAGGATCTTCCAGCCATCCGTCAAACTACCGACCTATCAGTCTGACTTCGATAGTCGGTAAACTCATGGAAAGCATGATGGTGGAGAAAATAACGTCGTATTTAGAGTCAAACCTGCTACTGAGGAGTTCCCAGCACGGCTTCCGAAGGCGACGGTCATGCCTGACGAACCTTGTGGAATTCTTCCACTTCGTGTTCAGTGAGCACGATCGGGACAAGGCGGTGGATGTGGTTTACTTAGACTTTCAGAAAGCCTTTGATAAGGTACCACACCGCCGCCTTCTCCGGAAAGTGCGAGCGCTGGGCATAGACGGAAAAGTAGCCGGCTGGATCGAGAACTGGCTAAGTGGCAGACGGCAACGGGTGGTGGTGAATGGACAGGCTTCTGAGTGGGTGCCCGTTACTAGCGGAGTGCCTCAAGGTTCTGTCCTGGGACCACTACTATTCATCATCTACGTCAACGACATGGACGGTGACATGGTTGCCAAGATTTCCAAATTTGCCGACGATACCAAGCTTGGTATGAACGTTGCAAAGGATGGAAATACTGCCCGCCTGCAGGAAGACCTTGGGAAGATTGGGGAGTGGTCGGACACGTGGCAAATGCCGTTCAACGTGAACAAGTGCAAAGTAATGCATATCGGCCACAGAAATCCCCAATCTCATTATATCCTTAAGGGCACTGCTCTCGAATCGAGTGACACTGAGAAGGACTTGGGTGTTACTGTCACTAGCGACCTCAAGTTCTCGAAACAGTGCATTGAGGCAGAGAAGAAAGCCCAAAGGATGTTAGGCTACATAAAGCGCCAGTTTGGATACCGTAACAGGGAGATAGTACTTTGTCTGTACAACTCCCTAGTTCGGCCGCACCTGGAGTATGCCGTACAATTTTGGAGTCCTTCGTTTCGAAAGGACATCGCAAGGTTGGAACGCGTACAAGCCAGGGCAACCAAACTGATTCCCTCTATCCGACATAAAAGTTATGAGGATAGACTAAGGGAATTAGATCTGTTCTCGTTGGAAACCCGTAGACTGCGTGGTCAGCTCATCGAAGTTTTCAAAATACTTCGAGGGTTCGACAATGTTGACTACCGGGATATTTTCACACTGAGTGAGAACAGAACGCGCAATCACGGCTTCAAACTTGAACTGAAGCGTTACAACCGGAATCTGTGTGGAAACTTTTTCACCTACAGTATCTGCGGTAAGTGGAACGCACTTCCAGTGGAAGTTGTCAACAGTGAATCTGTTGACCAGTTCAAGTCAAGACTAGACAAAGTCTTGAAAAGTGGCCGTTTAGGGACGCAAAACAATTGAGCAGCCATGTGCCCGCTCGATTGCTAGTCCCAAGGTACCCTCTCTGAATGGACCGTAAGGTCTCCTAGGGTACCTTCTTTCCTTGTAACTCCTTGTAACTCTCTTTATCTCTCTCTCTTTATCTCTCTCTCTTTATCTCCCTCTCTTTATCTCTCTCTCTTTATCTCTCTCTCTTTATCTCTCTCTTTATCTTTCTCTCTTTATCTCTTTCACTTTATCTCTCTCTCTTTATCTCTTCCTCTTTATCTCTCTCTCTTTATCTCTCTCTCTTTATCTCTCTCTCTTTATCTCTCTCTTTATCTCTCTCTTTATCTCTTTCTCTCTCTCTCTCTATCTCTCTTTCTCTATATCTCTCTCTCTATATCTCTCTCTCTATATCTCTCTCTCTCTATATCTCTCTCTCTCTATATATATCTCTCTCTATATATATCTCTCTCTATATCTCTCTCTCTATATCTCTCTCTCTATATATATCTCTCTCTATATATATATCTCTTTCTATATCTCTCTCTATATCTCTCTCTATATCTCTCTCTATATCTCTCTATCTATATCTCTCTCTATATCTCTCTATCTATATCTCTCTATCTATATCTCTCTCTATATCTCTCTCTCTATATCTCTCTCTATATATCTCTCTCTATATCTCTCTCTCTATATCTCTCTCTCTATATATCTCTCTCTCTATATCTCTAAAGACGAATAAGTCCCCTGGACCGGACGGGTTTCTACCTAAAGTGTTGAAGGAAGTGTGCGATGAAGTATCACGACATTTGTGCGCTATCTTTAACATGTCATCCGGACCGCATGCGTTCCTAGAGACTGGCGTGAGGCGGAGGTGACTCCTATCTTCAAGAAAGGAGACCGTAACCAACCGTCGAACTACCGACCTATCAGTCTGACTTCGATAGTCGGTAAACTCATGGAAAGCATCATGGTGGACAAAGTGACGTCGTATTTAGAGTCAAACCTGCTACTGAGGAGTTCCCAGCACGGCTTCCGAAGGCAACGGTCATGCCTGACGAACCTTGTAGGATTCTTCCACTTCGTTTTCAGTGAGCACGATCGGGACAAGGCGGTGGATGTGGTCTACCTAGACTTTCAGAAAGCCTTTGATAAGGTACCACACCGCCGCCTTCTCCGGAAAGTGCGAGCGCTTGGCATAGACGGAAAGGTAGCCGGCTGGATCGAGAACTGGCTAAGTGGCAGACGGCAACGGGTGGTGGTAAATGGACAGTCTTCTGAGTGGGTGCCCGTTACTAGTGGGGTGCCTCAAGGTTCTGTCCTGGGACCACTACTATTCATCATCTACGTCAACGACATGGACGGTGACATGGTTGCGAAGATTTCCAAATTTGCCGACGATACCAAGCTTGGTATGAACGTTGCAAAGGATGGAAATACTGCCCGCCTGCAGGAAGATCTTGGGAAGATTGGGGAGTGGTCGGACACGTGGCAAATGCCTTTTAACGTGGGCAAATGCAAAGTGATGCATATCGGCCACAGAAACCCCCAATCTCAGTATATCCTTAAGGGCACTGCTATGGAATCCACCGACACTGAGAAGGACTTGGGTGTAACAATCACTAGTGACCTCAAGTTCTCGAAACAGTGCATTGAGGCGGAGAAAAAGGCCCAAAGGATGCTAGGCTATATTAAGCGCCAGTTTGGTTATCGGAACCAGGAGATTGTACTGTGCCTGTACAACTCACTTGTCCGACCGCACCTGGAGTATGCCGTACAATTTTGGAGTCCTTCATTGCGAAAGGACATCGCGAGATTGGAACGCGTACAAGCCAGGGCAACCAAGCTGATTCCCTCTATCCGACATAAAAGTTATGAGGATAGACTAAGGGAATTAGATCTGTTCTCGCTGGAAACCCGTAGACAGCGTGGTCAGCTCATCGAAGTTTTCAAAATAATTCGAGGGTTCGACAATGTTGACTACCGGGATATTTTCACACTGAGTGAGAACAGAACGCGCAATCACGGCTTCAAACTTGAACTGAAGCGTTACAACCGCAATCTGTGTGGAAATTTTTTCACTTATAGTATCTGCGGTATGTGGAACGCACTTCCAGTGGAAGTTGTCAACAGTGAATCTGTTGACCAGTTCAAGTCAAGACTAGATAAAGTCTTGAAAAGTGGCCGTTTAGGGACGCAAAACAATTGAGCAGCCATGTGCCCGCTCGATTGCTAGCCTAAAGGTACCCTCTTTGAATGGACCGTAAGGTCTCCTAGGGTACCTACTTTCCTTGTTACTCCTTGTTTCTCTCTCTCTATCTCTCTCTCAATATCTCTCTCTCTCTCTATATATATCTCTCTCTCTCTCTCTATATATATATCTCTCTCTCTCTATCTCTCTCTTTCTATCTCTTTCTCTATCTCTCTCTCTCTCTATATATATATATCTCTCTCTATATCTCTCTCTATCTCTCTCTCTTTATCTCTCTCTCTCTATATCTTCCTCTCTCTCTATATCTCTCTATATTCCTCTCTCAACACAGCCACCTTGTCGTCGGTGAGAGAGCTTGCGTGATCTGCCTGAGTTAAGCTAGCTAAGCTGGGGGACTTTTAGTCCGGTAGGGTCACCCATGCCAGTAAGGTAGCTGTAGTAGGATCCAGACTAAGGGTTGTCAAACTTCTCTACCACTTCTTTGATGCGTCTCCTTGCATCCCCCTACCAACCCATTCGATTCTGTTAGTACTAAGTTTCACCAACTCTCTTCAACTGTCAAAAAATCAAAACAAAAACCCAATAACAAAAAAAAAAACCTTCATCTCTATTACACATAAGTTGTTTATTAATAAGGGCCTCACCAGCTCCCTTATGCCGCGTGAGAAGAGAGGCTTTGGAACCTCTTTAAATAACGCCTTGGAGCACTCATAGGTTACAAGAGACTGAGATTGAAGGGATCTTAGGCGTTTGGGGTACGATTAATGGAGAAATGCTAGGTACCCCTTAAAAGCTTTCTCCTAACGTGTAATTGCCTGACCAGCTCCCTGTGACCGCTACTTGGTGAATAAAGGCTCAACTGATCTTTGGAGAGAGAGCTTTTGTGCCTTGCTGGTTGCCAGATCAGCTAAAGATCTCGGATGAAGTCGTGGGCACTTAGCTTTACTATTTGCCTCAAGTCTGGCCGTTTTTAGTTGATTAGTAGGGCTTAGTAGGAAGACAGTTACACCTCAAGCACCCCTGTCGAAAAATCAGAGAACCAGTTCACTGGGGCTCTCGTGCTGCTCAGTTGGGAGCTGCGGCACGATTGGGGACGTCCGGCCCAGGGGAGACCTTAGGGTTGGTGTGCTTGATCAAAGGGTTTCTGTTCGCCGAACGACCGAAAACCTCCTGGAAATAGGCGGATGAGATTAGTGCGAGAGAAAATCACAACCAAAAACCCCTTTTTTAATGCGTATGGTCCGAGATTTTTGTAAGATGGCGAAGAAGAATGGTCCTCCGTTTCGAAAGCTAACCTGCAAAATATGCAAAGTCTATAGATGGAGTGAAGACTTCGGGGGAAGGAGTTGCAAGGAACTCACAGATGGCGTCAGTGTCTGTGACTTCTGCGAACTCGAGAAGCGCCTGGGCGAGAACATCGCTCAACTGAGAGAGGAGAACTCCCTCCTTAAAAGGGAAGTTCAACTCTTAAAATCAGAGAGATGCAGATGCTCAGGCGAGAAGGCTCCGGACGTCCAACAGCCGATTTCTTCTGCTGAAGGGCTTCCTCAACGAGCCAAAAAGAAGAAAAGAAAGAAGAAAGAAGAGAAAGTAGAAATAGAAGAAGAGAAAGTAGAAAGAGAAGAAGAGAAAGTAAAAGGAGAAGAAGAGAAAGTAGAAAGAGAAGAAAAGAAACTGGAAACAGAAGAAGAGAAAGTAGAAGCAGAAGAAGAGAAACGGGAAACAAACGAAGAGATAGCAAAGGAAGTCAAGAAGAAGAATAAGAGGAAGAATAAGAAGAAGAAGAAAAAAAAATTAGAGATACAAGAGGAAAGCGGCAAGTCGCCTCCGAAAGGAAAGACTAAGTCGTCCGCAGTCAAATGTGCAAGAGTCACCCTTATTGGTGATTCTCAAGCACGGGGTCTGAAGCCCCTGCTAGCGGCCCGCCTTCGCACAAGCGTTAAGGTGAGCTGCATCCCAGGTTGTGGGAATATGCAGGTAAGAGCTGAGGCCGAGAAGTCTCAGATTTCAGAGACTTCAGTCGTTGCCCTTATGGTAAGTGGCAACGACCTCTACCTCAGAGGAGGTAGGGTAGGCCCTACAGGTGAAATTATGAGGACAGTTATGGGCGCTGTCGACGACTGTGGACTGAAAACCCGCAGACGCGTCGTGGTGGGGATGCTCCCGAGGTGGGGTCCAAGCCGGACTGCCCACTTGAGGAACATGTCGCTAAAAAGGCGCCTTGCAGACCTCTGTACGGCTGAGGGTGTCTTTTTTGTGGACCCGTACGCCGTGTTCTATGGTAGAAAAGACCTCTACCAAAGGGACAGGGTGCACCTCTCCTTTAAGGGCAAGGCGTTCCTAGCCAACCTCATCCAGGATGTCGTGGAGCGCACCCAAAGGAGTGTCCGGCCCATTGGGAAGGCGGACGTACGCCAGTACGCCCGAGTCACTCCCCAAACAACCTTCTCGGAGGTTGTTAAAAATGGTGCCACCAAGACAAACAAGAAGCCGGGAAACGGAAGAGTATAGGGGGTCCTACATTTGGGGACTCCCTGAAGGTTCTTCTGTTCAATGCGAGGTCAATCAGGAACAAGTTTCCTGAGCTCCGTGGCCTCGTAGCGACGGAAGAACCCGAAATGGTAGCCATAACAGAATCGTGGATAAAAACCTCAAACCGAGACTTTGAAGGCGAATTCACGGTTCCTGGCTACCAACTCTTCCACAAAGATAGGCCAGACAGAGAGGGTGGCGGTGTAATGTTGTATGTCAAGGATACAATCAAATCTACGAACTCCAACGTTATATCCGACCACGAGCTCCTAGGCGTTGACCTAGAGATTGGTCCTGCCAAATACAGGACCCTGGTGCTTTACAGACCCCCTTCCCAACCTGTTGAGAAGGACAGGGAACTGTACCAGCTGCTGGGTGAGCTGGTTCAAGGCAGAGTGTGCATCGTTATGGGCGATTTCAACAGCCAAGTTGACTGGGAAACCAGAGCAGCCTGTGGCGAGAGCGCGCTACTCCTGGAGTTCGCCAACAACGAGTTCCTCACTCAATGGGTCAGAGAACCGACGAGAGGAGACAATATCCTCGACTTGGTCTTCACCTCTGAGGATGATATCGTTGAGGATATCTCTGTAGGCGAAGAGCTCGGTGGCAGTGATCACCAGCTAGTTAGATTTAGCGTCAAGATCCCGAAGGTAAGGTCTGTTGCCAGTCAATTCAAGAAACTTGACTTGAGAAGAGCAGACTTTGCAAGCCTTCGAGCTGGACTGACTGACGTGAGGCTAGAAGTGTGCGATGCCGTTGAAGACTCGTGGAATAGATTCAAAACCACATTCATGAGTCTTCAATCGCGTTTCATCCCTCTGAAATGCCCCCGTCTGTCTTCTGTTCAACCTAAGTGGTTTAATCGAGAAATCGGCCAACTGCTTAGGGAGAAGAGAAATGTGTACCGGCAATCGAAGATCTCGGGTGACTTTGACGAATACCGGAGGCTAGCCAGGAGAGTGAAGTCCAGCATAAGGGCGGCTAAGCGGTCTGAGGAACTCCGAGTGGCGAGACTCTGTAAAGAGAATCCCAAGGAGTTTTTTGGATATGTGAACAGCCGTAAACCAATCCGTCGAACGATTGGCCCTTTGAGGAATGAGGAGGGGACATTAAAGCATTCAGATGCAGAAAATGCTAACCTCCTCAACGACTACTTCTCTTCAGTGTTTACTGAAGAGTGTGGTCCCATTCCCCAGCCGACAGATTCCTACTCGGGGGAAAAGCTGGAGGCAATGGACTTCACCGAAGGAGAAATAAAGAAAAAGATCGCTGACCTAAAGACGAATAAGTCCCCTGGACCGGACGGGTTTCTACCTAAAGTGTTGAAGGAAGTGTGCGATGAAGTATCACGACATCTGTGCGCTATCTTTAACATGTCAATCCGGACCGGATGCGTTCCTAGAGACTGGCGTGAGGCGGAGGTGACTCCTATCTTCAAGAAAGGAGACCGTAACCAACTGTCGAACTACCGACCTATCAGTCTGACTTCGATAGTCGGTAAACTCATGGAAAGCATCATGGTGGACAAAGTGACGTCGTATTTAGAGTCAAACCTGCTACTGAGGAGTTCCCAGCACGGCTTCCGAAGGCAACGGTCATGCCTGACGAACCTTGTGGAATTCTTCCACTTCGTTTTCAGTGAGCACGATCGGGACAAGGCGGTGGATGTGGTCTACCTAGACTTTCAGAAAGCCTTTGATAAGGTACCACACCGCCGCCTTCTCCGGAAAGTGCGAGCGCTTGGCATAGACGGAAAGGTAGCCGGCTGGATCGAGAACTGGCTAAGTGGCAGACGGCAACGGGTGGTGGTAAATGGACAGTCTTCTGAGTGGGTGCCCGTTACTAGCGGGGTGCCTCAAGGTTCTGTCCTGGGACCACTACTATTTATCATCTACGTCAACGACATGGACGGTGACATGGTTGCGAAGATTTCCAAATTTGCCGACGATACCAAGCTTGGTATGAACGTTGCAAAGGATGGAAATACTGCCCGCCTGCAGGAAGATCTTGGGAAGATTGGGGAGTGGTCGGACACGTGGCAAATGCCTTTTAACGTGGGCAAATGCAAAGTGATGCATATCGGCCACAGAAACCCCCAATCTCAGTATATCCTTAAGGGCACTGCTATGGAATCCACCGACACTGAGAAGGACTTGGGTGTAACAATCACTAGTGACCTCAAGTTCTCGAAACAATGCATTGAGGCGGAGAAAAAGGCCCAAAGGA
>OZ018338.1:43304800-43362300 GCA_963969495.1 Ceratothoa steindachneri
GTGCCACCACGACAAACAAGAAGCCGGGAAACGAAAGAGTATAGGGAGTCCTACATTAGGGGACTCCCTGAAAGTTCTTCTGTTCAATGCGAGGTCAATCAGGAACAAGTTTCCTGAGCTTCGTGGCCTCGTAGCGACGGAAGAACCCGAAATGGTAGCCATAACAGAATCGTGGATAAAAACCTCAAACCGAGACTTTGAAGGCGAATTCACGGTTCCTGGCTACCAACTCTTCCACAAAGATAGGCCAGACAGAGAGGGTGGCGGTGTAATGTTGTATGTCAAGGATACAATCAAATCTACGAACTCCAACGTTATATCCGACCACGAGCTCCTAGGCGTTGACCTAGAGATCGGTCCTGCCAAATACAGGACCCTGCTGCTTTACAGACCCCCTTCCCAACCTGTTGAGAAGGACAGGGAACTGTACCAGCTGCTGGGTGAGCTAGTTCAAGGCAGAGTGTGCATCGTTATGGGCGATTTCAACAGCCAAGTTGACTGGGAAACCAGAGCAGCCTGTGGCGAGAGCGCACTACTCCTGGAGTTCGCCAACAACGAGTTCCTCACTCAATGGGTCAGAGAACCGACGAGAGGAGACAATATCCTCGACTTGGTCTTCACCTCTGAGGATGATATCGTTGAGAATATCTCTGTAGGCGAAGAGCTCGGTGGCAGTGATCACCAGCTAGTTAGATTTAGCGTCAAGATCCCGAAGGTAAGGTCTGTTGCCAGTCAATCAAAGAAACTTGACTTGAGAAGAGCAGACTTTGCAAGCCTTCCAGCTGGACTGACTGACGTGAGGCTAGAAGTGTGCGATGCCGTTGAAGACTCGTGGTATAGTTTCAAAACCACATTCATGAGTCTTCAATCGCGTTTCATCCCTCTGAAATGCCCCCGTCTGTCTTCTGTTCAACCTAAGTGGTTTAATCGAGAAATCGGCCAACTGCTTAGGGAGAAGAGAAATGTGTACCGGCAATCGAAGATCTCGGGTGACTTTGACTAATACCGGAGGCTAGCCAGGAGAGTGAAGTCCAGCATAAGGGCGGCTAAGCGGTCTGAGGAACTCCGAGTGGCGAGACTCTGTAAAGAGAATCCCAAGGAGTTTTTTGGATATGTGAACAGCCGTAAACCAATCCGTTGAACGATTGGCCCTTTGAGGAATGAGTTGGGGACATTTAAGCATTTAGATGCAGAAAATTCTAACCTCCTCAACGACTACTTCTCTTCAGTGTTTACTGAAGAGTGTGGTCCCATTTGTCAGCCGACGGATTCCTACTCGGAAGAAAAGCTGGAGGCAATGGACTTCACCGAAGGAGAAATAAAGAAAAAGATCGCTGACCTAAAGACGAATAAGTCCCCTGGACCGGACGGGTTTCTACCTAAAGTGTTGAAGGAAGTGTGCGATGAAGTATCACGACATCTGTGCGCTATCTTTAACATGTCAATCCGGACCGGATGCGTTCCTAGAGACTGGCGTGAGGCGGAGGTGACTCCTATCTTCAAGAAAGGAGACCGTAACCAACTGTCGAACTACCGACCTATCAGTCTGACTTCGATAGTCGGTAAACTCATGGAAAGCATCATGGTGGACAAAGTGACGTCGTATTTAGAGTCAAACCTGCTACTGAGGAGTTCCCAGCACGGCTTCCGAAGGCAACGGTCATGCCTGACGAACCTTGTGGAATTCTTCCACTTCGTTTTCAGTGAGCACGATCGGGACAAGGCGGTGGATGTGGTCTACCTAGACTTTCAGAAAGCCTTTGATAAGGTACCACACCGCCGCCTTCTCCGGAAAGTGCGAGCGCTTGGCATAGACGGAAAGGTAGCCGGCTGGATCGAGAACTGGCTAAGTGGCAGACGGCAACGGGTGGTGGTAAATGGACAGTCTTCTGAGTGGGTGCCCGTTACTAGCGGGGTGCCTCAAGGTTCTGTCCTGGGACCACTACTATTCATCATCTACGTCAACGACATGGACGGTGACATGGTTGCGAAGATTTCCAAATTTGCCGACGATACCAAGCTTGGTATGAACGTTGCAAAGGATGGAAATACTGCCCGCCTGCAGGAAGATCTTGAGAAGATTGGGGAGTGGTCGGACACGTGGCAAATGCCTTTTAACGTGGGCCAATGCAAAGTGTTGCATATCGGCCACAGAAACCCCCAATCTCAGTATATCCTTAAGGGCACTGCTCTTGAATCGAGTGACACTGAGAAGGACTTGGGTGTAACAATCACTAGTGACCTCAAGTTCTCGAAACAGTGCATTGAGGCGGAGAAAAAGGCCCAAAGGATGCTAGGCTATATTAAGCGCCAGTTTGGTTATCGGAACCAGGAGATTGTACTGTGCCTGTACAACTCACTTGTCCGACCGCACCTGGAGTATGCCGTACAATTTTGGAGTCCTTCATTGCGAAAGGACATCGCGAGATTGGAACGCGTACAAGCCAGGGCAACCAAGCTGATTCCCTCTATCCGACATAAAAGTTATGAGGATAGACTAAGGGAATTAGATCTGTTTTCGCTGGAAACCCGTAGACTGCGTGGTCAGCTCATCGAAGTTTTCAAAATACTTCGAGGGTTCGACAATGTTGACTACCGGGATATTTTCACACTGAGTGAGAACAGAACGCGCAATCACGGCTTCAAACTTGAACTGAAGCGTTACAACCGCAATCTGTGTGGAAATTTTTTCACTTACAGTATCTGCGGTAAGTGGAACGCACTTCCAGTGGAAGTTGTCAACAGTGAATCTGTTGACCAGTTCAAGTCAAGACTAGACAAGGTCTTGAAAAGTGGCCATTTAGGGACGCAAAACAATTGAGCAGCCTTGTGCCCGCTCGATTGCAAGTCCAATGGTACCCTCTTTGAATGGACCGTAAGGTCTCCTAGGGTACCTTTTTTTCCTTGTTGTTACTCCTTGTTGTTAATCTATCTCTCTCTATCTCTCTCTCTCTCTATCTCTCTCTCTAACTCTCTCTCTCTCTATCTCTCTCTCTCTATCTCTCTCTCTCTCTATCTCTCTCTT
Organism: Ceratothoa steindachneri; assembly: GCA_963969495.1. Classification (NCBI taxonomy): domain Eukaryota; kingdom Metazoa; phylum Arthropoda; class Malacostraca; order Isopoda; family Cymothoidae; genus Ceratothoa; species Ceratothoa steindachneri. The sequence continues at coordinate 43,307,826 of OZ018338.1, forward strand.
CATCGCTCACGCGAGGAATGTCTCCATAAACCAACGCCTGGGAGATCTATGTACGGCGGAAGGAGTCTTTTTTGTAGACCCCTACCGCACCTTTTACGGGAGAAATGACCTGTACAAAAGGGACGGAGTGCATCTTTCCTTTAAAGGGAAAGCTGCACTCGCAAACATGATCCAGGATGTTGTGGAGTGGACCCAAAGAAGTGTCAGACCCCGAGTAAAGGAGGACGTACGCCAGTACACCCGTGTTACTCCAGGAACGACCTTTTCTGAAGTCACAAAGAGTGGAGTGATCCCGCCACAGAGAAAGAAAGCGGGAAACGGAAGAGCGTAGGGAGTCCTACAGTCGGGGACTCCCTAAAAGTTCTTCTGTTTAATGCGAGGTCTATCAGAAACAAGTTTCTAGAACTTCGTGGCCTCGTAGCAACAGAAGAACCGGAGATGGTGGCCATAACGGAGTCGTGGATAAAAACCTCAAGCCGAGATTTTGAAGGTAAATTCACGATTCCAGGTTACCAGCTCTTCCAAAAAGATAGGCCAGACAGAGAGGGTGGCGGTGTGATGTTGTATGTCAAGGATACTCTCAACTCGACGGATTGCAACATCGTATCCGATTATGAACTACTAGGTGTTGACCTAGAGATAGGTCCTGCCAAATACAGGACCCTGGTGCTTTATAGACCTCCTGCCCAACTCGTTGAAAAGGACAGAGATCTGTACCAGCTACTAGGAGAACTTGTGAAAGACAGAGTGTGTATCGTCATGGGTGATTTCAACACACAAGTTGACTGGGAAACCAGAGAACCCTCTTGCGAGAACGCACTACTCCTGGAGTTCACGAACAACGAGTTCCTCACTCAATGGGTGAAAGAGCCAACGAGAGGAGACAATATCCTCGACTTGGTTTTCACCTCTGAGGATGACATCGTTGAGGACCTCTCTGTTGGCGAAGAGCTCGGTGGCAGTGACCACCGATTAATTAGATTTGTAGTCAAAGTCCCCAAGGCAGAGCCTGCAACTAGTAAATCAAGGAAACTGGATTTGAGAAGAGCAGACTTTGCAGGTCTACGCGCGGGACTGACTGACGCGAGGCTAGAGGAGTGCGATGCTGTTGAAGACTCTTGGAACAGTTTCAAAACCACATTCATGAGTCTTCAATCGCGTTTTATCCCTCTGAAATGCCCCCGTCGGTCTTCTGTTCAACCAAAGTGGTTTAATCGAGAAATCGGCCAACTGCTTAGGGAGAAGAGAAATGTGTACCGGCAATCGAAGATCTCGGGTGACTTTGACGAATACCGGAGGCTAGCCAGGAGAGTGAAGTCCAGCATAAGGGCGGCTAAGCGGTCTGAGGAACTCCGAGTGGCGAGACTCTGTAAAGAGAATCCCAAGGAGTCTTTTGGATATGTGAACAGCCGTAAACCAATCCGTCGAACGATTGGCCCTTTGAGGAATGAGGAGGGGACATTAAAGCATTCAGATGCAGAAAATTCTAACCTCCTCAACGACTACTTCTCTTCAGTGTTTACTGAAGAGTGTGGTCCCATTTGTCAGCCGACGGATTCCTACTCGGGGGAAAAGCTGGAGGCAATGGACTTCACCGAAGGAGAAATAAAGAAAAAGATCGCTGACCTAAAGACGAATAAGTCCCCTGGACCGGACGGGTTTCTACCTAAAGTGTTGAAGGAAGTGTGCGATGAAGTATCACGACATCTGTGCGCTATCTTTAACATGTCAATCCGGACCGGATGCGTTCCTAGAGACTGGCGTGAGGCGGAGGTGACTCCTATTTTCAAGAAAGGAGACCGAGACCAACCATCGAACTACCGACCTATCAGTCTGACTTCGATAGTCGGTAAACTCATGGAAAGCATCATGGTGGACAAAGTGACGTCGTATTTAGAGTCAAACCTGCTACTGAGGAGTTCCCAGCACGGCTTCCGAAGGCAACGGTCATGCCTGACGAACCTTGTGGAATTCTTCCACTTCGTTTTCAGTGAGCACGATCGGGACAAGGCGGTTGATGTGGTCTACCTAGACTTTCAGAAAGCCTTTGATAAGGTACCACACCGCCGCCTTCTCCGGAAAGTGCGAGCGCTTGGCATAGACGGAAAGGTAGCCGGCTGGATCGAGAACTAGCTAAGTGGCAGACGGCAACGGGTGGTGGTAAATGGACAGTCTTCTGAGTGGGTGCCCGTTACTAGCGGGGTGCCTCAAGGTTCTGTCCTGGGACCACTACTATTCATCATCTACGTCAACGACATGGACGGTGACATGGTTGCGAAGATTTCCAAATTTGCCGACGATACCAAGCTTGGTATGAACGTTGCAAAGGATGGAAATACTGCCCGCCTGCAGGAAGATCTTGAGAAGATTAGGGAGTGGTCGGACACGTGGCAAATGCCTTTTAACGTGGGCAAATGCAAAGTGATGCATATCGGCCACAGAAACCCCCAATCTCAGTATATCCTTAAGGGCACTGCTCTTGAATCGAGTGACACTGAGAAGGACTTGGGTGTAACAATCACTAGTGACCTCAAGTTCTCGAAACAGTGCATTGAGGCGGAGAAAAAGGCCCAAAGGATGCTAGGCTATATTAAGCGCCAGTTTGGTTATCGGAACCAGGAGATTGTACTGTGCCTGTACAACTCACTTGTCCGACCGCACCTGGAGTATGCCGTACAATTTTGGAGTCCTTCATTGCGAAAGGACATCGCGAGATTGGAACGCGTACAAGCCAGGGCAACCAAGCTGATTCCCTCTATCCGACATAAAAGTTATGAGGATAGACTAAGGGAATTAGATCTGTTTTCGCTGGAAACCCGTAGACTGCGTGGTCAGCTCATCAAGGTTTTCAAAATACTTCGAGGGTTCGACAATGTTGACTACCGGGATATTTTCACACTGAGTGAGAACAGAACGCGCAATCACGGCTTCAAACTTGAACTGAAGCGTTACAACCGCAATCTGTGTGGAAATTTTTTCACTTACAGTATCTGCGGTAAGTGGAACGCACTTCCAGTGGAAGTTGTCAACAGTGAATCTGTTGACCAGTTCAAGTCAAGACTAGACAAGGTCTTGAAAAGTGGCCATTTAGGGACGCAAAACAATTGAGCAGCCTTGTGCCCGCTCGATTGCAAGTCCAATGGTACCCTCTTTGAATGGACCGTAAGGTCTCCTAGGGTACCTTTTTTCCTTGTTGTTACTCCTTGTTGTTAATCTATCTCTCTCTATCTCTCTCTCTATCTCTCTCTCTATCTCTCTCTCTATCTCTCTCTCTCTATCTCTCTCTCTCTCTCTATCTCTCTCTCTCTCTCTCTATCTCTCTCTTCATCGCTCACGCGAGGAATGTCTCCATAAACTAACGCCTGGGAGATCTATGTACGGCGGAAGGAGTCTTTTTTGTAGACCCCTACCGAACCTTTTACGGGAGAAATGACCTGTACAAAAGGGACGGAGTGCATCTTTCCTTTAAAGGGAAAGCTGCACTCGCAAACATGATCCAGGATGTTGTGGAGCGGACCCAAAGAAGTGTCAGACCCCGAGTAAAGGAGGACGTACGCCAGTACACCCGTGTTACTCCAGGAACGACCTTTTCTGAAGTCACAAAGAGTGGAGTGATCCCGCCACAGAGAAAGAAAGCGGGAAACGGAAGAGCGTAGGGAGTCCTACAGTCGGGGACTCCCTAAAAGTTCTTCTGTTTAATGCGAGGTCTATCAGAAACAAGTTTCTAGAACTTCGTGGCCTCGTAGCAACAGAAGAACCGGAGATGGTGGCCATAACGGAGTCGTGGATAAAAACCTCAAGCCGAGATTTTGAAGGTAAATTCACGATTCCAGGTTACCAGCTCTTCCAAAAAGATAGGCCAGACAGAGAGGGTGGCGGTGTGATGTTGTATGTCAAGGATACTCTCAACTCGACGGATTGCAACATCGTATCCGACCATGAACTACTAGGTGTTGACCTAGAGATAGGTCCTGCCAAATACAGGACCCTGGTGCTTTATAGACCTCCTGCCCAACTCGTTGAAAAGGACAGAGATCTGTACCAGCTACTAGGAGAACTTGTGAAAGACAGAGTGTGTATCGTCATGGGTGATTTCAACACACAAGTTGACTGGGAAACCAGAGAACCCTCTTGCGAGAACGCACTACTCCTGGAGTTCACGAACAACGAGTTTCTCACTCAATGGGTGAGAGAGCCAACGAGAGGAGACAATATCCTCGACTTGGTTTTCACCTCTGAGGATGACATCGTTGAGGACCTCTCTGTTGGCGAAGAGCTCGGTGGCAGTGACCACCGATTAATTAGATTTGTAGTCAAAGTCCCCAAGGCAGAGCCTGCAACTAGTAAATCAAGGAAACTGGATTTGAGAAGAGCAGACTTTGCAGGTCTACGCGCGGGACTGACTGACGCGAGGCTAGAGGAGTGCGATGCTGTTGAAGACTCTTGGAACAGTTTCAAAACCACATTCATGAGTCTTCAATCGCGTTTTATCCCTCTAAAATGCCCCCGTCGGTCTTCTGTTCAACCAAAGTGGTTTAATCGAGAAATCGGCCAACTGCTTAGGGAGAAGAGAAATGTGTACCGGCAATCGAAGATCTCGGGTGACTTTGACGAATACCGGAGGCTAGCCAGGAGAGTGAAGTCCAGCATAAGGGCGGCTAAGCGGTCTGAGGAACTCCGAGTGGCGAGACTCTGTAAAGAGAATCCCAAGGAGTCTTTTGGATATGTGAACAGCCGTAAACCAATCCGTCGAACGATTGGCCCTTTGAGGAATGAGGAGGGGACATTAAAGCATTCAGATGCAGAAAATGCTAACCTCCTCAACGACTACTTCTCTTTAGTGTTTACTGAAGAGTGTGATCCCATTCCCCAGCCGACGGATTCCTACTCGGGGAAAAAGCTGGAGGCAATGGACTTCACCGAAGGAGAAATAAAGAAAAAGATCGCTGACCTAAAGACGAATAAGTCCCCTGGACCGGACGGGTTTCTACCTAAAGTGTTGAAGGAAGTGTGCGATGAAGTATCACGACATCTGTGCGCTATCTTTAACATGTCAATCCGGACCGGATGCGTTCCTAGAGACTGGCGTGAGGCGGAGGTGACTCCTATCTTCAAGAAAGGAGACCGTAACCAACCGTCGAACTACCGACCTATCAGTCTGACTTCGATAGTCGGTAAACTCATGGAAAGCATCATGGTGGACAAAGTGACGTCGTATTTAGAGTCAAACCTGCTACTGAGGAGTTCCCAGCACGGCTTCCGAAGGCAACGGTCATGCCTGACGAACCTTGTAGAATTCTTCCACTTCGTTTTCAGTGAGCACGATCGGGACAATGCGGTGGATGTGGTCTACCTAGACTTTCAGATAAGGTACCACACCGCCGCCTTCTCCGGAAAGTGCGAGCGCTTGGAATAGACGGAAAGGTAGCCGGCTGGATAGAGAACTGGCTAAGTGGCAGACGGCAACGGGTGGTGGTAAATGGACAGTCTTCTGAGTGGGTGCCCGTTACTAGCGGGGTGCCTCAAGGTTCTGTCCTGGGACCACTACTATTCATCATCTACGTCAACGACATGGACGGTGACATGGTTGCCAAGATTTCCAAATTTGCCGATGATACCATGCTTGGTATGAACGTTGCAAAGGATGAAAATACTGCCCGCCTGCAGGAAGATCTTGGGAAGATTGGGGAGTGGTCGGACACGTGGCAAATGCCTTTTAACGTGGGCAAATGCAAAGTAATGCATATCGGCCTACAGAAACCCCCAATCTCAGTATATCCTTAAGGGCACTGCTCTTGAATCGAGTGACACTGAGAAGGACTTGGGTGTAACAATCACTAGTGACCTCAAGTTCTCGAAACAGTGCATTGAGGCGGAGAAAAAGGCCCAAAGGATGCTAGGCTATATTAAGCGCCAGTTTGGTTATCGGAACCAGGAGATTGTACTGTGCCTGTACAACTCACTTGTCCGACCGCACCTGGAGTATGCCGTACAATTTTGGAGTCCTTCATTGCGAAAGGACATCGCGAGATTGGAACGCGTACAAGCCAGGGCAACCAAGCTGATTCCCTCTATCCGACATAAAAGTTATGAGGATAGACTAAGGGAATTAGATCTGTTCTCGCTGGAAACCCGTAGACAGCGTGGTCAGCTCATCGAAGTTTTCAAAATACTTCGAGGGTTCGGCAATGTTGACTACCGGGATATTTTCACACTGAGTGAGAACAGAACGCGCAATCACGGCTTCAAACTTGAACTGAAGCGTTACAACCGCAATCTGTGTGGAAATTTTTTCACTTACAGTATCTGCGGTATGTGGAACGCACTTCCAGTGGAAGTTGTCAACAGTGAATCTGTTGACTAGTTCAAGTCAAGACTAGACAAAGTCTTGAAAAGTGGCTGTTTATGGACGCAAAACAATTGAGCAGCCTGTGCCCGCTCGATTGCTAGCCTAAAGGTACCCTCTTTGAATGGACCGTAAGGTCTCCTAGGGTACTAACTTCCCTTGTTACTCCTTGTTACTCTCTCTCTCTCTCTCTATCTCTCTCTCTCTATTTTTCTCTCTCTCTATCTCTCTCTCTCTATCTCTCTCTATCTCTCTCTCTATCTCTCTTTCTTGCTCGTTAGCCTTTGTCCAGTTGCTCGTTAGCCTTTGTCCAGTTGCTCGTTAGCCTTTGTCTTGTTCGCAGGTGTTCAGTGTTGCGCGCTCGAATATAATTCTTAAAATTCTTTTTTGACATAATTTACTTATATTTAAAGCGATTTTTTCTTTTTTTAAATACATTTGTTTTATTGTAACTACAATTAAATATTTTTTTTTGTGTGTGTGTGCGTGTATATGAATAAATACATAATCCACACTATCCGGCCGGGTTTTTTTTTTTGTTTTGTTTTTTTGCCGTCATATCCTAAGCTCATCTTCAATAGACTCCCAACTGTAAGTAATTTCTGAGTGTTAATAAATTATTTTATTTATCAATATTGTCTTCGAGTTATCCCTTTTTTCGTTTAATTCTGTTCTTTCCTGTTGCTATCCGTCCTGTTAAGGCCGTTGACCAATCACAACAGAGCCTTTTTAATCCCTTAATCCGCCTCGTGTTTCTGCCAGCGCCATTTTGCTTTATCTTTCTCTCTAAGCGAGTAATTTCCTAAAAATATTTCGTTCTAAAATCATAATTTATTTAGTATATATTCCCTATTTGTTAGTGATTTTTCAGGAATAAAGATAAGTTTTAGATACTAATTTTTCTATAATACAAGATATATCTCTTCGATTTAGTGAATTATAGATTTCCTTTCGGTTGATATTTAACGGTTGATAGGCATTGGTTTTTAGCACGTCCTTTTTAAAATCGACCAGTCTGTAATAATAAATCTATTTTGCAATTAAAATTTGTAAGTAAGTGTACATATCATATTGTTTAGCAATTTTTTTAATATAAAGTGAAGTTCTAAATACCAATTTTATCTACCGTAGGATCAAGTGTTTAATTAACGTGTATTGAATCAAGCTTTAAACGGTGTGGTCAAGTATAAGTGTACACAAGTGAAAGTGAAGTAAAGCGAGGTTATTATAAAAAAGAAGGATCCCCGGAGCCCTCAAATTAAAGCATTGTTGCTTTAAATGCAAGAATACACGTTGGATCATCGATTTTCAAGAACAATGCTTTGAGAATATCACGTCGAGAAGTGTATGCGAATTCTGCAAAATAAATGAAAAATTTGATATCGAAAAGGCAAAATGGATGTCTGTAATAAGCTCTATGGAAAACCGCATAAATGACCTCGAATTAAAGAACTGTGCTTGTCAAACAGAAGATGAAACCAGAATAGCTCGAGTAGATACTAAAATCGTGAAACTGGAACAAGAAGTCGCAATTCTCACTAACAAAATTGATACATCAAACATAAAAGACGAGGACAATTTCATCCAAGTCAGAAATAAGCGCCCATTCAAACCAATCATTCAGAAAAAAGCAACAATCTCAACCAAAAATAGATATGATATATTGTCCTACGAAGAAGAGGAAGAAACGTATTTAGCTGGTGACTCAATAATTCGGAATCAAATCGATCACTTTGGAAGTTGGAACATCAAAAAGCGCAAATTCCGATGCTATCCAGGAATAAAGATTGAGCAATTAACAGAACAATTAAACAACTTTGAGATGGAAAGCAAAGAGAGTCAAATCATAGCGAATGTTGGAAGCAACGATGTGTTCAACGGAAAAAACTATCAAGGTTCGGAAAGCATAATGAATGACTACAAGAAAATGATAAAAACAATCAAGACCAAAACGGATAATGCAATTGTTGTTGGGGTGCTACCAAGAATTTACGAGAGATACGAAAATCTAAGTCGAGCAATTGGGATAAATCATCGTCTAGAAGATCTTTGCAAGAAGGAGAATGTTAAATTTATTGACCCCTGGCTACTTTTCATCCACAACAAAGAATTGTTTTCTCAGGATGGCATCCATCTCTCCACAAAAGGTAAAATGAAATATGGAGAATTGCTACAAACTAACCTACGAAATTTAATGAAAAATAAAGCACCAAGTCAAGAACCACAGGGAAACGATCGAAGCCCCAATTCAGAAGAAATCAGTTAAACACATTAAAAACTCTATTCTTTAACGCAAGATCAATTAGAAACAAATTTACGGAGTTCAGAGCGCTGGTATTGACCAAAAAGTACGACATCATAGGAATAACTGAGACATGGATACATACAGAGTCACGTGATATTATTTCAGAATTCCAGTTAAAAGGATACAAGTTATTTCATAAAGATAGATTACAGAGAGAAGGTGGAGGTGTTCTTTTATATGTACGCGAAGATTTGCACCCTGTAGAATGTAACACTGACTCTGTTTTTGAAATGGTAACGGTTAAAATAAACCAAAAAAAGAACCTATATGTTATTTTAGTTTATAGGAGTCCACATCAGCTCCGGGAGACAGATGACCAATTTTATGAATACTTAACGAACATTTGTAAAGACAAGTTATCAGTGATCATTGGAGATTTTAATTGTGCTAAAATAAACTGGCCTAACAAAACTGCAGACTCAGAAGGACAAAGATTTTATTGAGGATAATTTCCTGACTCAGTGGGTGAAAGAACCAACAAGAGATGAAAACATATTGGATTTAGTGTTAACATCAGACGATGAATTGATTTCAAATTTAAATGTTGGAGACAGAATAGGAAATAGTGATCATAACGCAGTAGATTTTGAAATTAATATACCACGTGTCCTACAAAATGACACCACCGCTAAACTTAATTTCAAAAGGGCAAATTATGCTGAACTAAGAAAGAGTTTGAGCACTTTTAGGATAAATAATGAAGAAATAAACGTAGCATGGCATGAATTTAAAAACAATCTTCTCAACAAACAGTTTCAATTCATACCACTGGCTGTTATTAAAGATAAAAATGTTAATAAACCGAAATGGCTATCTCAAGAAATTATGAAACTCATTAGAAACAGAGATAAAACATATAAAAGGCTAAAATACAACAATAACATAGAAAACAGGAATCATTATCTGGAATTGAGAAGAAAAGTTAAAGCCGAGATTACAAGAGCAAAACGAAATGAAGAAATAAGAGCAGCTCAAAATTGCAAAAATAATCCTAAAGAGTTCTTTGCCTTAGTAAACATCAGAAAACCCATAAAGAACAATATTGGAGGAGACACCACTGTACAATAATTATCTTAATGACAAAAACGGGTGCATTATTGGCAAGAAACTTATTATATAACTTCAAGAGGTGAGTTCTAGAATGTTCCAGTCACCAGTGCCTTGTAGGTGGCGGTAGCTTCCGGCAATAAAATAACATAATTTCACGGATGACAAAAGCCACAAGGGCCTATCAAAGGTCATCCGCCTCCGTCAAAACCCACCCACAAAAAGCACCATCACCAGGAAAAGACAAAATCAAGGTCCCTCACAATATAATATAACAGATGACAAAAGCCACAAGGGCTCATCATAGGTCATCCGAGTCAAATGGCCTTTTTTTTAAGGCACCCAAACTCCCAGGAAAACTACATCCAGAGGATTGCGTCCAGAAACAAGAGCTCAATCATATCCCCTCTCACACACTCCCTTTCGAACGAGAACATATTTAATACCCTCAGTCTATCTATATATTCACGGTGCCTCAGGGAAGGAATAATCTTTGTTGCCCTTTGTTGCACTGACTTGAGAAGGTTAATATCGTGTCTAAAATGTGGGGACCATGCCTGTATACAGTACTCTAGATGTGGCCTAACATAAGAGTTATAGAGTTTAAGAATAACCTCCTTACTTTTGTAACTGACATTTCTCTTAATGAAACCCAGCACTCTATTTGCCCTATTTCTTGCTTCAATACACTGCTTAGAAAACCTTAATGACTTATCTATTACTACTCCTAGATCTTTCTCATCCTCTACTGAGGTCAGCCAATGCCCATCCATTTCTTAGTTAAATTCTCTCTTATCTTTTCCCATGTTGATAACTTTGCACTTATCAAGGTTGAAAGTCATTTGCCACTTATGTGCCCAGGATAACAATTTATTTAAATCCGCCTGCACTTTAAAATTATCATCAATATCTTTAACTACAGCTGCTAATTTGGTATCATCCGCCAAAATTGACACTTTATTATTAACTGCCTCCCCAAGATCGTTTATATAGATGACAAATAATAATGGACCGAGAACTGATCCCTGAGGAACCCCACTGATAACATCCCTCCACTCTGACTTTACACCATTTAGCACTATCCTTTGCTTCCTGTCTTTCAGCCACTCAGCTATCCAATTTGAAACACACCCACATATCCCAATCATTTTTTAATTTATGAACTAGTCTCCTATGTGATACCCTATGAAATGCTTTACTAAAATCTAAGTAAATTATACCTACATTCTCTCCCTTATCTACTTGATCTGTTACAAACTCCAGAAAGTCTAGTAAATTAGTCGAACATGATCTACCTGATCTAAACCCATGCTGAGCATCGCTGATTAACCCCTCCCTCTCTAGATGTTGGCAAATCCCTTTTTTAATTATTTTCTCAAGAATTTTACAGACTACAGGAGTTAGGCTAACTGGTCTAAAGTTATTTGGATCCTCTTTACTACCCTTCTTGAAAATACGGACTACATTCGCTCTCTTCCAATCATCGGGTATTTCTCCATATTCCAGTGACCTAGTATATAACTTCTCCAGAGCTATTGAGATACTTTCTACCCCTTCTTTAAGTATCCTAGAATGAATATTATCAGGGCTTGAGGCCTTGGTAGTATCTAACTCACCTCTTAGTCCTTTTATCGTCCTCCGATCCACACTAATGGTAATAAACACCTCTTTCCCTGACCCATGAGTACTATACATAAGACTATTTAGTTTCTCCTTTGTAAATACTGATGCAAAATGACCATTTAGTACCTCAACTATTTCCTCATCAGTTTCTCTCACAACCCCTTCATATTTGATAGGTCCTATTTTAACTCTGCCAGACTTGTTATTAATTTTATAGTAACTAAAGAACTTTCTAGGATCTTTGTTGCTATCCTGAGCTAATTTAATTTCTGACACCCTTTTGTTTTTCTTTATAATCTTATTTAACTCATTCCTAGCGATTTTATAATCACTTAAATTTTGAATATTATTTTCTACCTGTAATTTTTTTATATGCCCTTTTCTTCTCTGAAATTTTTCTAGCCATCTCCTGATTCCACCATAATGGTTTCCTACTTTTGTTCCTAATGGCCTTCATTGGGATATATTGTTCTTGGACTACATTTAAACTATCCCACATCCCATAAGCATTTTTACCTCTGAATTCTACATCCCAGTCTACCAAATTTAGCAAGCTTCGGAGTTTTACATAATCTTCCTTATGAAAATTTGGAACTTTTACAGCATTCTCGGTTATTTTACCCTTCTCAATTCCCAAGATAAAACGAACTATCTGATGGTCACTATTTCCCAATGCTTTCCCAACACTCAATTCTTGAACTAAATGATCACTGTTAGAAAGTACTAAATCTAATATATTGTCCCCCCTCGTTGGCTCATTAACAAATTGATTCAAAAAATTATCCTCAAAGCATTCTATGAACCTGCCACTTGTTCTATCCCTACCTATCATATTTTCCCAGTCCACAGAGTTTTAGTTGAATTCCCCAATAATAACTGCATCTGTTTCACATCCCTTACTTATTTCCCTTATCATTAGTTCATCCATATCATCAGTCTGCCCAGGTGGCCTGTAAAAAGCTCCCAAATGCACCATTCTAGGTTCAGTAAAAATAGAATGGTGCATTTGGGAGCTTTTTACAGGCCACCTGGGCAGACTGATGACATGGATGAACTAATGATAAGGAAAATAAGTAAGGGATGTGAAACAGATGCAGTTATTATTGGGGACTTCAACTTAAACTCTGTGGACTGGGAAAATATGATAGGTAGGGATAGAACAAGTGGCAGGTTCATAGAATGCTTGAGTTTTCTTCCGGTAGCGCACGGTTAACCACGTGCTGGAGATTCCCGAACATTCCAAATCACCCGAAGCGACAGTAGCAGCCACTCACAGTGCCCTTAACCCAGTTTACCTTAATTCGTACTATTTTAAAACTCAACCTATCTTATCAGTAAAATAAATGTTGCTAAATATCTAATTACTTTTGCAAATTGCTAAAAGTCAAAACATTATTGCCACATTTTCGAGGGGGGGGGGCGCCCTCCCCTTTCCATAGAGCAAATATCAGGGAGGGTGGCTCCTAAGCCGCCACTGGTGCCACTTCACGTTCATTGGCAGATACTTTTAATACCAAGTACCCCGAAAGGTTTCCAATCAACTACAGAATATCAGTAAAATCTTCGCCCGGGAAGCGTCTGTGATCGATTACGAAGTGGTCGAAAAAGAACTTCTACTGATCCCAGAACATCTGCACTGGTAAGAGATTGTGTGGAACAATACTACGGTAAGTCAATAGGAATATTATCACAGGAAACAGGTGTATCTAAGAGTTCGGTTCAGCGCATTCTAGCCACTAATCATTTCCACCCGTATAAAGTCCAGCTAGTCCAGGAATTACATGGTGATGATCGAGATCGTAGTATGGATTATTGTGAATGGTTTATGTAGCAGAGACACCCAGAAAAACGTATCATGTTTAGTGATGAAGCATTTTCTGCTTAAACGGTGATATCAATAGACATAATGCACAATATTGGGCTACTGATAATCCATATTGGGTGGAGGAAGGACGCACGCAATTCAATCTAAGAGGTATGGTATGGGCAACTATGTTTGGCGATACGGTAATTGGTCCATATTTTTCCCTAACAATGTGACTGCTGAGTCATATCTGCATATGTTGGCAAACTCTCTAGTACCTGAATCAGATGACATATCCTTATAGGATCGGAGAATTCTGTGGTTTCATCAGATGGGACTCCGCCACATTTTGCAAAGATTGTGCGCGAATTTCTACAAGAACCATTCGGAGATAAATGGATTGGACGACGTGGACCAATTGAATGGCCACTCAGATCTCCAGATCTGATACCTTTAGATTGCTTTCTATTAGACCACCTCAAATCAGTTGCTTATAATCACCACCCCGGAACAATAGCGGAACTAAAGACAAACATATTAAGACAATTTGAAGCCATAAAATCAAATACTTACTTACTAAGCAATGTTAAAAGGTCTTGCGTGGAATGCGTTAGGAAATGTATAGAAGTAAATGAATGTTATTTTGAACATGCAGTGTAATTGATAACGATAATTAATAAATAAAAAAGTGCAAGCTAGTTTCTTTAATAAATTTCCTATGGGGCCAGAGTTTTGGGACACCCAGTATATATATATATATATATATATATATATATATATATATATATATATATATCGTGACCTAAAACACCCGCTTCCACTCATGCCAAGGCATTATTTTCGCAATGGCCTTCTGGACATCCCAATGGAGAACATCATCATTATATATATATATATATATATATATATATATATGTCGTAGAATGACTCCCGACGATATACCATATATCACTATTCGTTGAGGGAACTTCCTTAATTATCTCTAGAGTGCGTTTTTACTGTCTGGCGGCCGATATTATGTATCTTCAAAATGCTTAAGAAGTGGAACTGAGCTCAAGGATAATAATATTGCTATCATTAATAAAATAGAGTTTTATTAATAATAACTATCAGGAAACACAAAAAACGGAAAATATTGACAAACAGAATGGAAAGGGTCGTGGAGACTCGGGCTAATCCAAGGATTTAAGGGATCAAAAAAGGTAAAACAAATATGGAGTTAAAGAGATGGGATGGTTCGATAAACCATTTAAAGCACAGGATAGAATTGACAAATAAGGGATCAATACTCAAAAGGTGACGCTTGGCTTACGTAACTTCATTAGGGTGCAGTGGAAGGTACTTTAAGGAATATTCGGTCCGCTGGCGAGTTCCAGCCGAAGGGGGGGGATAAAAGGATCCTGACGTGGCGTCTTGGAAAGGAGAACCGTTACTCGACGAACGGCTTGACGAACAATGGCTGTTCTAGGTTGTTCTCTTCTGAACAAAGGGGGAGATGAGAACCGTCTCTTGTCTACGGGCTCAAGAACAATGGCTGTTCTAATGTTGTTCTCCTTTGAACAACAGGGGGGGGTGAGAACCATTTCTTGGCGAAGGGCTCAAAACGAACAATGGCTGTTCTAATGTTGTTCTCCTCTGAACAACAGGGAAAGGGGGGGGGGGAACCGTTTCTTGGCGAAGGGCTCAAAACGAACAATGGCTGTTCTAATGCTGTTCTCCTTGAACAACAGGGGGGGGGGGATGAGAACCGTTTCTTGGCGAAGGGCTCAAAACGAACAATGGCTGTTCTAATGCTGTTCTCCTTGAACAACAGGGGGGGGATGAGAACCGTTTCTTGGCGAAGGGCTCAAAACGAACAATGGCTGTTCTAATGCTGTTCTCCTTGAACAACAGGGGGGGGGGATGCCTTGGGGACTTGGCGTCACTAAAGGCTCGAACCTTTGGCACTCAAGGAATATTGTCCTCCTTCTGGACAAGTGATGGTGAATCTCGAGGTCGAGGTCCCTTGGCGCACAAAGGGAGAGAGGGTCGTGGTGATGTTTCGCGACGAAAATCTGGATCTCCAATCTGATCTTAGTGGTAAAGTTTCCATATAAATAGCCAGGACATCTCCTTGGCGTGGGGGAGAATGGGGTGGAAGCTTCGAGGGAACGCACAGCTGGGCCGGAGAAAAATGCCTTATCTGTCCATAAGCCTAACTCGATCTGGCGAGGTCGGCGTATGGGGGCGAACGGGGGGGACGATAACCTCCTTGTTTAAACATTGACGTCCGGTAGCTGTTGATAAGACTCCAAGCCTCGAATCGAAGATGCACGTGGGCCTCCTCGAGGTTTTAACTAATATGGGATAGGAGTTGAATTTAACACAGATTCAACTCGTTCTATCACACCCCTCCATTCCAGGGGAAGTTGTCACTTCGAAAAAAAAAAGAGAGAAGGGACAACGATAGAGCTCCGTTGTAGGGAACTCGTTTTCTCGTACCAACCGTGCCTTCCTGCACCTAACTATTATTACCTCAATACATGATTATTTTGATTTTTAGATTACAGGGGAAAATAACCTTTAATACAACTAAATAAAAAAAAAAAAAGGCATGGAACAATGAAATGATATAAACTTAGTACATACGGGACAAAATAATTTATACGTAAATTAATAAGAACAAATATATATACATAAAAAAAAATTAGACATTGAGCGTTACAAAATTCAGACATACATTAAATAACTATATTACAAAAGAATCTTAAATTAAGTCGTACAAGACGGTATATACCTACATGGAGATACTAATCCTATGAATACAATTATTCTACGCTATTCGGTAACGCATTCCTACTGAGTGCGTCAGCGACCTGGTTATCGGAACCTTTTATATAATTTATTTTAAACTGATACTCTTGCAAGAGTAAACTCCAGCGCATGATGCGGCCGTTTGAGTGTCTCAAATTCCTAATATAGGCTAACGGACGGTGGTCGGTTCCTATTTGAAAATCTTTACATATCAAGTACAGCTTGAATTTTTCTATGACCCAGATAATTGATAGAGCTATCTTTTCTCTAGTGGCATATCTCTTTCCGCTTGGTAATAATTGACGACTAACATATGCAACTGGATGACTCGTTCTGTCATCCACGTATTGAAGGAGTACACCTCCAATGCCCTCGTTGATCACGTCGGTCTTAACCCCAAAGGATTTTTCCGGGTTGGGCAACTTAAAAATGGGGGCAGAAATGAACTTACTTTTGAGCTGATTAAAATGGGAAACAGCGACATCATTCCAACGTAAACGATCGGAGAAATTCTTTTCCTGAAGGGGGCATAGGGGGGCCGAAATTTAAGCGAAATTCGGAACAAATCGCTGATAGGGAGAAGCTGATCCTAGGATCGATCTTAATGGCTTCTTTGTAATCGGGAGGGGCATGTCGGCGATTGCCTAAATCTTGTTCTCGTGGGGACCTGACTTGCTTTGTCCTATTTTGAAACCCAAATATTTGATGGTTTCGTGGGCAAACTGGCATTTGCTGGGGCCAATGGTGAGGCCATTTTCACGCAGTTGCTCAAAAAGAGCTAATAGGGTGGATAAATGGTGATTCCATTTAATTAGTTCTTGGAGCCGACTCTTCTGACGTGGTGTCAGCTGCGCGTCACTATCCAGGTCAGAGGGTTCCAAAGACTCGCCTGGTAGAAAAGGAGGAGGGTACTCGGCATCAGGTTGGATGCACACTGTCTGGATTACCTTAAGGGACTCCGCGGGGCAGTCCTCTTCAAGCGCCGATGCTTCGTCCAGTTCTACGAAGGTATCTCCATGGGCGCGTTGGGGGTTCTTTATTTCTTGGGGTCCAGGGACAGTCTCCGTGTCCTTGTCTGGGGCCTTATCACCTAAGGGTGTTAGTGATTCACACTCCTCTTTTGCCGTCCTAAAGTCCTGGTTAGGGGTCTCCGAGAAATCGGACGGTATCGGGGTTCTGATGGGGACGGGCTCCTGGGCTTCTTTCTTATCTCGGCCTTGAGGAAGGGCGGCCTGAAACACAGGATCGAAACTTACTTGGGGGCTCTGTCCTATAAGTACGGAACAGAATTTTATGGGTGCTACAATGAATTCAGCCTAGCCATTATAATATTGACACTGCAGGTAACATCTAGCGACGGGGAATCGGTTCGCCCGCCCAAGTTGGTCATGTACCACCGCAAATTTTTCGTGGTTAGAGGCCACTGGGAGGAGTTCGTCGGACACGATGAAGCACGTACATCCTGTGTCCCTGATGAGAGTCAATACTCGACAGATGTCCACGCTGCCCTCCTCATATTTCAAAGTTCCCGATGAATTTTACCAAAAACAAAATTTACCTGGTGGCCTGACGGAGGGGGAGAAGTTTCTGCTTGGGTCTGCACCACCGGGGGAGCCGGGGTCGCATTAATCTGGTGAACTTGGTGGGCTGGTCCGCTTTTAAGCCTAGAATTTTGGGGGCAATTCCAGCTCATGTGGTTTTCTACACCACAGGTGAAGCATATGGTTGGTCGCTTCGGGAAGAGAGATGGAGGAGAAGTCTTAACGGGAGGGTTGGAGTCCCGTTGTTGGTTTTGGGGAAAGAAGTTTTGGGGTTTTACGGGGCTCGGAAACTTTGTCAGCTTTCCTGGGAAGGAGCGCGAGTCCGTCCTTCTTTCTTCTTGTTGGATTACTCTTTCCCGTTCCTCTCTTTCTCTTTCTTTTTCTACCTTTTTTCTTTGAACTTCTGCTTTAATCCGAGCTAATTCAATCTGAAGCTCTCTTTCATTTCTCTTCTTTGCTCCTCTTGAATGTACTCAATTAGTTCTTTTCCGGAAAGTCCACAGGACTCTCCTTGCGCTTTAAAGATTTCAAACTGAGTCATCTTTGCACTTGGAGGCGCACTAGTCAACCAACTAAAATTCCTCGCAACAAGAATTATGCCTCTATAGAATTAGCCTACCTAAATATGGGCACTGACCTATTCGTACTTGGTTTCTTACTCTAAATAACCACTGACTAAAATCACGAAAAAACACAAACAAATTATTATAACCGTTCCTTGAGCTACTCCAGCTTCTTAAGTTTCAAAAAAAAGGGGATAGCAATCGTTAAAACAAAAGGGAACTACTATATTCTATTATTATAACGAATAACACTATGCTTTACTCGACTGAGACCAGTGTTTGCAAAGATATAGCGTTAAACCTTACACACCTGATACCAAATTTAAATAGTATATATATATATGTCGTAGAATGACTCCCGACGATATACCATATATCACTATTCGTTGAGGGAACTTCCTTAATTATCTCTAGAGTGCGTTTTTACTGTCTGGCGGCCGATATTATGTATCTTCATAATGCTTAAGAAGTGGAACTGAGCTCAAGGATAATAATATTGCTATCATTAATAAAATAGAGTTTTATTAATAATAACTATCAGGAAACACAAAAAACGGAAAATATTGACAAACAGAATGGAAAGGGTCGTGGAGACTCGGGCTAATCCAAGGATTTAAGGGATCAAAAAAGGTAAAACAAATATGGAGTTAAAGAGATGGGATGGTTCGATAAACCATTTAAAGCACAGGATAGAATTGACAAATAAGGGATCAATACTCAAAAGGTGACGCTTGGCTTACGTAACTTCATTAGGGTGCAGTGGAAGGTACTTGAAGGAATATTCGGTCCGCTGGCGAGTTCCAGCCGAAGGGGGGGGATAAAAGGATCCTGACGTGGCGTCTTGGAAAGGAGAACCGTTACTCGACGAACGGCTTGACGAACAATGGCTGTTCTAGGTTGTTCTCTTCTGAACAAAGGGGGGGATGAGAACCGTCTCTTGTCTACGGGCTCAAGAACAATGGCTGTTCTAATGTTGTTCTCCTTTGAACAACAGGGGGGGTGAGAACCGTTTCTTGGCGAAGGGCTCAAAACGAACAATGGCTGTTCTAATGTTGTTCTCCTCTGAACAACAGGGAAAGGGGGGGGGAGAACCGTTTCTTGGCGAAGGGCTCAAAACGAACAATGGCTGTTCTAATGCTGTTCTCCTTGAACAACAGGGGGGGGGGATGCCTTGGGGACTTGGCGTCACTAAAGGCTCGAACCTTTGGCACTCAAGGAATATTGTCCTCCTTCTGGACAAGTGATGGTGAATCTCGAGGTCGAGGTCCCTTGGCGCACAAAGGGAGAGAGGGTCGTGGTGATGTTTCGCGACGAAAATCTGGATCTCCAATCTGATCTTAGTGGTAAAGTTTCCATATAAATAGCCAGGACATCTCCTTGGCGTGGGGGAGAATGGGGTGGAAGCTTCGAGGGAACGCACAGCTGGGCCGGAGAAAAATGCCTTATCTGTCCATAAGCCTAACTCGATCTGGCGAGGTCGGCGTATGGGGGCGAACGGGGGGACGATAACCTCCTTGCTTAAACATTGACGTCCGGTAGCTGTTGATAAGACTCCAAGCCTCGAATCGAAGATGCACGTGGGCCTCCTCGAGGTTTTAACTAATATGGGATAGGAGTTGAATTTAACACAGATTCAACTCGTTCTATCACACATATATATATATATATATATATATATATATATATATATTGTTAAAAGAAAGAGACTAAAACACTTCAATTTACTTTCACTGTATGATGGCAATCTTTGCAGATTAACTTTTGAAGACTTTAAGATACTCAAAAGGTTTACCAATATCAATTAGGGTTTAATATTTGAGCTAGATAACCGAGTTATCACTAAAAGTAACTAACTAGTAAATAAAAGGGGTCACACTAAGATAGCACAACATTTCTTTTCTTATAAAATAACAAACTTGGAATGGTTTGCGTAGGAATGTCATTGAAACACTACAGTAAATATGTTTAAGAATATAATCAATAAATATTACTTTGAAATAAAACTTTGCCGAGATAAGAGTTGTGAAAATAGGTAAATATTTATCTATATCGCTCTTTTTTTTTATTCGCCCTCACTTCTGAATTGCACCCTTTTACCTCTTTCCTGAATTAGCCTCGTCTGGATCTCATGGTCTTTAGTTGTTCGTAATTATGTACGAGCTCCATGCTGAAATCTCGATATTGTGATTTGAAGTCCGGCTCGTCGGACTGGTGCTTGTAAAGAAGTGTGTAGGAATAGGTGCGAAGGAAAAATAAAGAACGAAAGTAGCGTAGGCCAGTAGCGAACAGCTTCCTGTGTCGCTGGACCACTTCGCAAGCGTTGAATCCACTGCGTCATCCTGAGTCGAAAAAAGGAGAGACTCATTCAAGCGAAGTTTTTAAATCGCTCTCTTGCACTCTTAGGCACGCTACTCTTACTTCAAAGGTCCTGTTCGGCAGGCTGCTTAGACTCCGCCGCCCCCTGCCTTCCTAAATCTAATGGATTGCGAGGTCATTGTGACCTAAAACACCCGCTTCCACTCATGCCAAGGCCCTATTTTCGCAATGGCCTTCGGGAAATCCCAATAGAGGACATCATAGAGGATCTTTCTAACTGGAGGGTCACTAAGGTCTAAGACTTCCACTAAAATACCAGAGAGGTAAAAGTGCCTACTATAACCAACCCTGTTATTACCTTTTACTCTCGGTTCCCACCTCCTTGCATTTATTGTGGTATATGTGACCAGTGGAGCTGTAGGTTTGATGCCTACCCTTACATCCAAGCCCTCACCCTTTGCTTTCAATGCAAGTGTTCGGGTACCAGAGCTTGGTGGTTGCTCGCTTGAGAATGTGAGGGAGGCAGGCCTCTCCTGTTTCACTGGGCATGCTTTTTTATGGTGATGTTCTTTGTTTATAGTTTATTGGCTTTCGTTATTGTTTTTTCTCGTTTTTAGTTTGTTTTCTGTTTACTGTTACTTTGAATAGGCTAAAAATAGGCTGCGCCTTGTATTTTAGTAGGCGCAATCACCGAAATTATAAATATAAGCCTAATTTGAGGCTAGCAATACACTGCATCCCGCCATGTGTCCGAATCAGAGGGGACAGAAAATGACTTGATAAAGTCTAGTAGGACACCAGATGGTAATAATTATTTTAATTGTAAATGGAGTAATGTACTCTATGCAACTGGTACACTCTTTCCATGAGGATATTACCGATGAGCCTAGTAACTATGGGGCGGTCTGGGTTGAGTAAGATTAGAGAAAAAAAAGGGAGGTCACTAGACGCACTATGACGTTCCTTGTTACTGTGGCGCTTCCTGATTCTGTGTCTGGTGACATCTATCACTATCACGTGACGTAATTTTTGGCATTACCACGGGGGTGCTATCACTTCCACCACCTTGTCAACACTAATAAATCTTATTGACATGCAAATTCTGGTCAACGACAAATCTTTGTAAATTGCTCTAAGTCCGTGCATGGCAAAGTAGTTTCATGCAAAGCCAAATGTGTGAAGCGTGTCAGAGAGTAACTTTCTTTCTCTAAGGTTCGAGCTCCCGCGCTCATCAAGAATCCTTCAACAGGATCTACTTCCCGTCGCCACCTCACTTATCACGCTGGCATCAAAAAAGGCGCGAAATCTGCTTAGCCAATATTCCTCCGCATCGTAATTGACCTACCGAGGACCTTTTCCGCCTCAAAGGCTTGAACAGTAGAAGACCCCTCTGAGAGGACAACACGATTAGTCTTAGTGGTCGCGCCCTTGATGAACTGGTATAAGAGTTCGAGATGGGTTTATTTATTGCGGAAGAGTTCACATATTACTGTTCAAGAATTTATTCTTTTTCCTGCCATTACCTACCTGTCTGCCTGGGATCTCCTGATGCACGAGCGGAATTTGGCTGAAGGGTAAGGGTACATCACAAGATTTCTAGTGAATGTCTAGCGTATTTGCTTTTCCAAATCGACTGGAAAATGATATCCAGAAGGGTTTCCTCGTAGGCAGCATTTCGTTAAGGTGTTTTCCCAATTGGAAAAAGACTATAATTCTAACTGGAGATACGATGGGCGGTCAATAAGCTTTGAAATTCGGATATAAGGAAACGAGATACGAGGAAAAGTGTTTTATTATTTTTCAATATAACTACCTTGCACTTCAATGCACTTGCGCCACTTGTCCCTGAGACTTCGAATTTCCGACAACCAGAAATCTCCCGACTGCTGTTCAATCAACTCCTGGACGGCGAGCTGGACATCTTCATCATCCCCAAACCGGCGTCCACGCAGGGCAGCCTTGAGCTGGCAGAATAAAAAGTAGTCATTAGGGGCCAGATCTAGACTGTAGAGGGGATAGTTGAGCTCCTCGAATCCGCACTCGCGCAAGGCAGCTTGTGCAACTCTGGCCTTGTGGACAGGGGCATTGTCGTGGAGGAGCAGGACACCGCGTGTCAACTTACCGCACCGCTTCTGACGCATGCACTTCTTCAACTCAGCCAGTTCCTCGGCGTAATATTGGCATGCAATGGTCCTTCCACGAGGCGCATAGTCCACCATCAACACTCGCTCAGAATCCCAGAAGATGGTGGCCCTAATCTTCCCGGCTGAGGGTTGGGTCCAGGACTTGATGGTGCTCGGAGAGCCCATGTACTTCGAGGCCATGCTTTCGAGCTTGGTCTCGGGATCCCAGTGATAGACCCATGTTTCATCACCTGTCACTATGCGTGACTCGTATCCCGCGGGTCTTGGTTGAACAGGAGCAGGAGATCCTCCGAACTTTGACGACGTTGAAGTCAATCATGGGGCGTGAGGTTTCTAGGGACCCAACGGGCAGAGACCTTGGTCATGGCCAAATTGTTGTGGATGATGTTGATAACACTTTCATGTGATATTCTAAGTTCTCGCTCGATTTTTTCGACCTTCACCCGTCGTTTTCGAGGATCATCCTCTCCACACGGGCCACATTGTCCTTGTTGGTCACGTCTGACGGGGGTCATCTTCAAGGGACTCACAACCATGGTGGAACTCCCTATTTCAGCAAGCAATGGTTGCATAGGAAGGGGCGGTGTCGGTGTACACTGCAACCATGCATTCATGGATCTCTTTTGCATTCTTGCCTTCCTTGTTAAAAAATTTGATCACTGCGCGGTGCTCAACCTTCTTCATTGTTGAAAAATTTGTGACTGACGATCTGCGATCAGCTACTGCTTCTTAAATAGACTAGGCAGGAGCGTGCGGCGGCAGTTTCTGACTTATCATAACTTCTCCTAAAACTACTACAAACAGCCATCCCCCTTCCTCTGTTTTGCCCTACCGATTCTCAAAACTTATTGCCGCCCCTCGTATGTTGTTATCATGAAGCCACTCTATTCTATGAAGGCAAGGGAATCATTAACCCTATTCTCTCTTACGAGATCGTTGATTCGGATTACAGTTTGAGAAGGCATCTCCGATCACATAGGGTTTGATTATGGTTTCCCACATGAAAATGTACTGAATTTAGCACCTCTTTGCTAAATGAAGATGCTCTCAACACCCTCTACACAGGAGACTTTTTTATTTCTTTTACCGTTGCTGAAATGTACCTTAAATTGTATCACTTGTCATGAGGAAACGCACGGGCATCATTTTTTTTTTTTTTAATTTGACCAAAATAGGGCAGTTTTGCCACCTTCAAGGAGATTATCCCGACCTGGACCTATTGCTAGATATAGTTTGCTTGGACGTGACTGACTCTCACCAATTTCTTTGTTTTGTATGTGACTGACGCCTCTCATGTGATGCACATATTCACAGCCTCGAGGTCTCATTTAGCCTCGCCAAGGACCTAGGGTTGAAGGAATGGCTATCCTCCTCATCTCTAATTGTTTTTTTTTTCACGGTAATATTTACTAGGTTTTCAAGATTTATTTCTCAACATCCGTGCATACAATGCAGAAAGTGAATTCGATCCACCACACTGGTCTCTGTTCGATGACTGGTGCTTTGCGCACATCCCATAAAGAGAGACTTTGTCGACGTAGGCGAGATGTAACTCGCTTTGCTCCAAGCACAGCGCATCATGTGCTTGTTTGTGGGGCTTCAGCGTCCCTACAAATCATCAAAGGCCCTTATTTTGTCCAAAACGGATCTCGGCGGTGCTTATGCTGTCAAGAAACTTCTTTGATGTAACTCTCGGACAGTTTTCGCCTCTGGTTCTGCCCAAAACGCTACCCTGAAGGATGCGCCCTTTGAAATTTTGTCACCATGCTTTAGCTCCCAACTCGGTAATATTGAGTTCGTATTTCCTGGAGTTTGCAGTAATCACACCAAAGTCGTGTCCGTGTACACGGATGGCTTGACGTCCGAAGTTTTTTTTCATTTCCATGCTACTCCCCTGTCGTTGTAAGCCGGTGGGAAGTTGCAGGTTTGGTGTCTTTCTTCACAGCAGAAATGGTTGCGATTTAGCAATCGATACGGAATATTATGCACTAAGCCAGTTTTGAAACCGTTTTGTAAAGCATAGCGACTCAGAAGGCTGTGTGTCTTTAAGATCCTGTAATCTTAACATTACCCGATTCTCACTATCCGTAAGGTCATAGCGGCTACGAGTCAGTAGAAGTTCACAACCTGATCACCAAAGGTGCCATATTCTCCTCCATTCTTTGCAATCCTTTCATTAAATCCTTGTAAACATCTACGCAGAAGACCTATCTACCCCATCCCACTATCTCAGTATGCAAAACATCAAGAAACCTAAATATTTGCTTACAACACCTCCCGAACCTGCTCAAATTAAACAATGTTTACCTCTAAATCAAAATCAGCAGTTATCTTCAGTGCCCCTGGGTATAGCGAATCAAACCACCATCCATGCATCTTACTCCACCGCCAACTCGCCTACTCAACCGTAACGTCACAGCACTGGGTATCACCATAGATACAAACTTAACTTTCCCTCCAGACACAAAAGACATTGCCTCAAAGACCATATACAAACTTCACACTCTGAGAACACTCACAAAATCAACTTGGACAACACAAAGAAACAACACTCTATACAGACAGTTTAGCTGCAACACTAAACCATACACCACCAGTGTGGTCACCAACTCTATCTTATACAAAACTACACAAGACACAAAAATGTCCAAAATAATGCTATCCGAATCGCAAATGGCTGCACAAAAACACCACCATTACAACACCACTGCAAAACCAAAGTTCCTTACATCAAAGAGCACCTAAAACTAAACACGATAGGCAATTTCTTCTTGAGCAAACTGCGCTCCCCTTGTAGATAAAAGGGTTAGGAAAAGGGTCAAAAGAGAGAACAAAAGTAGAGTAGTGAGTTGGTAACAAGTTCGTGCGTCGCCAGACCATTGTCGGCTAGCGGCGAATCCACTGCGCTATCCAGAGTCTCAAAAAAGGCTAATTCAAGCAAATCATTTAAAACGCTCGCTTGCACTTCTCGACACGCTACACCACTCACACTTCCATTCTTACACCCTCCCCTTGAACCAAAGAAAATAACCTCACCACCCACTACACTTAGTTACTACCGAGCCTTCCCTTAACCCTACTGAACCTGAATATAATAAACGCTTTCATAACCCCTTCACCCGCAGAGCACTTTAATCAAGAGACACCCCCCCCCGTTGCTCCCCCTCTACATTCATCCATCGGAATTAACTCAGGATCACCCAACCCAAACTTTTCTGGTCTCACATGAATACAAAGATATAACCCAACCGCCCCGACCTCCTCCAATAACCTGAAAATACTGCTCATCTTATTTATTTTTATCTTCTCTCGCTCTTCTCAGATCTTCCAATATTACCACTCCATGAGACCTCTGAGAAGAACCACGTGTTGTAACGTCATTCCTGAGTGCGATCGGGTTTGACTGAAGAGAACCGGTGGGGAGGGAAGGGGGGGGCGACAAAGTAAAAAGTTACTCCTTTCAATGCGTTGGTCTGACTTCACTTCGCCTACACCCAACTGGCTCAGGATTAGTTTTTTTATGTGTGGTTATATGCCTTCCATACATCTTCACTTTCCTTTACACATCTCTTCTTAAAACTTTCTGCGTGATCCAGGCTTGTTGTTATTGCGTTTTACCAAAAACTACCTCCATATCGACGCTAAAAGAGTCTACGTCTGGTCTCAGCCATAAAGCACCGTTTCTTTACCCCTTCCTTTCTCTCTCAGTCTCCTACTCTTTTTATCCGTCTTGTCCCCTTGTGCTTATTATTATATTTCATTAATAGAAAAGCTCACTCACACATCTTCATCTTTCTGGTCGCTCACTTTGTCTACAAATCTGTTTTAAAATAAATTAATATAAAATGCATTTGTGTTTTCACTTTTCAATTTTTATCTTAGATTTTATTAGAATTTAAAGAAAGATTTTGAATTTGCGAAGGAGGGTAAAATACACTTATTTGTAGCCATTTGAGGATATTCATGCTTGAAGTATTCTTTTTCTTTCTCGATCATTGCTGGCCAATTTTTTCCGCTAAGGCTTAAAGCTGATACGTTCTACCCCATTGTCTGCACCGAGCGCCGAAAGCAATGCGTCTTTGAATATCACAAAATTAGTTTTATCTATGTTCTCTACTTCCCTCAAGCTTCTAAATCCTGATCTACTTTCTGGGTTTAAATTCATCTCGATTAACTCATTTATATCCTCTGAATTTATTTTTCATCTACGGGATTTTTTTCTTTAAAAATACAGTTTTTTTTATTGTCTGTACCTGTTTTCGTCTAGTATTTATCTTCGTTTGTTGCTGACTAAAATATATAGTGCAGAGAGTCGGCCTTGACCACCTTAGCATCCTGAATGTTAAGAAAATGAAATTGAAAATTTAGCCGACGACTTAAAGTTTAGAGCAACAACGCTGCGAATGTAAGGGAATGGTTCTATTTGGTTGTTTTCGTGTTTTTTACCATCAAATTTCACCGTCTGATAGTTTTCATAGAAGGGACGTTTTAAATTGGCTCCGATCTATCTTATCTAAAGATGATCATCCTTTATTGATTTTTAAATAATTAAAAATGAAAGATTTAGTTGGCGTTATGAGATACAACAGGCTGATGTGAAGTTGGAACTGATGCAGCTGGAAACCTATTTGAAGTAGATGGTACATACAACTACAAACATGATTATTAGTTCTGAAGGGCATAACAACATAAATGAGAGCAGTGGCAGCTCGTGTATAAGCACTGCGAAACTACATCACCCCGTGTTTCCATTCGATATTATCGATAGCATTTAATGTAACAATTCTTTTTTTCTTTAATTCTTTTTTATACTTGTACATTATATAATCCTTAAGTTTAATGTCAGTAGCTATCCCCTAGTTTATGAAAAAATACAAAAATCTTTGTATATAAATGTGCGCTTCACAGTTCCAGCGACGGTGTTTGGCTGTTGTGCGCATGCTCACGTGTCGGAGATAGGAAGTTGCACGCTAGGGAGAGAGAGCACTGTGGCTCACGCAGTGCCGACTGTACGTGTGTTGTGCTTAAAAACTTGTTTATATTCTTGAATGTGATAAAGTGTAGAATTTAATTCATAATTTTTATCGGTTCTTTTATTTTACAGAAACTTTAGCCATGACCTCTTTGCATCCTCAAGAAATAAGTTATGTGACTATAAATGAACTTCAACAGCTTAAGTTTTCACAGCTGTCCCTCCATCAGAAAGTATCTCAGCCAGGAATAACTAACAACAAGAAATATATTCGTAGCTTTGATTTTGAATGGTACCCCCCCAAAAAGTTATCTTTGCAGTTGTGAAATAAAAAATACACTACTTTGCTTCCCGTGTTTGCTGTTTTGAGGTGATGTAATGTGGACGAAAGATGGTTTTAAAAATATAAGCAAAATGAAAGAAAAAACTGAAAAGCATGAGAAGTAAAAAAAATATGGAGAGACTTATTGGGGCATACACACTTTCAATCAATGAGTATAACAAAGGTTAAAAAGAACCGTGAAATTTGATCCAAAATAATAGACTATCATTAAGTAAAAAATGTTCGATTTTGTTCTGTTTAGGATTTTATAAAATTTATCTATAAATTTCGTCTTTATATATTTATTTCATTTTGCATAATATTAAAACAATACTAAAGAAATTCCGATGCAGGCCCCCCACTAATTTTAGCTACGAGCCACCACTGAATAAGAGTTTAGTATGAAAATGGTTGGGCAGATTCCAATATAAGACTTATTAGCATAATGCGAGGTCAATGCAGAGGGAGAAAACTATCAGTCATGCGCTATTATTAGGTGATGAGTGAAGACGGTACTCCAGAAGAAGGAGTTTTAATTGCCGAGTGATGCGGAGTCGTAAGGAGGCACTAGTAAACGATATAGAGCTGGATAAAAAGTATCAAACAATGAAATAGTACGGTGCAGATAATGGGAAGGTCTACCGTAGCAAGAGGAAAGTATTTCAGTTCAAAGTGTCCGTCTTTGTGTCGCACACGTAATTGAAGACGCAATATCCACTGCGATAGCACTTTCTGAATCACAGTTGCAGAAATTTCTTGGCAAGGCCTTCACAATGAGTGCTTTAAGGTGAAAATTCTTTTAATTTTGACCTTTTACACTTATCAGACGTGGATTGGAACTTAAAGAAACTGGAAGCCGTACATAAGACGGGTGACTCCTGCTGTCGAGGAAAAAAGCTAGTCTAACGTTTACCAGTTTCTTCATCAATTTTCACACGCTTGAGGTTAGAAAAATTAGGCGAAAACTGGCAGGAGTAGAGTGATCACTCCCAGACTTGCAAAAAGAAACACGGTAGTTATTTGCCAGGATCTGGGAGGATACCCTATATGCAGATCCTGTTGAACAAATCTAGCATGCCTCGGCCGGATTAAGGTCGGAAAATGCGCATGAAGCGAGAGGGGAACGCAACTCTCATAACCTAAACATTTCTTTGAAATGTTATCCGCTTCCAGAGGTAACGTCGAGTTGGCGGACTTAAGCGACATCATGAGGTGCAATGAATGCTTGCGGAGTAGCATCCCGACTAGAGAATGTGAAAAAATGGTCGTGGAGCACTCCGTCATGAACGCAGGGTAGAGATTACGGCCCCTTTGTCTTGGAGGAAGGGAGGGGGGGGGGGTATTGCGAGAACTTATCACAAATAATTTTAACTAGTTTTTATACCTCAGCAAGAGGGGTCTTTCACTTTAAAAAAGAAACTTACGCCAATCAAGAAGAGCGGCGTGCGTGATTTAAAACAGCAGAACCTAAGTATACCTCGATGAAATTCATCGACGGTAAAATCATTTGGTCAGCGCTTATAAGGAATCTACCTAAGCCACTTCTCTCTGAGGGCCGTCTCACACACAGCCGACCACCATGGAACGAGTTGCGTGAAAAAAGGCCAGATGTTCTAGAAATGGTAGCCAAGCCAGTGATGAGGAAATGAAGAACGTCCCGCCCATTATATGCACCGCCAAGGTGGTTTCTCAGGTAGCAACGGCTTAACAAATGATATAGGAAGAGGAAAGTGGTCACTACCCTGAAGGTCATCGACCACTTAGCATGTAAAGTCAGGCTGTGCATTCGGACAAGACAGTGGAAGATAAAAAAAAATAAAAAAAATAAAGCGTTTCTCGGATATGATGCGCAAACTCATCATATCAGGTCGAGAATGTCCTAACCTTTAGGATTGATTGCATAGTATTTCCAGAGGGGCTGTCTACCGTTGAATGAATGAATGAATAGTGCATTGAGATTTTAAAAGCTGCGTAGCCCAGATGGGCTATCTCGCAGCCAAATTCACTTATGGGCAGTGAATTTAAAATTATTATTTTTAAAATATTGCCATATTAAAATACATAAAGAAAAAAGCAGAAATGTCCTTGGGACCAAAATTAGTTTAATAGGCAATATTAAGTCAGTTAAAATCTTTTAACAAAAAATAGACTATTAAAAACTCAACAAAATGTAAAAACATAAACTATGAATAGATCAACAATAAATATATAAAACTATTTTAGATTTTGTTTAAAAGATTGCTTTCTTTTAGGAAGGTTAGTATCCTAGTCACGTTAAAGAAGCAATGGGTCTCAGAGAAGATGCCCCGCACAGCCTGCTGGGGGGCCATCTCTCTGGTAATGAAGGGAAAGGTCGTCCTTCTGAGATTCCTTAGCAATGGGCATTCTACAAATATATGGAGGACAGATATTTGTACCCCACACAGAATGCACATAGGTGGGGGCAGCCCACTCATTAAATGCTCATGGGTGAGCCGGCAATGGCCTATCCTCAGACGGACAAGCGCAACCTCCATTTTACGATGTCTAGTTGTACGTGGCCATGGGTGAACGGAGGGTTTTATGGAGTGGAGCTTGGTGGGAGGGAGCTCACTCCACCTCTTCTGCCATAGGCCGACCACGTATTCATTGGTCAGAGGATAGGCATCGCAGAGTGGGACTGGGGCCACTGGAGCTGTCCCCAGTGATGCTGCTTCTTTGGCTGCAGCATCTGCCCTCTCATTGCCTGGGATGCCCACGTGACTAGGCACCCAGCAGAAGGATATCTCGTGGGTGGGCGATAGTCGTAGGAGCCACCGCTGGATCTTGGAAACCAGCGGATGGCTCGAACCAACATCACCCAACATTTGAAGCGAACTAAGGGAGTCTGTAAAGATAGTATGAGAACCAGATGGCCTGCCAGCTATGATGGTCAGTGCCGCCATCATAGCAACGAGTTCCGCTGTGAATGCGGAAGCTGCGTTTGGCAGGCGGACCAATGCTGTCTCAGATGGAAAGACAGCAGCTGCTCCAACTCTGTCCGGTGACTTGGACCCATCGGTGAACACAAAAGTGCTATGCCGATGTTGAGAGGAGTGGTCGCCATACATGGCTCTCAATACTACAGGCAGGTGGTGATCCTTGGGCCTATCAGCTAGTTCCCTACATACCATTACAGGTGGTATGAGCCACGGGGGGGTCTTTGGCATGGTAAAGGGAATCACTGAGAACTCCCTTAGTTGCGCAGTGTGCTCGGCCATACGCAGAGCAAAGGGGCGAGCCAGAGATGGAGATCTATCGTATGAGGCCACTGTCCGTGTATTGAACATGCACTCATACACTGGCGTCTGCGGCAGTTGCTCAAGTCTAAGGAGGTAGTTCAAATTAGACTTGAGCCTGTGATAGGGAAGGGGGAGAACCCCGTTCTCTGCGTAGAGGCTCCACACTGGGGAGGACTTAAAGGCTCCAGAAGCCAGGCGCACACCCTGGTTACGCACAGTATTTAGTTTTTCGAGAATGGATGGCGAGGCAGAGGAGTACACCTGTGATCCATAGTCTAGCTTTGATTGGACCAATGCTAGATACAGGAGCCACAGGGTACGTCGATCACTTCCCCAAGAAGTGTGAGACAACAGTTTCATTATGTCCATTCTCTTTAAACAAGACCTTTTCAAGGCGTCCACATGGTGCCGGAAGGAAAGCCTTGAATCAAATATGACCCCCAGATATTTGAAATGGGGCTCAAAATCTATAGGCACACCATATAGCGACAAAAGGGGGGGGTCCCATGTCACTAACTTATGCCCATAAAAGTGAACAGCCTTGGTCTTTACTGCGGAAAAGCGGAAACCCTTGGAGGAAGCATTTTCAGCTACAGTGCTTATAGCTCGCTGTAGCTTACGGACGATAAATGGGAGTCTGGGCGAAGAACAAATGAGCGCCAGATCATCCACATATAATGTCGACGAAATCTCGGGAGGGAGATTTCTAACAATGCTATTAATGGCCACAGAGAAGCAGGTGACACTGAGGACACTTCCCTGTGGCACACCCTCAACTTGGTCCACGGGCTCCGATAAGGTGCCTCCAACCCTTACGCGTAGTGTGCGTCGCATCAGAAATTGCTCGACAAACCTGGGGAGGTAACCCCGCAGGCCCCAATCATGGAGTTGTTTAAGGATACCACGCCTCCAGGTGGTATCGTATGCTTTCTCAATATCAAAGAAGACAGCGATGGCGTGCTGCTTCTTTGAAAAAGCATCTCTTACGAGTGACTCCATTCGGACAAGCAGGTCTGTCGTACTCTGCTTTTTCCTGAACCCTGATTGAGAAGGAGATATGAGATTTTGAGTCTCCAAAAACCAGACGAGTCTCAAATTGACCATTCTCTCAAACACTTTACATGGACAACTGGTAAGAGCAATGGGGCGGTAATGGGTGGGCTCCGTCCCGTCCTTTCCTGGTTTGCGGAATGGAAGGACTATGGCCTCTCTCCACATGGAAGGGAAGCGGCCCTTGATCCAAATCCAGTTGTAAATGTCCAGTAAATGAGAGAAAAGGGATGGATGCATATTCCTAATCATATCATAGGAAATGCCATTCGATCCGGGGGCAGTGGATCTACAGTGCTTCAGTGCATTATGGAGCTCATGGATAGAGAAGAGTCGGTTGTAAGACTCGTTATCCATGTTAGGCTCCATAAAGTTGAGCGGTTGCTGCTCCTGTTGGAGCCTAAAGCACTGGAATTGCATCTCATAATTATCTGGGCTTGAGATGCTAGCAAATGATCTGGCCAAGACATTGGAAATATGGGACAAGTCCCCCAACAATTCTCCAGCTTGGACAATGTTGGGAGCTGTAAAGCCATTGGATTTGCCCAATAGCTTTTTGACCCTTTTCCACACTTTGTCTATAGGCGTTTGCCAACTTATGGACGCGATGTAACCTTCCAACGAGGTCTTTCGAGCCTGTCGAAGGATGCGTCGCCGTGCTGCCCTTGCTCTGTTACGAGCAATTTTATTTACCATCGTAGGGGAGCGATGGTAACATCGGCAAGCCATTTTACATTCAGTCACGGCTCTCGAGCATTCAGCCGACCACCAGGGAACTTGTGGTCCGCGAGCGGCTGAGCCGGAGAGCGGGATGGAGGAGTTAGCCGCTTTATTGACGTGGACTAGGAGGTCATCGATAGCCACGTCAATATCTTCATGAGGGAAGGACCCGTCATGGCTCGAGAGGTGCCTGAATTTAGGCCAGTTTGCTTTTTTTGCATTCCATTTTTTACTAGGTGGTGGAGGGGGGCCACCTGTACATGGCGCTATAATAATGGGGAAGTGATCGCTGCCTCGCAAGTCAGGATGCACTGCCCAGTCAAAATCAGCTCTACAGCTTGGTGAACAGAGGGACAAGTCTACGCATGTAGAGCTGCTCGTCTGGATGTGAAATGATGTATGACTGCCATCGTTTAGAAGGCAGACATCATTTTCGCCCAGAAATTTCTCAATCATGTTTCCCCTAGGGTTCTTATCATGGTCCCCCCAAAGGGGGTGTCGAGCATTAAAATCCCCAATCAATAGAAAGGGGGGAGGGAGCTGTTTAATTACCTCTACTAGTTTTCTAGCTAGAGAGGCTGTGTCTTTTTCCTCACTAGGAGGGAGGTAAAGCGAGCAGACCGTATAGTGGCGATGGGAGAACAGGCGGACAGCGACCGCCTGCAGGTCTGTCGCAAGGTCGATCTGGTTGTGGGGAACCCTGCTGTTGATGAGCACAGCAGAACCATGGATTGGTTCTATAGGGTTCTTATAGCATCCCACAAAACCAGGAATATTGGGTACACTACGAGTACCCAAGCAAGTTTCCTGTAAAGCTATACAATCAGGATTGTAGTCTTTAAACAGGAGCTTGAGTTCTTCCCACTTGGGGAAGAGACCTTGGATGTTCCAATGAATTATTGGATACATCCTTACCTCTTTAAGACGATCATCCTACCCTTAGGGGTAGGAGGTTTTGGTTTTATACTACCCGTAGGGGTAGTTTTGGTCATACCAATTACCGGTTTTGGGTATGACTTTGGAGGCATCGGGAGCGTTAATTTAGCTCTCGGCTTTTCCTTTAAACGTGGCAATTTTGCTAGCTGGCTATACGAAATGACTGTCTTGACTGGAGAAGCAGATGTGGGAGCATCTCCATCAGTCATTTCGTGAGCCGATGACATCGACTTGGCTGGTGATGGTGGCAGCGATTGTTCGGCTGGCGAAGGATTCTTGGAATCTGATGGTTGGTTCGGCTCCTCCTTGGATAAAGGGGCAGCCTCTACTACAGCTGTTTCCTGTGATGGGGTACAGGTTGATTCCTTCTCACTTAGGGCTCGAAGGAGTTCCAAAGCAGTATCAGCAAGGGGTGGGTTGCTGACTACTCGCTTTGGGGCTGTAGTTCTCTGTTCTTTGGGGGCAGGATGGATGTCCAGAGCTGGAATAGACACCACCTGCGGCCCAATCCGATTCACATCCACGTCTTGTGGAGCGGTGGCAAAGTGTTTTGCCACTCTTGGTGAATCGGGAGAGGATGGAAGGTTCCTCTTCTTTGTGCCATCAGAAGCTAGGCTAGATTTGGGTGAAGAGTTTTCTCTACCGATTGATCGTGGTTTCGGTCGAGGGGGGCTCTTAACCTTTTCAGGTGTGCGTGGAGATGCGGGTTTAGGGTTAGGAGAACCCCTTACCTGTTGAGGCAAATCTCTGCGCGGAGACCTGGGTTTTGGTTGTGGAGGACTTCTTGTTTGTTCAGGAGAGCCTGTAGATGGTCTCTGGCTTCTCCCCTTCTTTGGCGTGGCGGTGCGCAGAGCATCCGCGAAGCTCACGCCAGGCTGAACGTAAGTCTCTCTAACTCTTCGTCTAGCCTCTTTATAGCTCACCCTGTTTTTATTTCGAACAGCAATGACCTCTCTCTCGTAGAGGAAGAAGGTGCATTGCTGTGATGTGGCAGAGTGGTCTCCGCCACAATTGGGGCAGCACGGCTGTTTGGAACAGGGTGTTCCGTGAAATTCTGCTGAGCAGTTTACACAAATCCTTTCGCTTTTACAAAACTTGCTTACATGGCCAAAGCGTTGGCAATGGAAGCACCGCCGGGGGTTTTCGACGTAAGGCTTGACTGGGATGTTAAGGTAGCCGGCCTTGACGTACTTGGGCGGTTCCAATCTGTTGAAAGTTAGGATTATGGTGGCGGTAGGGACCCTAGCGCCATTCACAAACCTAGAAATGCGATGTGCACTTGTTACTTTCTGATTGGCAAGTTTTGTCACCAACCTGTCGATATCATACTCAATGAGTTCACCCGATCGAATAACACCTTTGGAGGTATTAAATGTCGGGTGAGACGCGGATGATACACTCACTGAGGCTAACTTTTCAAGAGATTGAATTCTCTTTTGCTGCTCATTAGACTTGGCCTCGACAATCAATGCGCCATCATTGCGCGGCCACATTTGAGCAGGTTCGCCACACTTGTTTACGAAGTCGTCAAAGACATCAAAGATGTCAGCTTTGTTAAGAGGACAACGTTCGTTGCTGGATTTGAGTACAATAAAGCGGTCATAATCCAGTTCTTCGTCTACTTCTGATCCAAAAGGATCCAAGCGACGAAGATCTCTGCTTTTTTCACGGTGACCAGAGGCCGGCGGTCTCTGGGATGAGTTTTTTGAAAGTTTACCCATATGATTTTTATTTTTATAAGTGGTGTCTCTGGAGCCGAGGGCATGTACCAAATCGCCATCGTGAGTCCGGAGAGCGCCCATACAGTCCAGACAGGGTAGCCCGCCCCCCGACTCCCACTGTTGTTTCAAAAACAGCGGAGCCGCATAACGGAGTTTTACTGGACTGCGGTGCAAAGACCTCCCGAAAGCAAAACAACGACCCAGGCAACCAAACCTACCTCCGTGGCACGGTCCTGCGGACGATGCCCCCCAGTGGGTACATCCGTCGACTCGTACAGAGTACA
Organism: Ceratothoa steindachneri; assembly: GCA_963969495.1. Taxonomy (NCBI): domain Eukaryota; kingdom Metazoa; phylum Arthropoda; class Malacostraca; order Isopoda; family Cymothoidae; genus Ceratothoa; species Ceratothoa steindachneri. The sequence goes on from OZ018338.1 coordinate 43,343,573, forward strand.
CATACTGACTAGGACCAAGTGGGCCGAAAGTGCGCTGGGGTTCAGACACACAGTCGCCCCACAAGGTAATTTGGGGATGCCGGAGTGATGCCAGTGTTTGGTCATCAAACCGCCTCATGGGGTTCCCCTCACCCACCTTTTATGTTGGTGTGAGGTCACCTAGCCCTTGTGATGCCATTCACTAACTGCAGGGCCACAGCAAAGACAACCATATGGGCCAGAAGTGTGCTGGTGTCCAAACACACAACTGCCCCAAAAGGTTGGTGGGTACCCTTAGATACCCAAACCAGGATATCCCGCCTGGTGTTCGGACGTTGGGCACACGCTCAGTTAAAAAACAGGGGCACCACGTGAAGGTGGCGTGCCAACATTTAGGGAACATAGGCTATAAGTTGCGCGATATTCCCCATTGCTTCCTGTCTACCGTTGAGGTTCCGATGAGAAGAAGGGGCTGATGGTGGAATTACGAAGAAATAAAAGTACACCTATCCAGGTGTAACTGCACCGTCACTGCCTTAAAAGGTATTTATAGCAAGTCGAAGAACGGAGACATTACGCATCCTCCTTCCCAGACCTCATCTCCTGGTGGGCCAGTATCAAAAACCTTGCACTAGAGAGGGTGGACAGGCTGCACGCGCCCAACATGGTCTCCTGGAGAGAGATGGTTAACAAGAGGACGGGAGATGAGCATCCACAGCTCTTCTCCGTAGATTGGAATCCATGGCAATTCCATTGAAAGAAAATGCTCTCTAGGCCTACCTCAAAGGAGATGCTTTGCTTCTCTTTGACGTAAAAAGTGCCACGGAAATGGTCGTAGGCTCTCTTAAGAAAGAACTCCAGGAGCTTTTGGCCATAGAAGCCCCTTGGAATTCGAACACTTATATTGGGGGCGTTTGGGCTCGCAATGCAATTTTTGCCTCCCCTTGCCTCAAATACTTTGGCTGGCGGGTGGCTTCAGAGGCAGTGGTTTCCTCTCTTTTGGAGGGTTCTTTGTCTCTGAGTCACATCGTCCAGCCTGAATGGGAGTGTAAGAGCTGATGCTTCATTCGTGCTGTTCTTCTTTCGGGAGAAAGAATTAGAAAGCTCCGAAGATGGTCTCAAGATCACCTTCGCGGAATTTGCCTCCGCAGTATCTAAAGATTCAGTAAAGGCACGCAGCCGCTTCTCTTTACTAGAAGCGCTCGCATGTTTGGGATGACCCTTGTTTTAGCCGGGCAGAGCGTGTGCTTTTAGAACAGCTAGTTTTACCAAAGGAGCCAGCAGGGATGGGGCCAACCGAAGGGTTCCGATTGGGTGCCCAAGTTACTGTGTCGTAAGCATATAAAGTCCTGTAGCAGAGGTCGTATTTTAACCTAAGAGGTGTAGGATATTCTAGGTCGCAGAGGGCGCTACAAAAACGAACCTTTAGCCTATCGAAAAGATATTTGGTCCGTAGCCTTTATTGAAATTCCCACCCTTTACCGTATACAACAAAAAGTTATCGTGTATGATCTTGAGCAAATGACACATTGAGTGGGCCCGACGTTACACGTCTTCACGAACAATTTGTGTGGTTGAATTGGTGGAAGTACTATATCACTTGGAAATGTCCACAATGCTTTGATACGGTAGAGATACCTACAGGCACATACTGACTCATGGATCCTATCTCGGTCGAAAGTGACGAATATTATGGGTGTGGGTCTTGAGCCCACTCACCCCTGCTTTTGCATTATACGTTAGACCTTGCCAATCCTTAATCGCTCAGCTCTTTGGGGATGTCTTCTAAGGAGTATCAACGAGTTCTCTCGCATAAACAAGTCCTTTCACAAATTCCATGGTAGAGTGTGGTTTCATCTGCCCAGGCGATCTATCAAATGTCCCCAACAGCGTAGACTATTAGGCTTTGTCTTAGGCTACGTCTTCAAGTTTAATAATAAGTCATTGCGGTTTATTTAAAAGTTGTGTTAATTTATTTTTTGTTCTGTACCCTCAAAATGGAATGTCAAGTGGAAAGAAAAGCGCATTTTCGACACTTATTGTTATTCATTTTCAATCGAGACGGGAAAAATGCAAACGCAGCCAAAGCTCGTCGCGATATTTGTGTTGTATACGGAGAAAATGCTTTATCAGAAAGGACAGCTCAATGGTGGTTTTCACGTTTCAAAAACAGTCATTTCAATCTTAATGACGAAGAACGTTCTGGTCGCCTCATTAAGTTGGATGAAAATAGATTGAACGACCTTCATGAAAATCCTCGCGAATCGACTAGAGAGTTGGCTGTACAATTGGCGTGTGATCGGAAAACTAATGAATCACCTTCCTTCGATGGGAAAAGTTAAAAAACTCGGTGCATGGGTTCTGCACGCTTTGAGCCAAAGCAACAAACTTCAACGCTCCACGATTGCCGCAGGTTTGCTTGCTCGTCACAAGGCTACTCGTGGATATAAGGACAGATTTCTTCACCGCATCATCACTGGCGCAAAAAGTGGTGTGTTTATGTCAACATGAACCATCGAAAACAATGGCTTAGTTCCAATAAAAAAACACTGCGATTAAAACAAGGACTCCATCCACAAAAGACGATGCTGTGTGTGTGGTGGGATTGTTTAGACATCATTCTTTATGAGCTCCTTGCGAACAACGAGATTGTCAATGCAGAACTACGTTCAACAAATGTATCGATTCGCCGAAGCTATTCGTAAAAAGCGACCTCATCGACGTTATGGAGTCGTTCTGCAACATGACAATGCTAGTTCTCACAATGCCAATATGACAAAAGACGCCATCCAAACGCTTAATTCGGAAATCCTGCCGCATCCTCCATATTCGACAGACTTGGCTCCATCCGATTTCCATCTGTTCCGATCGCTCCCCAATAATTTGCGCGGCATTTCGTTCAATACTGATGTGGAATTAAGAACCTGGTTAGACGAATTCTTAGTCAAAATCTAGAGATTTTTATTGCAGAAGCATCGAAAAACTTTTTGAACGTTGGGAAGAAGTCGTAAATAACAGAATACATTATTGATCAAATTGCATTTTGTTATCAATTAAAAATAAGGTTTTTCTAAAATTGTTAATGGTAATGAATAAATTTGATAAAACCGCAAGAACTTATTCCTCAACCCAATAGATCAAATTCTCCGGTAGAATGAGAGATACTTCCAATAAGTTTCCTTTAGTCTATGAAAGTGAACGAGACACTTGCATAGCTAAAGTCTCTGAGGTACCTTCAGGTTCACTTCCCAAATCAACTTTAAAAACTTTCCATCTCAGTTTTTCACCAGACTAGGACATGTGACTGGCTGCTATTATACACGGACAGCATTATGTTGTGAAGCGTTGTTGAGGTTGAAATGACGGTTATCGAAATCAGCCTTTCCGGCTTCCAATAAGTTTCCTTTAGTCTATGAAAGTAAACGAGACACTTGCATAGCTAAAGTCTCTGAGGTACCTTCAGGTTCACTTCCCAAATCAACTTTAAAAACTTTCCATCTCAGTTTTTTACCAGACTAGGACATGTGACTGGCTGCTATTATACACGGACAGCATTATGTTGTGAAGCGTTGTTGAGGTTGAAATGACGGTTATCGAAATCAGCCTTTCCGGCTTTCAAGCTAAAATAAAAAATGGCAGTAACTCTAGTACATACATATATCGCCTGTTTAATTTTTTAATATACTTTGTAGAATCATTTTGGGGAAAATTAGACTTAAACTCGTGTCAAATGACCTTATGAGTAAGACAACCACAGTTCTAAACATTTTTAAATACCTAAAGCTGGATGCCTGGCTTTATACGCCTCGTATCATTTGCTTCTGACTTTAAGCAAAATTCTTCTAATTAACCGGTGAATATTGCATATTTAGAAATCACCCTACATAAAAACAAACGCGATTACTTTAGTCAAATTTATCACTCTTACCAAGTAGGTTTATTAACCATGAGAAATCAAAGTTTACTGCATTGATCAAACATCTTGACATCATTTGTTATAATTTATATCAGATACTCCAGCATATGCATTGAATTTCCAGAAGTCATGGAATAACAGTATGTAAGGGAAATGGTGGTAGCGCCACCCTACCGCAACGTTATGGAAATTCCAAGACCTTCATTAGTTGTGATCTAACATCTCACGAGTCTTTATGAAGACTGATAGGCTGTTCATGGCAAGGCGACGCGAATTAGAGTTCGAATGTAGCGTAATAGTCATTGCCCGAATTATGGAACATTATATTTCTGACATTGTGCTGATATACAACATCTCTAGAATTACTGTGTCACGTGTTTACCGAGAATACCACATAGATAGCATAACCTGTCCCCGTGGATATCGCAGTGGACGACCACGGGTCTTAATGATCATAACCAGCGGCGTCTGGATAGAATTGTCCATGATATTGTTGTTACCTTAGGTTGTGGGAGAGCTGTACCGAAAGTTGTAGATTATGATAGAAAACATCAATAACCTCAGGGAGCAATATGATTACCACAAGAAAGGTGAACAACCAGCTTCAATGAAAATAACTCAAGAATAGCTCAACGATAACCTACTGTCAACACCGACTCCTTTTCGACTAAAAAAATGGGGCACGTCGGCATAACCTCATTGTTTAGGATACTGCCGCTGCGGAAGCGTGACGCAACAGTGTTGCCGACCAATCAATAATCACCCTTGAAGCATATCATACAGACAATACTGGGTCAAATGGCATCCATATTCAATGCGGGAGATACCAGGGATATATCCATCAGGTCAGTGCAGTGTTCTTTACCTTTCAATGGTGTGAGGGTATGGAACGTACATACTCGCATGCCGCCAGACAATCGTGGGAACGAAAGAAATTTGTTGTTTGAGTTGAGCTTCGTCTCCTCTTTCTCCCACACCCCATCCTCCCCTGACATTCTACCGCCCTTCTCGGCCTTCCCTTTGACCTAAGTCGTTATCCGTGCAAACTTCCCCAACAGGCAACAGGAAGTCTGGCGAAAGAAAGCCTATCTCACGGAGAAGCCTAAATTCTATTTGCCTTCTTTATGATACCATGGAGATTGTCCAGAAGGCGCTGCGATAAGCGAATTGTCGTAAATGAAATCTCTCTCGATTTCACACAGTCCGCGGTATAAATGGCAACGCCGTTCATTCTCAGCAGAAGTGTTCCAAACCTACTCGCATAACCCACACGTTGAACGAGAGTCGTTGCCGTAACGTATCGACTGCCAACGCGCCGCTGAGTTAACTTGGTCGCTGTCTCAAAGTGTTCCTGAGGCAAATCCCGCCCCGAAGAGTGTGACTAGATAAATACGCTCTGTTGCTCAACATAACTTAAGAAAGAAAAGGAACATCCAAATAGTTACTGGAAGTTACTATTCGTTTGTGTCAGATCCAGTTAGGAGTGAACTAACTGGACCTGCAGTCAGCAGCCCCGAACCGGTCGTCTTATCCCCCCTCTCCCCGAGAACTCTTGTTAACGCCACCCGAACCACCCCGTCTGGACCTAAGTAGTCGTCTCTCTAATCCATCACAATTAATGGTAATCTGTAAACCCAGTGTCCCTCTATTCTTAAATTATCTATTTAATTAACAGTGATTGATACTCCCATTGAGTCATTATAAATCTAGACGCTTAACGTCAGTGTTATCCTCCCCTCCTTTTTAAAGAGATTCAAGTGAGTCATTCCCTAATATTATTATTTATAATTGCTGTCAACCCGGACTAACCCGTATTTAATATTTAATCCTTATTTACCTAAATGCCCGTTTAACTATTGCTACTAAGTATTTGTGTAAAGTAAAGTTTATTTTTGTACGTATTTATTTGTGACTCCTTTATGACGTACCCTTGGCAAGACTTTAATTAAGAATCCCTTCGGCTAATTTATTCAACCTGTATTATGCACTCATAGAATTTAACGATCACAAAACTCCTCCTAGTAACAAGTGGGACTTTTATAGTGAGAATCCTGGCCGTGGCACAAGTCGCCTCTAAACAGCCTTCGCTGGTACAGTAGGAATTAAAGTACATATATACATGATCGTAGATTGAGTCATAGGGTATCAGTATATCGACTCAAACAAAAGCGGTGTGTCCAGATCAAGGACTAGAATTATTATTGGACCAGACTATGAGCAATTCTATGACATATATAAAAGTGGTGTCAGCTTTAAGGGGTTAAATTTTTGAGGAAGCAAACTCATATAGCCTAAAACTTGCCAACGCCCAAGGAAGCCCAAATAAACTAACGTAAATTTTAATAATTATAGTCTATTCCCCGAAGGAATATAAATAATAACCATTAATAATCCTTTCCAGATAGCAAAAGCAAAGCTGGGAAAATATTCGTTATTTTGGGGGTTAGTTATTAGATTGTATCGGTTGGGAACAATCGCAGCTTCTAATTCTCTTACCAGGTGCGTAAGTTCTTTCGTGAGTCAACAGTTGCGTCAGCAAGAGCAGCAATGGCTTCACAATCGTTCGAAGTTTTCGTCAAGCAAGGACAAACTCTCTGTCTCACAGGACAGAAGCTAAAGGAATTCGTCCAAAGCGAACAGCGAGAGGAAAGAGCACGTGAAATGGAAGAAAGAAAAGAAGCGTTAGAATTTGAAGAAAGAAAGGATTCGAAAACATGAAAGGGAATTACGCAGAGACCAAGTTGAAGTCAGTTCTGTTGGATCCCGTGATCATCAACCCCAGGCCTCCGCTATGAAACGTCCCCAATATAAAGAATAAGATTTGTGCCCATACTTAACACATTTTGAAAAGATCTTCCAGGTAAGCGGATGGGCCATAGAATCCGAAGGAGTCAGCAGATAGCTCCCATTGCTTAGTCCGCGCTTAAGAGAAATTTTCATCTCGTTACCGGTCAAACTTACCGACATTTTGGATATATCCTAAGGCGAAACCTCCAGTTCTGGTTAGAATCCTCCAGAGTCGTATCGGAGTACGAGGCCCTGATTGACTTTATGTTAAAAGACCAGCTATTGTCCACCCTCCCCCAGGAGATCCGAGCATTCGTGCAAGACCGCCGAGCGTCTACCTTTCAAAAATGCCTCGAGGAAGCTGATCACCATGCTACAAATCATCACCTATACCCACAGGATACCCGGAAGAATAGTCCGCCGTCCCCGAAGAATAAATTTAGTCAATGGAAGTCCCAACAAAGGAAACCCCCTCCATTGATAAAGACCACAGCCCCGTTCAGGCCAAAGAATAAGCCTTTTGTAGCCCACGAAGACAGAAAACCCCCCAGTCTTCAATACCCCCTACAATAACCAGCACCAGAATAAGCAGGTTATATGCTACTCCTGCGGTTCCCCCGGCGATTATAAGTCCCAATGTGTACAGAATTCCAGCCTACGTCCCACCCAGAGCCAACAAGTTCACCAAGTAACCGCTACCCTTCCCCCGGAACAGCCGGTCGCGCTTACGTTACGCCCCCTCGTCTCCATCCCCACAGGAATTTCAAGTGAACTTCCTGTTCAACAAGAGTCCCCCCGGAGGACTAAATTTCGAAACCGGCTCGATCAATGGCTGTAAATCGTCCACCCTCATCAGAGACACAGGGTGCACATGAATTGTGGTGTCAGACAAATTGCTCCCCTCTGTCGACCCCCAACATAAGTACCCAATTGTACACGACTTCTTGGGTCGAGAAAATAGATTCCCGGTAATCCGCTGCCATGTACAGTGTAAATATTTCACTGGTTGGGCCGACGTAGTGGCAGCCCGCATCAAATTTTGCTCGGTACTCATTGGCCAGAGCACACTACTCTCCCCAAGTGAAGTGACTCAAGCTGTCGTCACTCGAGCGCAAGTTAGCCGCGAGGCCTCTCCCTCAACGCGCCTTTTCACCCCAGAGGCTCCTTTAGAGGTTCCAACGAGTAATGCACAATTCCTCAAAGCTCAGCAGAGCTGCTCTTTACTTCAATCCCTTTGGGAAAAGGCCCGAAAGAACGAATAGGTGATCGTTCGAGGGAACCGACCCATAATGTACATCATTAACGACTCCCTTCTGTTTCGCACCTCCTGAGATAAGTCTAATTCACCTTCCAAAGTCATGTGTATTCCGCGCACACATGTAGACCAAGTCCTGCGAGTAGCACATGAAAGTCCCATGACCGGTCATTTCGGTCATAACAAGACTTCAGCGAGTATTTAAATACTTTTTTTAGCGCGGTGCAACCAAAGATATTGCAGAATTCTGCAAAACGTGCGATTTGTGCCAGAAAACCACTGCAAAAGGTCGAATAGCCCCAGCTCCCCTGCAAAGAACCCCAGTCATTTCAGAGCCCTTCTCGAGTCGCCATCGACCTCATCGGACCAATTCACCCCCCTTCCGCCGAAGGTCTTACGCATGTACTAACATTGATAGACTGCGCTACCCGATTCCCAGACGCTGTCGCTCTAAAAAAGGATCGATAGTATCTCTTGCTCTGAAGCCCTTATTTCCATTTTTCTAGAGTAGGATTGCCCTAAGAAATCTTTTCAGATAGAGGCCGCCAGTTTACCTCTGAGCTCATGGAACACGTGAACACTCTGCTCCAAATCAAACCTATTTTTACCACGCCCTTCCATCCGAGCGCAAACGGCATGTGCGAAAAGTTCAATGCGACCTTGAAAAGCGTCCTAAAGTAGCTTTGCATGGAACAACCCAAAGAATGGCACCGATATTTGCCCGTGGCGTTATTCGCATGCCGCGAAATTTCCCATAGGACCATCGGATTTTTCCCGTTTGAGCTCCTGTACGGGAGAAACTTGCGGGGGCCCCTCAGTATTTTGAAGGAGTTATGGACAAATTCCCGTATGTGTCCAGAATTAAGTAACACTTATTCCTTCGTCCTCGAACAAAAGGGAAAGATTAAAACGGTGTTCTGACATAGCAGTCAGAAATTCCGAAATTAATATGGAAAAGTATCGGACATACTTTTATCTAAAGGCCAAACACAGAAAACTGAAGCCCGGAGATGAAGTTCTACTCTTACTCCCCTCGGAGTCCCATAAACTTCTCTTCCAATGGAAAGGACCCTGCCCCGTTCGGAAAACCCACGGATCAGTCGATTACGTAATACAGACCCCCGCAGGTGATAAGTTATATCACATAAGCTTGCTAAAAAGTATCATAGACGGGCCTGTATAAACAATATAGTCGCCTTAGACGAAGAAAGGGTAATTGACGCCGTCCACCCAAACAACCCCCTAAATATTGTTAATTCGATTTGCGTAGAGTCAAGTGAAGATTGTCCCCTCCCCGTCCCCCCGTCCAAGCTGCCCCCGTAAAAGAACCTTTTCCCGAGTTGGATGTAAACTCCGACCTCACCCCTGCCCAAAGGGAACAAATGATGGCACTTTTGGACGAATTTAGTGACGTCATTTTCGAGTCACCAGGATGCTCGACTCAGTTTGAACGTGATATCGCCCTTACTAAGCTCGAACATGTGCGATGTAAGCCCTATCCCGTACCGGTGCACCTAAGAGACGCTTTCAATGAGGAAGTCGACAATCTTTTGCAATTAGGGATTATCGAGCCATCTACGTCCGACTACTGTTCCCCAATAGTCATGGTCCGCAAGCCAGACCAGTCCTTTAGGATGTGCGTCGATTTTCGGGAGCTAAACACCGTCACCGTGTTTGACGCCGAGCCTCTCCCCCTGATTGACCAAAATTTACATCTCTTCGAAGAAGCCGCCTACATCACTGAGAGAGACCTTTGTAAGGCCTATTATCAGATCCCCCTAAAGGCATCAGCAAGGAAACTAACGGCCTTTTCTACAGACAAAGGTTTAATGGAATTCACTCGTTTTCCTGTTGGCCTAGTCACTGCCTGCAGTAACTACAACCACATAATGCGCCGTGTAATAGACGGTTTAAAAAAAGTTTCTTTATTTTTATGGAATCACCATATCTTGTCCCTCCGCCCGCTTTTAGAACGCTAAAAGCATCATGGCTTAACGATTAAACCCTCAAAATGCCATTTTTTCGTATAAATCCATAGAATACCTTGGATTTAAAATAGGCGAAAGTCATCTGGCCCCCCAGAAAGAGAAGGTAAAGGCTATAGTAAATATACCTCTACCGCGCACCAAGAAGCAATTACGGTCTTTCCTCGGTGCCGCTTCGTTTTACCGCCGCTTCGTAACCCCAATTTGCTTCTTTAGCAGCTCCTCTAAACAATCTGCTAAAAAAGAAACTCTCGGACCCCTTCAAGTGGAACCTCGACGCCGAAGAGCACTTTGAAGAGCTCAAAGAGAAGCTAGTCTCCACCCCGATCTTAAAACTGCCGAACCCTCAAAAAAAATTTGTCGTAGGACAGATGCCTCCCAAAAACCTGCTCCTATAAGCTATGCGAGTCGCCGACTGACGGCTCGCGAAAGGGCGTACGCTACGGTAGAACTGGAAGCTCTAGCGATTGTTTTTGGGATAACAAAATTTAGAATGTATCTGGTAGGTCGTCCATTCCTCATAGAGACTGATCATAGACGTTAGCCTACTTAAAAACTTGTAAAAACTGAAACGGCAGGCTAATGCGCTGGTCATTATTGCTAGCGGAGTACCGCTATGAAATCGGGTATCTAAAAGGGTCTGACAATGTACTCGCAGATAGCCTTTCAAGAAACCCAATCAGATAGCGATTAATAGTCAATTAATTTTTTTGTGTCTATCTCTTTGTATAAATAATTATTTCTTGCCTGTACTCTGTATGCGTTTTGCTTTGTTTTGTATATGTAAATTAGAGAAACTGACGTAGCAGTAGTATTTTGTAACCATTAGATACTAAGGTAAATTCCTAACGGTTTTGATAAAATTACCGACTCAATTGTTCGAGTCGAGGAAGATGACTACAAATTCCACCGGTGAAGTTAACTTTCACATTATTCCTTATTTCATGGCGGAATAATGTTCCTCGAAATAGGTAGGCGTGTGAGGGTATGGAACGTACATACTCGCATGCCGCCAGACAATCGTGGGAACGAAAGAAATTTGTCGTTTGAGTTTAACTTCGTCTCCTCTCTCTCCCCCCCACCCTCCCCCGATATTCTACCACCCTCCTCTGCCTTCCCCTTGACCTAAGTTGTTATCCGTGCAAACTTCCCAACAGGCGACAGGAAGTCTGACGAAAGAAGGCCTATCTCACAGAGAAGCTAAATTCTATTTGCCTTCTTTATGATACCATGGAGATTGTCCAGAAGGCGCTGCGATAAGCGAATTGTCGTAAATGAAATCTCTCTCGATTTCACACAGTCCGCGGTATAAATGACAACGCCGTTCATCCCTCTGGAGAAGTGTTCCAAACCTACTCGCGTAACCCTCACGTTGAACGAGAGTCGTTGCCATAACGTATCGACTGCCAACGCGCCGCTGATTTAACTTGGTCACTGTCCCAAAGCATCCGTCTTGGATTGGAATTTACGGAAGCCACTCTGATACAGACAGATATCCAGAAAACAAATTAATTTAACGTTTATCAATTTCTACATTAACTTGCACACGCAAGAAACTTGGCGGAAGCTAGCCAGGGTGGAACTATCGCTCCCAGGTCCTCGAAACAAAAGCACGGTAGATAATTCGAATATATTCTGTTTAACAAAGCTAAAAGAAAAGTCAAGCGTCGTTCAACCCGCTGTTGAACCATGATATGCAGCCTATCTTCTGGATCAGAGCTAGGGTCCGCGATATAAGTTAGAGCGCAACGCAACTCTTTCAGCGTAAGAGATCACTGCAGTGTTCCCCGTCTCTAGAGTTGAATTCTAGTCGCCGGCACTCAATGATCACACGTGCTTGGAAGGCTAGGAAAACTTCAACTCGGGCACAGGTTCCGAGATGGAGGTCCAGCCTTCCAGGAGAAGGGTGTGCTGGATGAAATTAACCTTAATTCTTTTAACACTTTTCCACGTCTCTACAAGTTGGGTCATCCAATTGAATTAAGCCACGTATGCAAGTCATGAAGAAAGGCGAATTTGCTTCGAAATAAAAAGTATTCTGGTACACGCCAACCAAATTTACAAAGGATTAAGTCGCGTGGACGGCGCGTATAGCTGCTATATGCATATCGCTTCTTCTCCGAGGGCCAGTTTAATCACGGCTGACCATCAAGGGAATAGAAGTCACACCAGCAGCGAATAAGATGCCGAAGAACTCAACTATCTCATCTACCTAGTTGAAGTCTAGTCGGCGGTACTTCGGGCGATCGGGTGACGTGCTTGAAATGCTGGTGGAGCTACATCCCGGCGTTAAGAAAGTGGTGGTGAAGTACTTTGCCTTAAGCACAGGGTCACATATGGTGGCTCCACCTTCCTGGAAAATAGGACCTATGTGTTCAATCCATGCATCATTGAAGTGTATTTCTAAGCGTTGGTGGCCAAGTTGAAGAGATTTGAATGGGAAATGAAATTGGTCGCTTTCATGATAACACTGGTGTGCATTTGGGAATTTTTTTAATTTTTATTCATGGATGTGATCTTACATATACTTGGGTTGCTGATTTTGAAAATTAAACCATTTTTTATATCACGTAAGGATTTTGAATAAAATAGAAATGATGATAAATGTGCATTTTTAATATATTATTACTTATTTAAAATGAATAAGTAATCATGGAAAAGCACATTATTTTAGTTTAGAACATATGTATATCAAATCAACATGAAATAAATCACGGTTATCATAAAATGAACCAAAATCATCAAATTAAATGAATGTAAAAAAAAATGCTCTCATGGTTAGCCTACATACCGATCCAAAGGAATGCGTACCGCTGTGATTTCCGCTTGTTCTGAGCATCGGGACCATCACGTTTCAATGACCAGCAGTAATCCGCCATCATGCTGACATTCCATTTGCCCTGGTATCGAGTTTCCATGGTGCAGATATCCTGATGGAAACTCTCTCCTTGTTCCTCCCTGTAGTCCCCACAATTCGTAGGAAAATATTCAAGATGTGAGTGCAAAAAGTGCATCTATCCACTCATTCTAGACCCAAGTTGCTGGAAACTTGAAATCAGATCTTGGGTCATTTTTTCATATTCTGGGGAGCAGGTGTTTACCAAGAAGTTATTGACAATCTGCTTAAAGGAAAACCAGGCATTCACCTAACACATGCTAATGCTTCCTCTAAATGCTTGTCCTTCATCAACTGCCGAATCTGAGGGCCAACAAAGATTCCTGCCTTTAGCTTGCTTTCACTTACACGAGGAAACTTTGACTCCAGGTAATTGAAAGCAGCTTCATTCTTGTTCAAGGCTTTCACAAAATTTTTCATAAGCCCTAATTTGATGTGGAATGGTAGTAGCAGAACTTTCTTGAGGTCAACTAGTGGCATAGCTCTCACTTTGTGATTACCGGGTAAAAAGCTCATAGTGCTGGCTGTCAGCCCTACTATCCCAGAGACACAGAAAACAGAGATACTTGGTGTATCCCCCTTGAAGATCTAATAGGAGAGCAATGACTTTTAGATCACCACAAATGATAAAATTGTGCTGATGGTACTCGATTGCAGTTATTAGCGTTTTCAAATTTTGTAGGTTTCGGACATTTGGATACTATGGCCAATTGGCACAGATGCAGCTCTGTCGCCATTGTAGAAAAGAACAGCCTTTAAACTTCTGTTAGAAGAATCAATGAAGAGCCTCCATTCATCTGCTTTGTACTACATCCCCATGTGTTCGATAAGGCCAGAAATATTTCAACAGAAAACGAAAGAATCGTCTTTCTTAAAGAACTGAATGAATTTCGCTTCACGATGACGGTACCAAGCGAATGTTGTTCCAGAAGCTAGAAGCCTGTGCTCCTTCAGTCTAGAGCCAAGTAACTGTTCACTTTCTATTGGAAGGTTAAGGTCTCGCACCAGGTCGTTGAGCTCAGCTTGGTTGAAGAGTTTGGGGTCCTCATTTGTTGGTGGTTCATAGTCTACTTCCATCTGATTAGTAACACTAGTATCGGACTCTGATGAAATTTCCCATATCTTAGGTGGCACAGGCACAGTTGTATCATCTGAATGTAGGAACAGGCCTTATTGCTGAAGGAATATATGGATATATTATGCGATCTTTAGTCTTCTTGTTGAATCCAGCTACTTCAGTCGTAAAAAAGTAGCAGTCATCATAGTGATTTTTCAGCTCTCGCCATACCATTGGTACTCCAAAGGACATACATTTAACTTTTCCTACTGACCACATTTGGTTACTGATGCAACTCTTGCAAGCTTTGTTTGGGGAAAATCGCTCGTCTTGTTCTCCTAATCTGCAGCGAAAATAAGCTAAATAAAAACGCTTCAACAAAGGAGTAATATTGCTACGGGAATCTGAAGGGGTGAATTGCCCACAGACATAGCAAAATATTACTGCTGAATTTATACAGCCTCTAGACATTAACAATCTAGAAATAAATAAAATATATTAGCAATATCAGAAATCAGAAATGTATCTATAATATATATATATATATATATATATAAATATTATATAATAACATATATTATATAAATATATACGTTATAATATATAAATATTTACTTATGCTATACAAAAAGAGAAAAGTAACGTCTCCGTTTAACTCGACAACGTGATGTGATAAGAGATGAATAAAAAATAAGGTAAATCACCATTTCATATATATTTTGTTATCAAAGATCACTCGCCATCCAACCCATCCAAATTTCACTTATGCACCAGAACTGCACAATATCACATTAGGACAGGAAAACGAGGCAGTTATAAGACATAAATGCGCGAATTATTCAACTTTGAGGACATCGTTCACCAACTCTTTGATAAGTTTAGATCGGATCCGGTCAATGAGACTGACCATGGAGTATACCCAAAGGGTCGTTTTTCTGTTCAGGTCAACGAGAATGAGAAAGGGTTCCAATTAGCATAAGGTCCACGCTAATTTCACTGATGGAATTTGCCCACATATCTATTTTGAAAAAAGATATTGGAACCCTTCTTGTAGAAAATACCCTCACTAAGATGACTAAGGACCCCTTCGACTCCTTATTTGATGCTGTTAGAATGATAGGCGAGCTTCCTTGTTTAATATGGGTCTGCCTACTCTTTTCGAACGAAATGTGCCGTTTTGAGGTGAGCCAAGGGAGAAGAAGCCCAGTTATTGCTACCCTTCTTTCCGGGGTATCCCTCAAATTTAAAGCGCAATACCGACACGGGGCGTATCGCGCAAAAGTTTTCTTAGGGAGAGAGCTGAAAAGAAAGCGTCAAACCAAAAGAAGGTAAAAATGTATGCAAGATATATAGCCACAGATACTCCTGAAGGTACTGGGACTGGAAGAACACAAAATCCCCTAGATGTAAGTCACAGCAATGTTGTCATGCTACCCATGACATCCCATTGCGGGTCCTTAAGTGCATTATTATACTTCATATTATCCATGCCTGGCTCAACAGCCACCTTACTGGGAGAGTGAGGCAGGTTCGTGTTCCACGAAAAGGTCACGCGGGGGGAATAAGAGGTCCCAGTTTTGGCCTTATTTCCATGGGAGGGACTAGGCTAGAAGTTGGATTAGGTTTAGTTGTTAGACCTCTCAAGCCATGATTCTCCCCTGGAGAGGCCGCTTTAGTTTCACTCTTCCAGTTGACATTTACCTCAGGGAAGAGGGGGGGATCAGTTCATCGGGTTACGACGCGCTGCCCACCACATAAGGAGGGAAGGTAGCGAACACACCGGCTCTAGAAGAGAACAAAAATCTGGTCTATATTTACAACGCGAGGGTAAGGCTCCTTTTTAGGCAAATCCTTGCCGCCTACCAATACTAGGCACGCGTGCGGCCTGATTGCTGCAATAAACCAGACCCTGAGAAAGCGAATGATGGAAGGGCTCGATAAGAAAGGAGAAAAACCTTGGAGGTAGTTTGCATCGAAGAATGTGTGGACGAGAAGAAACCCCTATCGCTGTTCGAGGTGGTGTGCGGAAGCTCTTACAGCCAAAAAGATCTGTGCCATGGTCATCTTCGCCCATCTACCCACCCTGCATCAAGTTGGGAAGAGATCTCGCTCCTAAATGAGGCCTCCTAAATCTACAGTATATATTGGGCTGTAGAAAAGTTTATAAAAATAGTGTATTCGATTCTCACAAAAGCTCTCTGGTGAGCTATATCCCAAATCCCTTTGTTTTAGCCAATGTCATATAATATCTTCGCATTCTTCAGAGGTCACCTCTCCGAGTGCAGAAATGATGTTACTCGCGTTAGAGCGTCATCCGCAACAACGGAAGATGCCCATCGGCCCGGCAAACCCAATAGATCGCAGTTCAAAACCTAGTAACAAGAGAAGGGGCCAGCTTTTCCATGTGCAGTTTACCTAGTCTCAAGTAATCATCGACAGCACAGCTAGGATCTGAAGACCTGTCATTTGGAGACCAACCAACCAACCAACCCACTCGCCATAAGCAGTACATCCTTATGCACTCAAGAATGGTTACAGTGAGAGGGCCAGCAATTACACATAAGGGATAGAGTTACTAGCACACCAATCACTCATCTAATTAAATCATACCCAAGCGTTCAAGACCCCTCTCCATAACCTGATCTCTTGAAACATGTGAGCGTTAAAAGGTGTTGTTTACGGAGGTTCTAAAGCTTCTCTCCTGACAAGTCATGAGGGATGGTGATTGATGAAAAGTCTGTTGTTGGTGATAAAGAAGTTCAACTGAGGACCAGAAAGAAGAGACCAGTTTCTTTAGGAAGTGGTTGCAGTTGCGAGAGATGCCATCACCAGCTAAGCCTCATTGTAGGGTTAGGGTGAGGATGGGCTAAAGTTCTTCAAGTTCAACTGTAGCATGACTGATCATGATGCGTCTGGCACTCAAGAAAACTTTTATTTATAGAAAGTTTTGAAAAGATATGTAAATAAAACCCGTGTAGTTTTGAGACTACTGGGGGCACTGGAAAACGAAGAGTGTGGTGCTCTTCCAAGTATCAACTGTAAGAGTCTCCACGGGGCAGCCCTTTGGTATCCAGAAAAATATAAACTCGGAGAATTAAAGATCAAAGAATCGCAAAAATGTGTAAAAAAAGAACACACAGAAGACCACCCTGGTAATCTATTGAGGTGAGGAATAAGTTCTTACGGTTTTATAAAATTTATTCATTACCATTAACAGTTTTAGAAAAACTTGATTTTTAATTGATAACAAAATGCAATTTGATCAATAATGTATTCTCTTGTTATTTACGACTTCTTCACAACGTTCAACAAGTTTTTCGATGCTTCTGCAATAAAAATCTCTGGATTTTGACTAAGAATTCGTCTAACCAGGTTCTTAATTCCACATCAGTATTGAACGAAATGCCGCGCAAATTATTGGGGAGTGATCGGAACAGATGGAAATCGGATGGAGCCAAGTCTGTCGAATATGGAGGATGCGGCAGGATTTCCGAATTAAGCGTTTGGATGACGTCTTTTGGAATATTGGCATTGTGAGAATGAGCATTGCCATGTTGCAGAACGACTCCATAACGTCGATGAGGTCGCTTTTCACGAATAGCTTCGGCGAATCGATACATTTGTTGAACGTAGAGTTCTGCATTGACAATCTCGTTGTTCGCAAGGAGCTCATAAAGAATTATGCCTTCACAATCCCACCACACACATAACATCGTCTTTCGTGGATGAAGTCCTTGCTTTAATCGCAGAAGTGTTTTTTTTTTATTGGAGCTAAGCCATTGTTTTCGATGGTTCATGTTTACATAAACACCACTTTTCGTCCCTAGTGATGATGCGGTGAAGAAATCTGTCCTTATATCCACGACTGGCCTTGTGACGAGCAAGCAAACCTGCGGCAATCGTGGAGCGTTGAAGTTTGTTGCTTTCGCTCAAAGCGTGCAGAACCCATGCACCGAGTTTTTGAACTTCCCCCATCGAATGATGGTGATTCGCTGCAGTTTTCTGATCACACGCCAATTGTACAGCTAATTCTCTAGTCGATTGACGAGGATTTTCATGAAGAAGGTCGTTTAATCGATTTTCATCCAACTTAATGAGGCGAGTAGAACGTTCTTCGTCATTAAGATTGAAATGACCGTTTTTGAAACGTGAAAACCACCATTGAGCTGTCCTTTCTGATAAAGCATTTTAAAAAAAACGCAAGAACTTATTCCTCAACTTAATATTTAAGCTAAAAATCGGTGTGTTGGTAACATCCTTTGTTTTAGCTTCCTTTGTATTTTTGCGTTCAATAAAGAAGAAAACGACATTGGCTTTGCTCCTGGAAAACTCAAGAATCTGATTTTTCCCTCAATTTATTTTTCTTTACTTTGTGTCTCAATTCAGTTTACGTATTGACATGAGACAAAAATCATTCAGGTGTCCTTACAAAGGAAAGGAGTTTCTGCTGTTTAATGCAGATTTATTCCCAAAATAGACAGAACAATCCCAACTTTGACAACGGAGCTAAAATGCAAATGTGAGCAACATCGTGACCATACATCGAGGTATATCGGTACCCAAAACGAAGATTGAAACCGAAATGAATATTAAGATTTAGGTAGCGAGGCAAACAGCTTGAGAGCCCCCCCCTCCCCATTTTATTAAATCGGAAGAGACCAAACTAAAACCGTTTACATGTTTAGAATCCCCCGACTCAAATTTTGATACTTAAATTGTTGACTTCGTTGTAATTCTGTTTTTGTTTTTGTGCTCGTGTGCCTGAAAAGGCACACGAGCTGAGAGGGTGGAACGGAAACCCTATTTACCTAATCGTCTTCCAGAAAAAAAGCAATAAAAAATAGAGGGAGCAA